>CM076580.1:1722934271-1723365939 GCA_034641835.2 Pinus albicaulis
TATTTTTACTATATTATACGGCTAATTATTTTATAACACAGTTATATATTGTATTGTATTTTAGTACTGTTTAGGGAAATTATTTAGAAAATTTTAGCGTACGGTGATTGTGAAAAACTTCGCCCTGTGTATCAACCGAAAGAGTTTTGTGTGAGAAATATATACTTTTCCCGCCTTACATAAAAGAGTGTAAAATTTTATACGTAAGTACCTGGAATTTATGCAAAAAAACTGCCAGCTATATCTTCAAAGCGACTCCATCATCGACAATGCAAGTTATATTTTGTTACATAAACAACTATGGAATTATAATAAAATCAAGCCTGGGTTTGTGATTCTACAAGTATCGAATTGTGCATTGCTCCATACGCTTTGATTGGGTCCCTGAATACTAAGCCGGCCAGTTCAGAATAGAAGTTAAAAATTAAGATTAGAATTGAAGATGCCATATCATCCAATCGGGAGAAGACAAGAGAGGCGTGACTGCAAATATTTTAAAAAAAATGAATACTTGGCCATTATGTACGATTAAAAATATTTCTTGTGGAAAATTCGTAACGGGACTTTGACGAGGTCTGCCCGACGGCCAGAGAGAAAATGACGAGAATTCGTATGTGAAAATCTAGGGCGTCTGGCCCACCGGAAGATTAAGAAAATTGACAGCTGACGGACTTCGCCGACGATGGCGCACAGGACGGTGAAAGACTAAAACTTCAGCGGTTAGAGACACATTGACCGTCATTTGTTTTACGTTTTCATAAAAAAGGCCGTTTGGTATGCCTACTGTACTATTGCAATTTGGAATTTATGGCCGTATATTGCGTACTGCTTTTTATCGAATTCAGAACCAGAGAATGTTGATGCAGATGCAAGACACTGAAACAGCCCCCCTTCATGTTGCACGTCTTTTCATTACGGGAAGTGCATTCTAAATGCATTATCGTATTTCGCTATAAGGTGCGTTTAATGGATATGACGCGTAATCGACTGGGTCAATGAAAGGGTATATCTCACCTATTTCATTTCATCATAACATAGTGCCCACTCAAACAAACCCCCAACACACAACAAACGCATCTTCCAAACTTCCTGCCCGTTAGGTGTTGACCACTGCCACTCACTTCTTTGCCGATAGAGTCGGGAACTGTAGGTATTTGTTTCAAACTTTCAACTTCATACAGCGCCTTTTTTAATTTGCAGCAGAGGGCTTTTTGATTATAGGGATTAGTGGGGATGGCGATGAGAAGAGAGCAGGATGATGATGATGATGATCACAAAGTTAAACTGAACGTTGGGGGAAAACTATTTGTGACGAACCGGAGCACTCTGGCCAACGTAGGGCATGAATCGATGCTGGGAGCCATGATCAGCCACGATTGGGCGCCTGAAAAACCAAATACCCACGAGTATTTCATTGACAGAAATCCATCCTATTTTCCCTTCTCCTCGACTTTCTCCGAACAGGGGAACTTCACATCCCTCCTATTGGAATATTGTAAATTCCAAAATTAAAAATGGAGAAATAAAACTTCCCCTCCACAACACAGAGAAATAAATTCAATCTTAGAAAACAGAGTTTCCAACTCAATAAAACAATTTTTTTATTCCATAAAATGTTTACAAGTTCTTCCTCACTGCAGAGGGATTTACAATTGTGACTGCTGCTGTCACAGTGCACACTTAAGACCTCTGTCTCAATTAAAAAAAATTCTTGTCTCTGTCTAATACAGAAAAACAACTCACTGTGTTTTTATAAAACATACACTTCTGTGTATATTTAATTCTGCTCTCTCTCTGTCTTTTTAACAAATCGACGCACTGCTGTGCATATTACATAAAAACAGAACGTCTCTGTTCTATATATCAACAACGAGAAAAAAAACTACAATTCTGTTCTATTACATATAAACAAAATATATAAAAGGAATTAATGTCATTCATTGACAAAATTACCCAAAATATCACCGCTTACAAATTTCATTAATGGCCTCATTAAAAATCTGTCAGCACCGCTTAAAATTTTTTTTTATGACAAATTTGAATTTGGTGGCAGCGGTGAGTTTTCCGCGGTGGTGGCGGAACGGTGGCGTGTGGGTGGCACACGGGGCAGAGCCACCTCTCTTGGTGGTTACGGGGGTTGCCTCCCACCCGTACACAATACATGGGGTGAGGCCCCGTAGTTATTATCAGTCGTCGATCGGTGGTCAACCCGAGATCAGCCGGTCAACTATGGGGGGGTACACTCTCGTTAATTTTCGCGCAGTTTGACCCCCCGTTCTCCGTCGATTGCTGCCAACCTGCTGGTGGTTTAACTCCTGCGTTGATCGATGGTGTTTCCGCCTGCAACACGTTCCAGCAGTTGGAAATTACTCCAACACTCCCCCTTAATTTCAACTGCTGGGTTTTCCTGCATATCCATGCATTTCCTGAAATGTTCAAAGCTTTTCTGCGCTAGTGGCTTTGTGAGGATATCTGCAAATTGATCTTCCGTTCTACAATGCTGCAAAACGATTTCTCCATTGGCAACCAATTCACGTATGAAGTGAAACTTGGTGTCAATGTGTTTTGTCCTCTTATGAAAAACAAAATTTTTAGACAATGCAATAGCTGAGCTATTGTCACAAAATATCAATGTCCCTTTTACCTGTTCTTGACATAAGCTTCTCAACATTTTCCGCATCCAAACTGCTTGACATGCTGCTGCTGTAGCTGCCACATATTCTGCTTCTGCTGTAGATAATGCTACAACGGGTTGTTTCTTAGAAGCCCATGAAATGGCTCCTGAACCCATATGAAAAACATAACCGGAAGTGCTCTTCCGATCATCTACACTTCTATCCCAATCACTGTCTATGTATCCAACTAAATCTGAACATTCTGAAGTAGTATAAAAAATACCAAACCTTTTTGTACCTTTAACATACCTCAAAATTCTTTTTGCTGCTTGCCAATGTGCATCCTTTGGCTTTTCCATGAATCTGGAAATCAAACTAACATCATGCATTATGTCCGGCCTAGTTGCAGTCAAATACATGAGGCTGCCAACTATGCTCTTGTATAAACTAGGATCAAAATCCTTGCTGCTGTCCTCTCTGCTGAGTTTTAATCCCATCACTGTGGGAGTGATTGCTGCTTTGCTTTCTTGCATGTTAAATCTTTCAAGAACTTCATTAACATACTTTGCCTGTGAGATGAAAATCCCACTTTCATCTTGTTCTACTTCTATTCCCAAGAAGTATCTCAACAAACCCATATCAGTCATTTCAAATTCTTCCTTCATGACTGTTTTGAAGTGTTCAATAAGGAAATCATCATTACCTGTAAAAATAACATCATCAACATACAAGACTACAATCAAGATTTTACCATATTTTCTTTGATGTAGAGGGTAGGTTCTCCCTCACACTTCTCAAATCCATTTTCTAGTAGATAAGAGTCTATTCTACTGTACCACGCTCTTGGCGCTTGCTTCAGCCCATAAAGAGCTTTCTTCAACTTGCATACTTTGTGCTCTTGGCCTTTCTTTTCATAGCCGAGAGGTTGATCAATGTAAACCTCTTCCATTAACACTCCATTCAGAAATGATGACTTCACGTCCATTTGGTAAACTTTCCACTTGTTTTGTGCTGCTATGGACAACACTGCTCTCACGGTTTCCATTCTTGCAACCGGTGCGAAAGTTTCCTCATAATCAATGCCATGCTTCTGTTTATAGCCTTTGACAACAAGCCTTGCCTTGTGTCTCTCTATCTTGCCTTCAACATTACTCTTGGTCTTGTAGACCCATTTAACACCTATGACATCTTTACCTTTTGGGAGTTCAACCAAATCCCAAGTTTTGTTCCTCTCTATGGCATTTATTTCATCATCCATAGCTTCTATCCATTTCCTATCCTTGATAGCTTCTTCGAAATGAACAGGATCATCAACATGACAATATAAAGCAAACAAAGGATTGATACCTTCATTTGCAATATCTTTTTCATAAATTTCTCTCAAACTTTTGAATTTCTTACCTCTTTCATTTGATGTACAAATGCTTAAAGAAGCACTTGAATTTCCTCCTTGTGGTGTGCTTGGAGAAGCACTGTCATTTCTCCTCAAGGGTGTGCTTTGCTGCTCTCTTGTTGGTGCTACTGTTTGGGGATGTATTTCAGCCAACTCATCATCATTTTCATCATGAGATAACCAGTGTTTTACAATCACTGTTTTCTCTATGCTTCCATTCCAAGCTTCCTCTTCAATGAACTGAACATCCCTGTTCACAATGAACTTCTTGGTGGATGGGTTATATAACCTATAGGCCTTGGATTCCTCACTGTATCCAATGAAAATACATTTCTCCCCCTTTCTGTCCAACTTCTTTCTTAGCTGATCCGGAATGTGTGCATAAGCCACACATCCAAAAACCTTCATGTGTGTGACACCCTGCTTTGTGCCACTCCATGCCTCTTCCGGCACTTTGTTCATAACTGCTTTTGTAGGGCACCTATTCAAAATATACGCTGCACAATGTACAGCTTCAGCCCAATAATCATTAGGCAAATGCTTTGCCTTTAACATACTCCTCGCCATGTCCATTATGGTTCGGTTCTTCCTTTCGGCTACTCCATTTTGCTGTGGAGTATATCTAGTTGTAAACTACTTTTGAATACCATTTTCTCTACAAAAACGTAGAAAATCTTTAGAGATATACTCACCTCCTCTATCAGTCCCTAAGAATTTGATATGCAGCCCACTCTGTTTCTCAACAAGTGCTTTGAAATTGCAAAATTGTTCAAACACTTCACTTTTGTTTTTCAAAAAGTAAACCCAAGTTTTTCTTGTAAAATCATCTATGAATGTTAATACATAGTGGTTGCTTGCAAGCGATGGAGTTTGCATCGGTCCACATACATCTGAGTGGACAATCTCTAAGGGTGCTTTTGCCCTTATGCTTTTCCCAGTAGGAAAACTTTCTTTGTGTTGTTTCCCAAGAATATAACCTTCACAAAGGCTGTCCGGTTTCTCTATCAATGGTAAACCACTTACCATTCCTTTTCTGTTCAACAAATTAAGACCTCCAAAGTTGAGATGTCAAAATCTCAAGTGCCATAACCAATTATCATCTTTTGGTTCGCTTTGGAAAGTCTCCTGTGCAACTGCTGCTTTCTCTTCACCATTCTTCAAGTCTGCCCTCATTCTGAGAGGGAACATCCTGTTCCTTGTCATCTTCACTTCAACAATACAATGATTGCTGGGTGGTTTGTCCATGATGGTACAAACATCATCCTCAAAGAAAACATTATATCCCTTATGGACAAGCTGTCCAATACTTAAGAGATTACACTTCATTCCTGGAACATAATAAACATCTGCTATGGATTTCTTTGCACCTAATCTTGTTAAAACATTCACATCTCCTTTTCCCATAACAGAAACTTTGCTATCAGTTCCTAGTGTGACTTGTGACTGCACACTTTCATCTAACATAGAAAACATGGCTATTTTTCCTGTCATATGGTTACTACAACCAAAGTCTAAAAACCATAAATCCTCATTCTTTTCTTCAGCCATATTACAAGCTAAAAACAAATTGTTTTGGCTGCTATTTTCTTTTGTGAAATTTGCACTAGTTCCACTTCTCATATCTTGTTTCTTCTTTCTACATTCATTAGCATAATGACCATATTTTTTACAATGGTAACATTGGACATTGGATTTATCATACCTTTGTCCTTGATCATTCTGCTGACCACTCTGCTGGCTGCTGCCTTGGCCTTGATGCTGATTTGGATTGCTGCCCCTTCCTTGAGCATTTGCTGGACTGTTCCTTCCACCTCTGTTTTGGCTTCTGCCTCTTCCTCTTCCTCTTCCGAAAGACATCTGGGTCTTAAAAGCATGTTCAAGAGATGAGTTTTCATTCCTACTCAATCTTTGTTCATGGGTCATCAGTGATGCATGAAGTTCATCCACTGAAAACTTTGTGAGATCCTTAGTCTCCTCTATGGTGGTGACAATCACATCAAATCTTGAGGGTAGACTCCTCAAGAGTTTTTCAACAATCCTCTTGTCCTCAAGAGTTCCTCCATGTGATCTTATTTGTGTGACCATGACAATCACATGAGTGAAGAATGAGTCAATAGTGTCTGACTCTTTCATACAGAGAGTCTCAAAGTCTCTGCTCAGCAACTGAAGTTTTGCTGTCTTCACCTTCTCCATGCCCTGATAAGTTGTCTTGAGAGTTTCCCATGCTTCTTTGGATCTGTTAGCTGCTGCTATCCTCGGAAACACACTCTCATGCACTGCTTGATACAAAAAGAAAAGAGCCTTGGAATCTCTCTTCTTATTGTTCTTCAGTGACTCCCTTTCTGCCTGAGTTAAGACATAAAACTCTGCTTCATTTGCTGGCTCTTCAAAGCCATCCTCAACAAATTCCCATAATTCTTGAGAGACAAATAAAGCTCTCATAGTTATTGACCAATAGTCATAATTTTTCCCATTAAATTGTGGGAGATGGATATTTCCCAAACTCATAACAGTGCTGGCTCTAGCCATTCTTCACTCTTTAACTATGCTTCAAAAAACACTTGACTGTGTGTTTAAAACTAACCAACTGTACTGCAATAGTAACACAAAAACTGTATAGAGAAATATCTTTGAATTCTTCTTGTCTGAACCTTCACACTGCTGGAGAGGCTTCTGCAATAACGAACTCCTTTCCTTCAGCTTATTTGACCTTCAAATAGCCTGGACTGCTTTGATACCATGTTGGAATATTGTAAATTCCAGAATTAAAAATGGAGAAATAAAACTTCTCCTCCACAACACAGAGAAATAAATTCAATCTCAGAAAACAGAGTTTCCAACTCAATATTTTTTTTTTTTTATTCCATAAAATGTTTACAAGTTCTTCCTCACTGCAGAGGGATTTACAATTGTGACTGCTGCTATCACAGTGCACACTTAAGACCTCTGTCTCAATTAAAAAAAATTCCTGTCTCTGTCTAATACAGAAAAACAACTCACTGTGTTTTTATAAAACATACACTTCTGTGTATATTTAATTCTGCTCTCTCTCTGTCTTTTTAACAAATCAACGCACTGCTGTGCATATTACATAACAATAGAACGTCTCTGTTCTATATATCAACAACGAGAAAAAAAAAACTACAATTCTGTTGTATTACATATAAACAAAATATCTAAAAGGAATTAATGTCATTCATTGACAAAATTACCCAAAATATCACCGCTTACAAATTTCATTAATGGCCTCATTAAAAATCTGTCAGCACCGCTTAAAAAAAAAAAATATGACAAATTTGAATTTGGTGGCAGCGGTGAGTTTTCCGCGGTGGTGGCGGAACGGTGGCGCGCGTGTGACACACGGGGCGGAGCCACCTCTCCTGGTGGTTACGGGGGCGGCCTCCCGCCCGTACACAATACATGGGGTGAGGCCCCGTAGTAATTATCAGCCGTCGATCGGTGGTCAACCCGAGATCAACCAGTCAACTACGAGGGTACACTCTCGTTAATTTCCGCGCAGTTTGACCCCCCGTACTCCGTCGATTGCTGCCAATCTACTGGCGTTGATCGACGGTGCTGCCGCCTGCAACACGTTCCAGCAGTTGGAAATTACTCCAACACCTCCACACATGTCCCACAGGGTTCTTTACAGAGAGGCGCTCTACTATGGTCTCATGGACAGACTCCATACCGCTACATGGGCTCGCAGCTTCGACGGAAACCGAATTCGGCTTTCCGCTTCGATTCGTGGAAGAGCCACCGGAGACGCCACCGCCATCAGAGCATCGCAGGACGGAGGATGCTGCGTGGCACACGGCAGCATGGTACATGTCTACGATTGGACCATGGAGGAGCTACAACCCCTCAATCTTGATTACCATCTCGTTAACGATGTGGGTTTTCTGAATCCCAACGCCTCATCATCGGCACTTGCGCCAGCGTGGAAAGGCCCAGCCACGGCGGCATGGCGAGCTTCAATACCGGAACGGGAAAGCTGCAGCATAGATTCCAGGTGTGCATCAAGGCGACCAACACAAGAATTTTACGGCCGGAGCGCTCGCAAGCAGCAGCCGCGGTCACGTGTACGCGAGTTGCAGAGGGTTAAAAGCCGAATACGGAGTAGGGGTGTGGGATCAGAGTACAGGTCAGCAAGTGGATTTCGTGTATGATTGGCCCCTTGGGGATGCTGGGAAGCTACAGTGGCTTCCGAAGAGCAATCTCCTGCTGGGGGCGACTCTGTATCCTCGAAGTGATGATGGTCACATCAGCTTGATGGATTTTAGGGAAAAGAACAGCGCAGCCTTGACGTGGACAGACGGACATTTGTTGGACGACAAAGTGGTGGTCGACACCGTGGGCATGGAGGATTGCAGAACAGTATGCGTGGTCAATCAATATGATAATCTCGGATTTCTTGATATTCGGTTCATGAACCATGTCAAGTGGTGTCACCGGAGTCGGCCAGGAAAGACGGTATCTCAATCAGTTGAAGAAGAAGAAAAAATGGGAGTCGTCTAACGAGCCGGAGGAATTGCCCGGACTGTCAAAATTGGCCGGAATCCGGGCCAAAAAAATTTAAAAAATCTTGCAGAAACAGCGTTTGAATCTTGATTTTGACATTGGAAATGGATTCAGCACCATCAAAAACCTGTAGGACACCCAAAATATTAAACTTTGATAGTTATAACATGGATTTAGAAAAATTCCTGCCGGATTTTCTGAAAATCTCATCGGAATTTTCATGATTTTCAGAGCGATTCCTCTGGCTAGTTAGACTACGGCGAAAAAATGTATTCCAAACTGGCAGCTTGCGGACTGCAGCTTTTTTTCAACAAAAGAGCAGAAGGTGCACGTATTCTGTGCTCCTCATTGGGTGCTCACATCGCAGATAGAGAACAATCGCAGATCATGTGGAGGCGCAATCACCGATATTGCTGTTGGCGGAGACCGTGTGTTTGTTTTGTATGATGAAGAAGATGTCTTTGATGTTTGGCAAACTCCACTTTCTATCAACACCAGCTTTTGATACATTTATATTTGTGTACAGCTCATCAGATACACCATGTAGAAAATTTGATGACAAAGCTTTCGTATAAATAAAACCGATTTTATTTTTTATTTTATTTTTTTGGGTTTAAGCTGCAACCCAAAGAATCTATTTTGAAAATTAGCATTGCAATTCAAGTAATTAAAAATGTGGAATTTATGCTAAACTACTTTTGACACGGCGGTTTGGCACAGATTCCATCATTGAGATTGCGTGTTATATTTTGTTAAGTAACTGAATGGTATGACAATGAGAAGAAGCCTGGGTTGGAAGAATTCCCACAAACTCTGGATTGTTTCATATCTTTGATTTGAGTCTCTGAGTAAAGAAAAGGAGGGTCCAACTTCCAAGTGATCGACGACAAGTGAAGATTTTAAATTATAAAAATAAAAAAGGTAGGATTGGAGATTTATTTTCATTGACTCAATGACGTTTAGACGTTACTGGAATTAAATAATTATCTATGAATAATCAGAGCTCGTATGATGCGACAAGTTCCTGTTCAGTATAATACGGCTTTGTATTCCTGGCGTCAGGCAGTCGTACAGCGCAGTGTAGAAGAGGTTCGTACAATAAAGCAAAAATTCTGTAATTCCATAATGTCGACTACAACCAAATGACGAAGTCAACAAAAAGACTATGTGTAAAAGCGCAGAGTTTGAACTTTGACATGACCGATTACGATTTTTTGACCGAATTCTTGGAACTGCTAATAGTTGACTTACAATATTTATAGGGGGAATCAGTGATGGTATGAAAATTGTATGCGTTCCACCGAAGATAAGTTACGTTCTTTAACTTTCATGAAAATTACGTTTATTTACTTTGGAGATGTCATTATTTCAGATCACAGACCTAGTCATTGATATTGTTGATTAGCTATTTCAAGATGCATATATCACTTAAAATGTTAATTAGCTATTTCCACACGTATAAATCACTCAAAATATACTGAAATATATTGCAAATGGTGTCTTGTTAGATATATATATATAATGTAGTTATATAAATTATTACATTAAGAGACTTTTTCTAGTTTAATAGGTACTAAAATGTGTTGTAATATCTTGTTCTTTAAACATTTTTATTTGGTTAAAATATAATAAAATAAAAATAAAAACAAAAATAACTCTATATTAAAATAAAAAATTTCTATGTTATTATTTTTTTGTTGGATAGTGAAAATAAATTTGACTTTAAATACATGATATAGCCCATGACATTGACATTTAATATAACTTATTTAAAAGAAGAAATCTAAAAAAGATCGATTTTTTTAAAATACAAAATTGTTGAAATGCAAAGAAATATAGATCTAAATTAATATATATATAGTTACATAAATTAAATCTTAAATAATTAGTAAATATTCATAGATGATGATTAGTTATTTCAATAGATACATAAACTGCTTATAAAAATATATTTACCAAGTCTCCGATCAAGTTTAAGCAATTCTATAGCATGCAAGTGCCCAAATAAGTTCAAGCAATTTTGCAGCATGCAATGTTTAAGAAATTCTATAGCATGCAAATGTTGCAGCAAGTTCAAAAAAATTTGCAGCATGCGTTGTTTAAGCAATTCTATAACATGCAAGTGTCGAAGCAAGTTCAAGCAATTTTGGTAGCAACCCCTATCCAATTTAAATAGTAGCCAAACTCTATAGCGACAATTACAAATGTCATCACCGTACAAAAACTCTTTAAAACAAAATTTTGAGTTTGCAAGATCCATATGCTAGAGTAAGATAGATTTTTGAGTAGAGAGGTTCAGTCTGGAAGAGAGGTCTAACATAGAAGAATTTTGCAGCTTGCAATTTTGGTAGTAACTGCTATCTCAATTTAAATAACAACCTAACTTTATAGCTACAATTACAAATTCCATTACTATATAAAAACATCTAAAAATAAAATTTTGAGTTTGCAAGATCCATATTATATAATAAAATAGATTTTTGAGTAGAGAAGTTCAATTTAAAAGAAATGTTGTAATGTCATGTTATCTAAACATTTTGACTTAGCCAAATTACATAAAAATAAAAATGTATAAAATTATTTAAAATAAAATCATGTTATGATACAAACTCTCCATGCTCTGCGGTCCAAATAATTTGAACTCACTTTGCGACCAAGTCTTATACTATTATAAACTCACTCTGTAGAGCTCTAAATCCTTTTGGAAGGATCCGTAGCTCAAAAACCCTCGCATGGGTGTCTCGTCAGATCGGATTAACCAGAACAAGAGACATTTTGGTTGTGTTGTGGCCCTTTTCTTGGGAGAGAATTTTTTTAGAAGTGATAGATAGAGGGCTTAGGAATTGATTCAAGTAGATGAATATGCATTTCAGAGGTTGAGTTAGGGTTTTTAAATCGTCTTAATCGACTCCTATAGTGGATTGGATACCTTCTAATGATAAGGATCAACAAAATCATTATATGACTATCTTCTGTGTCATAGTCCCTTAGACAACAAAATCTGAGGTCAATCTCTCATAAACGATCTGTGATTTGAATGAATTCTAATTGTTAAAGGTTTAGGTTCCTTATAAAAAAATTAGAATAATGACTCAACTCACAGGTCTAAATTATTTTTGCAGTAATTACTATTGTTTGATAACTCTTATCATCAATATTTTTGAACTTTCACGACCTGCTTCCATCGAAGAAAAAATTCTCTTTCATTCCTTCACAACTACTCCTTCTCTGCAACATCTTATTTCTTCTAGGCTACTCTTTCCTATGTTGTTTCCTTCTTATTTCTTCCATACTACTCTTTCACGTTTATTGTTCAACATGTGGTGCAATTGCTAGTTACGAAAAATAAGCAACTACATGTAACAATTTTATTTTATTTTATTTTTTTTAGCAGAAAAAAACTCTGGTTTATATAATGTACCTGATCATTTTTTTTATCTTTATCAGTCTTACATATCAGCGTATAAAAAAATCAATCTCTTCCATCATTACAAAACATCTTCAGAATGTTAATAAACTTTGGATAATAACCATGTTGTAAACATAATCAGCTTCATCCCCAAAATAGTAGGGCGGAAACGTGAAGCTGGGTTACAGTTTTGTGAGAATCGAGGGCCGAAAAATTTTATCGGTAATAGTTCGGCCGAACATTTTATAAAGTTTGGCCGAATTATTTAATAGTTCGTCCAAACTTCGTTATCAAGTTCGGCCGAACTCCTGATTCCGTTTAGATTCACGGCACACTGACGGCGTGGGCAAACAGAATTTTCATCGAAGATGGGAAAACCGGCGACAAGAGTTCAGCCGAACTTCTAGCAAAAGTTCGGCCGAACTATTGTTTATAAATAAATTACCCGCGATGTAGAACTGTTTACCAGTTTGATTATTCCCGCGTTGTTTGCGACTGTGTGCTGCTCTGTTCGCGCGTCGCACCTCCCGGCCGAGACTGTTTGCTGCTCGTTTTGTCGGATATCGGGTATGTTTATTGAACAAAAATATTCTCGTTTTGCACATAAATTTTTAGTAGGAATCAAAAGGGAATTAGAGCAATTTGTCTTTCAGTATTTTGTTTAATGCTCTTTTTTGATCTGTTCATTTTTTCATTGTATTTTACTGATTTATTTCTTGTATGCAAAAAGCAGTTTACATAGAGAGAGATAAACCTGTGCATAACTAGATTCTATCTTTTACCCTGTTCTTGGATAAAAACATGCTGTTCATAATAACATTACAGAAGACTGCTGCTATCTCCATTTAGTGATCCAGCAAGAAACCATTAAGAAGAAAATACTACCCATAAGAGATGTATCTATGGTTCACAGAGCCAATCTTAGCCCAGAAAGTCTAAGAACCATATGGATGCACCAACAAATGAAAAATACACAGCATAATAAACTGTAAAAAAACTGTAAAGTAGCACCGCCCAGGTAAGAGTCTTTTGACAACTATGTGTCATGTCCAGCCCGCTGTAGCACTCCATCAGGCGAGAATACCAAGCAGTAAATCCAAAGTTGCGCAGCCACCATCACAAAAAATGTTGTGAAAGCGCACACCAAGAGAAAACAACCCAAAACCTTTAGCTGTCATATCTGCTAAGAAGTTCCAGCCCACTGCAAACAAACCATCGAGTCTGCATCCCCAGGTAAAAAATAGAGATGTAATCACATCCCTCTTCACCCAAACTGTTGTGGAAAAAACACATCATGAGTGTGCGTTCTGTTGGCAATTACTTGTCAGGCCAAAAAAAGGATCCTGTAGCCTCTTAATCAAATAAGGAAGGATGAAAATATTCAGTGATATTTCCATCCTGAATAATGTTTGCTTATTTTCATAGGATACGCCTATCTTTATTTTTCTGAGAGTAGAGTTCTAATGATTATTTAGAACAAAGTTTAAATGCCTTCCTAAAATTACTGCCAAGACCATGACATCACATAATTCACGTCAGTTCGAGCAAAGAGTTACATTTATTGTATAATTGTGGCATTCCTGGATGCAATATATACTAGATTTTTCTGCCCCTCAAACTCTGCACTTTACAAAATTTACAAAATCTCTTCATTAGTTGCAGATAGTTCTTTTCAATGTACGCCTAAGTAGGTCAACCATTTTTTTTTCAATTAAAAACATGCTCTTAAATGAGTCTATACCGAGGATTGGCTTAGTATCAGCAAAATCTCTCTTGCCTTCAGGCTGAGAGGCAAGTAGAATTTCTTCCCCAAGCGGTTCACAATGCTCAAAATTTGTTCTTGCTAAACTGTCATTAGTATTTCATGCTAAGCACATGTTTCAACATCCACTTAGAAATCAGAGAAAAATCCCAAATTCACATCTAGCTCCTTTGCTTAATAAAAACAAAGGAAGATCACTAATGCGAAGACCATGACATTGATATATATCTGCTTCTCTCGTTGCACAGCTGAGAGTATGTATTTAGCATATTCTTCGCCTTTGCATTGGTTTCATATTTATTTCCAAAAAAAACCTTCAGCCCCTGCTTTGACAATTCATGTACAACATTATTCTTTTCATGATATATATGTTGATAAGTAATACCTGCAAAAACAGTTTTTAAATTCTCAATTCTGCAAAGCCAATGTGAAACCTCCTTATTTCAACCTCCTTATTTGCACATTCATATTCAACAATTTTTTATGAACAAATGACACCAATTGTGTCGTGAATAATTCTGTCAAATTTAATGTATGCATTGTATGTTTTGAAGACTCCAATGTAATGGATGCATTGTATGTATTTTTTGCTTGTATATTTTTATGTTGTTTGTCATAGTAATGTCATATAGTGTATGAAGTTTTAACTTGTTTTTAAATTATTTTTATTATGTGTTGTATGTGAATTTGATTGAAAATGTTTTTTTATTTATTTATTAATTAAAAAAAATTATTAGAAAAATTATTGCTTTAAGCCTTAGAATTTACAATCAAAATTAGAAAATGTATTTTTATATAAACTATTTATGAAAAGTTTAATATTGTTTGATCTTCTCTACCATGTCCTTTTTACATATATATCTAGAATAATATTATTTGTACAGTTTTTGGTTTTTTGTAACATTTTACTACAATAATCAAAATCTATAGAAATAATAATCTAACAAATTATAATATCTTGAAATGGAGCTAGCCAATTCAAATATAGTATTGCAAATCCCTGGCTAAGTTAGATGAGGAGGCTATGTATTACATATGGTCTTGAATGAGCATTTGGACTCTTTAGATATATATCTAAAGAGTCCAAAAGCTTATTTAAGACCATATGTAATACATAGCCTCCTCATCTAATATATAAAACTTTAATCCATGTGCTTAACCTTAACATTGACACAAATGGAATTTACAATTTTACTCACTGCTTTATGATAGAAAAATATGTGGATGAATATTGCCCACATATCCAAAGTCAAAAGGGATAGATTAAAAAGGGATGCGCTTCGGTCATCTATAAAATATAAATTAAAGAAGCATGACATATTAGTAATGCAAATTATATATCCGTACCAATTATGTTCATATAACACAACAAATAGATGATTCAATAAAATGTCACATGGAAGTCATTTATCTCATGGGCCTTCAACTTAAATTATATATCTAGCATTACATTAAGCTATAGGAGATAAATCAAAGAAACATTTGAATGTAAATTAAACATGTGTAATAATTATGTCCTTTAGTTTAATAAATAGATAATAATTTGCAAATGCCATATCTAAGCTATATTTCATCTAAGTAGCTTTCAATTTGAACTTATATCTAATGTTAAATTATATAAAAGAATAACAGTAATCCAAACTTAAAAAAAATATTTAGAACTTTAGTATAAAATGTGACATATAATTTTGATAGAGAGCCACACAAAATTGCAAATTCATACCTTAACAAAATTGTTAGATCCTTTTAAAGAAAATGTGTCATATAATCAACTTTCATTGAAATATATGATATTTACTCAACCCAATTTTATGAAAAATAGTATACCATTTTTTACATTTCACATAATACAAATAGATAAATATTACTTAATTATTGTTATAAAGATTTAACTACCCATAGAGAGATGGCCAAGTGATTGAGACAGGGCATCATCACAATAAAAAACCAAGTACAAATTGTAGTAATCCTAGAATCACGCTTTACATAAGGTAAAATTGGGGAACTCATGACTTGTACTATAGATAAAAAACATTTACCCTTACCAAAAAATATATGATAAAAATTGGCAAACTACATAAGTTTAAGCTTAAGGGTATATAATCCTTCTTGCCTTCCATATAGATAATGAAAATGATTGTTCCAAGTCTCATGTTGCTTCTCATGTTATTTTATAAACCTTGATTGGAAATAAAAATAGGAGGGCATAAATGTAAGAAATATAAAACATAATGAAACACACACATACATATATATCTAGACAATCAACACAATTATTTTCCTATGAATCCTTATGGGAGACAAGCAACCCTAAAAAGTAATGATGTTCTAGACTCCTTTTTCCCTAGGAAATCCTTATGGGAGAAAAACAACACTAAAATGTAAACATGCTCTACTCTCTCTTTTATGGTATGGAAAATATGTAAGTACAAAGAAAGAGGTAATCTCTCTAGAGTTAGCTAAGACTTTTGGCATGTAAGGTTGCTATAAAAACTTAACTTCATACATTTTTCTCTCTAACTTCACACTTCTAGTTGTATTTTCAACTATGGAACAAAATACAATAACACAAAATGGAACTCTTATTCCTCCTAGTGGTGAAGTATTTAACATAGCGTGATAGCCAACTAGGTGTAAGATTTGACTCCGTCAACCATTAACGAGGTTTGTGATTTTAGACCTTTTAGAGTCTTGTTAAAATTCCACATGTAGCTAGCTTGCCATGCATGAGTAATGGGGCTAAAATGTCATTCTCTCGTACCATGACTTGGTCAACATGATATGTCAACTTACTAAAGGCATAAATTTTGAATGAACTTCATTTGATGTTTTTCTTGCACCATTGGATATGTCTTTAAGTGTAGAATAATGGTCAATATTTTGGCACAAGGGATAATCGTTTGACCCCCAGAAATGTCATTTAATACCTCAAAATGACTCGAAAAGGTTTTAGACCCCAATTCTCCACCCACCATTAAAATGACCCTACAAGTTGATTCTTTCAGTTTTTTCACTCTATAAGCATCAAAATATAATATGACAAATAATATAATTATCCAATCTTATAATATTATAAAATATTATAATATTTGAAACCTAAGGTCTTTCCCATACCAAAGTATGTTCTTTTAAAACATGTTTTCTTGGTGATATGGGTGATTTAGAAATGATTGGGAGAGCGAAATTCCTGATTTAATATGTACAATATGTTTGGTAGGGAGGTTAAAAAAAAGGATTTTGGGAGGTTTTCATTAATATTTAGTGTTAATAAAGCTGTTGTCTAATATCATCCCCCTAGGGAAGCTAAATTGGAGATCATCATGGAAATGAAGTGTTATGTACCATGACTTTCTAGGTTCAAATCTCCTAAGTGGACTAATTTCCACATGCTAGGGGTGGAAAGGTTCAACTAGGGGTTATAATAGTAGCGATGGAAAACAACCTCATATCACATGAGTATGAGATTGGCCCAATTATTGATTTCTCTAGTAAAAAATAATGTATTCTTTAATATCACATGAACACAAGTGCTATGAAATAGGTTGATTAAGTGTAGACCCCATGGATACATACACTTGGTTTATTCTGAAGTTAAAAATAGATAACATGGGTGGAAAGGGTGTGAACTTAAAGAAGAAAAGAAACCACATGGATATGTTTGTACATGTTTCCGTTTCAATGGAAGTTCTTAAAATGGCATGAAAATGGATTAGAAACACTTTCTTAATTAGACTATCTCCATCTATGCTCATATTCATATTCATCCACATATATAAAATCCTAATTTAATTTGACCATCAGAATATTCGTCTCTCTATCTATGTGTGTGTGTGTTTGTGTGTTTATGTATTAGTCATTGGTCATTCCTTGCCTATGCATCCACTCCTTTCTAATATTGATTGACTATTGGTCCTTCTAAATCTTTGCACAAATATGTTCGTGGGTTATTGTCATTTTCTAATCAAATAGAAATGACTCAAGGTTAGGTATCAAATAAATGATATAGCTCCTTGTATGTTCCACCCAATGACAATTATATTACATTGTATACAATTGTAGGGTCTTTATGCGGTGAAGCATAACCATATATTTCATGCCCTTCCCCATATTAAGCACCATTCCATTCCATTGTATACAATTATCCCTTGAGAAGCGCCACATGTTGCATCTTTAATTCTACTCAATTTTTTGGTGTGACCATCACCTTCACATCTAAGTGAGAATTGTTGGATTACCATAACTGTTTATCAATGTTGAAACAATGTTTTTTTATCATTCATAAATAAATATAGCTTTAATAATACATACATATGCATTTAATTAGCCAATCTTTGTATGTTTTATTAAATTAAATTCATTTCAACCATCCATAGTTTTGGGCCACTATTCATTTTTGAAATGAAACTAATTGCTTCCTATCTACATTAATTTATATGGAACAAAGTACATGTAATTTATCTAAGATTCCTCCAATTGTCGAGGAATTTATTTGAGGTTAGAAAATGAAATTTTTTCTATTTCGTTATTATTCAATTGTAATTAAAGGGAAAATTACTATGGGATAATATTCATCATCAATATCACATGTTGCTCCAAAATATGTTTGAACATCATGCAAAGAACATTTAGGGAAAAATAATATTGGCACACCGGATCTCAAGCACTGAAAGATTGTAACAAAAGAAGTTGTATCGCTAGGATTAATTAGCAATGAAACTATATTATCTCATTTCCACGGTTGATGTGATGCTTGGTAGAAAAAGGAGCTATCCAAAATGGTCAAGGAATATCAAACATACCTTGATTTTCAGTGATATTTAGTATAACATTTATGATGGTGATACCAAACCTACTAAACCAACAACAAATAAAGAGATTGCAAATTATGCGAGGCAAATATCTCTTGAATCACCTCTAAATATATATGTATTCTTGCTTGTGGATGCAACTTACGATGGATCACTTGAAGTTATCATTGTTAAACATACTATAAAACCATAAACATTGCAATAGTTGAGTTAAGGCTCAAAATTAATCTTTATAACTATTAAACATAATACAAAACCATAAGTGTAGAAGTAGTTAATTGAATTAAGTTTCAAAATTTATCTTTTAGAATCTCCGCTTCTTTGATCCATATAAAATTGTAAAATCTCTTTCGGTAATTTTCACATGAAATGGAACATTGTCGATGCATTTCGAACCAACCAGTGTGGTTTTTCATCAGGACTAGGTGAGAGATCAGATCAAGTCAATAAGTTTAAATAGATGTAGAGATGGTCAAACTAGTCATTTGGTTAGTTTGACTTTTTAAAATTTATTTATCAATTTTTTATTATATATTATGTTTTTTAATTAATTAATAAGGGCCATTATTACCAAAAGGGATTTTACAAATTTATCTTTTATAAAATGAATTATGGGGGGCATATTGAGATGGTTATCTCACTTTTTACTAATTCTTCTAATATTCCTAGAATTTTATGAAAGAAAATATGAATTTGAAATGTTTGTATAAATTTAATGAGGATACATGAGTTGATTTGGAGAAGACCATCATCACTTATGTCTAGATTGAGACAGGGCATCATCACAATAAAAAACCAAGTACAAATTTTAGTAATCCTAGAATCATGCTTTACATATAAGGTAAAATTGGGGAACTCATGACTTGTACTATAGATAAAAAAAATTTACCCTTACCAAAAAATATATGATAAAAATTGACAAACTACATAAGTTTAAGCTTAAGGGGATATAATCCTTCTTGCCTTCCATATAGATAATGAAAATTATTGTTCCAAGTCTCATGTTGCTTCTCATGTTACTTTATAAACCTTGATTGGAAAGAAAAATAGGAGGGCGGAAATGTAAGAAATATAAAACATAATGAAACACAACGTAAGAAATAGAGAACATAATGAAACAAACACATACATATATCTCTAGACAATCAATACAATTATTTTCCTATGAATCCTTATGGGAGACAAGCAACCCTAAAAAGTAATGATGCTCTAGACTCCTTTTTCCCTAGGAAATCCTTATGGGAAAAAAACAACACTAAAATGTAAACATGCTCTACTCTCTCTTTTCTGGTATGGAAAATATGTGAGTACAAAGAAAGAGGTAATCTCTCTAGAGTTAGCTAAGACTTTTAGCGTGTAAGGTTGCTATAAAAACTTAACTTCATACATTTTCTCTCTAACTTCACACTCCTAGTTGTATTTTCAACTATGGAACAAAATACAATAACACAAAATGGAACTCTTATTCCTCCTAGTGGCCAAGTATTTAACATAGCGTGATAGCCAATTAGGTGTAAGATTTGACTCTGTCAACCTTTAACGAGGTTTGTGATTTTAGACCTTTTAGAGTCTTGTTAAAATTCCACATGTAGCTAGCTTGCCATGCATGAGTAATGGGGCTAAAATGTCATTCTCTCGTACCATGACCTGGTCAACATGATAGGTCACCTTACTAAAGGCATAAATTTTGAATGAACTTCATTTGATGTTTTTCTTGCACCATTGGATATGTCTTTAAGTGTAGAATAATGGTCAAGATTTTGGCACAAGGGATAATCGTTTGACCCCCGGAAATGTCATTTAATACCTCAAAATGACTCCAAAAGGTTTTAGACCCCAATTCTCCACCCACCATTAAAATGACCCTACAAGTTGATTCTTTCAGTTTTTTCACTCTATAAGCATCAAAATATAATATGAAAAATAATATAATTATCCAATCTTATAATATTATACAATATTATAATATTTGAAACCTAAGGTGTTTCCCATACCAAAGTATGTTCTTTTAAAACATGTTTTCTTGGTGATATGGGTGATTTAGAAATGATTGGGAGAGTGAAATTACTCATTTAATATGTACAATATGTTTGGTTCATGCCACTAAGCCAAGAATTTTAAATTCAACTAACTTTTAATATAACCAACTAAATCCTGCAAAAAAAGAATAAAACAATTTATGTCAGGGTTGTAAATTCAAGCATTGAAACAACACACCATGATATTTCAAATTTAAAAATGATGGTTTGAGTCCTAGGTAGCGTAGAATCCTATTTGTTTTCAAAATAAGGATGCACTCCCATTTGATTCTCATGATTAGGTTGTAATCATGAGGCTCTCGCTCAAGAGTGGACCTTCCCAAAATATTATGACGTCTTGTCACAAACAAAACCATCAAACTGAAAACACATCATGCAAGAAACATAGCTCGCTGACATATCATTTTTCTCCTTCAAAGAAAAAGAAATTCACATCATGTGAATATCTCCATGTACTCTTAAATATTGGTGTACAAAACCATCAACCAAACACAAGTCGACAAAACATGCCTCTTCAAACAACTAACTCTCAAGTCAAATAATAGAGCTCATGTACAAATTTCCTTCCTATATTCTTTATCAACCTCTTCTAGTGATTCTTGAAAGGTGGATACTTAAATCCTTCCTAAAAATTTTAGCTCTAAAATGAGAAGACATACAAGGTCATATTAAGTCATTGTTCTATCCAATTATAAAAACCAAGTGAATATTTCTACATATTGATTTCTGTCCCATAAACTATACAATATATGTGGAGTTGCCTCGCCCTAAGCGAGATGTTTAACAAACATAATAATAGAGAAACAATTAGTGACATCACCAAAAGATGTAGCCTCTTCAAGGTATCATATCCTCTCATCAAGGTCAAGAATATGTTCACCAAAAATGTCCTATGGAAATGATGGTGTAAGAAACAAAACTAGACAAAAACCTTCAGTGAGAACAACAAAATCTAAAATCTCTTCAAGGTCTTCAATCTGCTCGTAAAGTTAAATTACATGTCTTGATCAAGTCCAAAAACAAAGAAACATTCAGTGACAACACCAAAATCTACAACTTCTTCAACATCTTCTAAACCATCTTCAAAGTCAATATTGTGTGCATCAAATTCCTCAGCAAGGTCATCAATGGAGTCATCAAAACTACTATTTCAAACTTCAATGCCAAAAATAAGTCGAAAGAATTCAATTTCTCCTCCAAAACCTTCTTCTCTAAGCAAAGATAGCATGATGTCGTCGAGAAATTCAGTAATTCCACGAGGAAATTCTATCAAAGTTAAAACAAATCCTTTTCATCCATATTTAATGCCTACTTTTTCAGGTGGAACACCTCCAAATTTAAGGACCACAATGACATAAAATATGTAACTTTACCTAATAGGTGTAGACCTAGAACCCCCAACTTTGCGTGACATGTACAATTGAAGATCTTGTATGGTAAGCAGTGTGAGAAGAGAGTCATGGTCACTGAGTTGAGCAAGAGAAATAGTTTGGTATGACAACATTACTTGTGATAGGTCTAGCTAGCAGGCTACCAAATTACATGGTAATGGCATTCAAATGTGAAAATTCCCATTTCACTTGGAAATAAGATGGTAGAGAAAGGTATAGATGAAAGGAGATATCCATTTATGGTAAAGAAATCAAATAGTTCTATCAATTCCACCTTGCAACTCTAAGAGACATTGAATTAAATTTCATCTCAAGACAAGGCTTTGAGAGGACACTCTCAAAGCCAACCTTCGTTATGGCTTTGAAACACATGGTAAGTATCAGGACTTAGCAACTTTATTTGCATAATTTGTTCTAGCATGGACCTTAATGTCATAGCCTTCTTTTGCCTAAATGAATGCAAATTTCCTTGCCATTTGGCTTGCGACATTCATAATTCATGCTCATGGAACATGATTGTGTTGCAATTGTGATAACATTTGCTGTATGCAGAAGCTAATAAAAAATGATCGAAAATGACATTTTTGCTCTGTTTTTTTGAAGATTTAAGGAAAATTACACCATGTAGCTTCCAACCTCATATGACCATCATGTCAAACTCATCTCAGGATATTGTCCAAGTAAGAGCCACTTAAGCAAGCAATATAGTATACATGACTCCAATTTCAATTAGCAGCAATGACAGTTCTAAGTATGGTGCAAACATTGCTCCAGATCCTCAATGGGGCATGTTTGATGACAATAATTTGGGGAGTGAGAGAGGGAGATGGTAGGAGAAAAAAATCAAGGAATCCACGAGAAATTGAAAAATATATTAGTAATAAGGTGGAAGACATTTGTAACCTAAGAGAGAAACCTGTGAGGAAATGGGTGAAGTTGGTATTACACACCCAATTGGACAACCTCGAGGAGAAAACATTTCTCCCACTTTATTTGTTGGCATAACCTAGTAAGTATTATTCACTAGCATGTATTTTGTAAAGGCCTTTCAACCTAGTTCCCATTCAACTCCATCCACCGGGTTGTAGAGGATTCCAAGCCTAATTTCATAAAAAGTAAGTTGGGGATGATCACATTGACTTGCTTGATGACATGTCTATGAATATTAACTACCTTGAACTATTTTTTTGCGTAAGGAAAGAGACACATTCCCATGTCTGAGCATGAAAACGTTCTTTGATATTGTTAATGCCTCTAGTGTTTACTTCTACAAGTTCTATAGGCAGAGTCTGTAAAGGGCCAGGTAGCCTCTGGATCTCATCTTTTATGAAAGGTGACATATCTAGTAAATGCCCCTACAGTCAATCTCTGGAATGGATCTAAATAGAAGTTCCTCATTTTAATATCCGTAAAACACAACAACTTTAAGGTAAACTATGTACATGTGTCATTTCTCCCAAAAACTAAAGTGTATAAGTAATAAATTTTATACCAAGTGTGCTCCCACCATGTAAAGCGCAATTTGGTGAACTTATCATTTTTATAATATCTTTTTCAATTAAATTTAGTTTCACACATGATGAATTATTGCTTTGAAAGTTGTGTTCTACATAATTTGTGTACACTAAATTACAAATTGATTTTTTGAAATCTATTTTGTGTAAATGTCGACCAATAGATATATATCATGGAGGATGAACGACGAAGATCAGTCGAATCCCATATGGAGGCTCAGGGATCGGGGGATGTTCACGGTATTTAAATATAATCTTAAATCTCCATACATGTGTGTACATATGGAATTGATTTTTTATTAACTTTGTGAGTTAAATTAGTTGTTAATAAGTTTCATATTTTAATTTTTAGGAGGCAAGAGGAGAAGGGTTTCTACTCCATCCATGGAGCGTGGCCAAGGTTCAACTGGTCGAGGTATGAGTGGTAGCAGGTTGCGGGAAGGGGGTGATATTTATTCCCCCGAAGGCCAATCAACCGCTGCTGGTTCTCAACAGGGTCATTGTGGGTCTGGTTCTCAGCAGCGTCATTCTGGGGCTGGTTCTCAGTAGGGTCATGTTGGAGAAGATGTTAACCAACAACATCAAGGTTGCCATCAATTTCAATATTTTTTCATTAAATTTGTACAACTTTTTTTACACGTGTTTTTTCTAATATACGAAATTTTATATATATTGATGCAGAGGCCGAAAATGTTCGAGCTAGTGGTCAAAATAGACGTAGGGCAGCTCGCTACATTCAAGAAGAAGGTTGTCAACCCAGCACAACTTATCTGGCTGAGATTACTGATATACCATGGGAAAACAACATGGCGGAATGCACCTTACAAAGGTGTGAAAGCCTTCATGCCAAATTGCAAAGAGATCTCATGGCTTTGTCTCTACTTGCTGAGAGTAGACAAAGCCTTGAAATAGTTACACATTCATTGGGTGAAATGGTAAATGTGTACAGAAATTTGGGGCCAACGACTAATTCATTTGTAGAATTGATGAGAAAGAGAAAAGAAACAGTGATGGGTCCCGATAAATGGCAGGACATAAAACAAAAAGTTACAAGAGCAGAGGCCAAGTCAATGTTTAATTATAAGGAAGGGCCAAAAAGAAAAATGTTGAAGGTGCAGTATTTCAAGCACCCAGACAAAGCTGGTTATTTGTATGATCGACTTCTTGTGGCCTTTGGAAGGCTTCCATGGAACGATGAGGTCCCTGTTTATTTTGCACAAATGTTTTATGCAGATTTTTTTTTGGGTATGAAACCCAACTACAATGACCTTCCTTCAGAATTTTTTGGCCCGGGGAGAGGTCTATTATATCAATGTAAGGGCGCTAAGCAAGATGTGGAGTTGCCTCGCCCTGAGCCGCCATTGGTGAGTCGACCGTTTTGAGTCGAAACTCTGTGATCAGAGATGGATGCAACTTCTCAAATAAGTCGAGAAGCAAGGGATGTTATGATCGACAATGTTCATAGCAGATTGAGTGGAGTCGATCTTTGTTTAAATCGACAAAGAGCACATGAAAATGCACGTGCCAATTTTTTATATCGTACATATGAGGAGATTTACAACATGAATGTTGAAGATCTCCGAACATATGCAATAAATTGTCGCAATGGTCTGTAAGACCTAATTTTTCACGAGGAAGAGGGCACCGGAACGGTATGTGTTAGTGACCTTAGGTTTTGAAATTATTTTTACATATACATGTGTACAATTTGTAATAAATACATGTGTATGTACATGTATACATTTATTTGTATGTGTACATTAATCTAACAAAAATGTATGATTATATGTTAAACACCATTTGCAGTTCTTAGGCATGATGTGTGATGAAAATGTTAATATTACGTTCGGGACCTCCGGTTCAAACGATGCAGATGGGTCTGACCATCATGATATGTTGGCACATGTTAGTGTTTTTTAAGTGACTCTAAAATAAATAATTGTTGCCACACATGTACATGTATGTATATATATATAATTTGATAAAATGTTTTAACAGGTACCGATTCCGTCTGATGTTTTTGGGATGGTGGTACCTTCTTCTTCCTTAGGAGATGTACCTTCTACTTCCTTGGGAGATGAGCCACAAGTATGGACAATTTTTCACAAGTTTAAAATTTATGTTTAAAAGTTATATATATATATATATATATATATATATATATATATATATATATATATAGAGAGAGAGAGAGAGAGAGAGAGAGAGAGAGAGAGAGAGAGAGAGAGAGATCTATATTTTGAGTTATTTAAATTCTTTTTAATTTAGGTTCCTATAGAATATTTCTTTAATCTGAGGACTCTAGCGATGGAGATAGGAACATCCAAAGCATTTGAACAAGTTGTCTTTAGTTCCTTTTTTTAATGTTATTGAAAATAATTTTATATATGTACACGTGCATTTTCATTTGAAAGTTTTTAATTTATATAAATTATATATATATATTTACATTTAACTATACATGTATATTGTACAGTTTACCATTGCAGATGTTTCTATGGGAGAACCTGTTCATCGAATGGAGAGGGAACCTTACGAGGTATTGCATGATTTTTTTGTTATATTTTGTTTTTTACATGAAGTTCTAGATATATATATTCTCATTCATTTTTAAAACTTCAAATTTTAATGTTCAAGTACATGTGCATTATGTATGTAGGTTTCCTATTCACAGGATAGGGCACGGACTGAGGCCCTAGTAGGGAAGACGCTAGATCCTCCATTTGATGGACATGATTTATAGTAGATTTGATTTCAAAATTTAGATGGTTTTAAAATTTGTTAAACTTGATACAGTTTGATACTTGTGAGATTTACAATTTTTGGACATATTTTATTACATTGGTATTATATAATTTGTTTTATTTAATTTTTGGATGGTTTTAGTACTTTTTCCATGTGAATGTGAAGTAATGTTGTCATCTGAACTACATTTGGCATGTGATATTTAATGTTAAATGTTTTTGTTGGATAGTTGAATTATAATTGGCATGGCATGTGAAGTTTTTAAAACTCAAGTTTTGGATGGTTTCAATCTACATTTTGCATGTGATATTTAATGAACTTAAAATGTTTAATGTTTTAATGTTGCACAATATATAATCAAAAGGGTTTTAAAACTTAAAGTTTTGGATGGTTTCAATCTACAACTTAAAGTTTTGGATGGTTTCAACCTACATTTGCACATGTGGTAAATTGAAATGTTACTTGTAACAAGAAAATCCCCATTGATTTCATTGTATATGTTGATTTCTGATTTGATATAATTGCATGTATGATGGTACATTACTTGTAAAGTCATTGGATTAATAGTGTTCATTGATTTCAGTGTAAACGCAAAAAATTATTGACAATGTAGAACGATTTTTGTGTTATAATAATTAAACCTAATAATATTGGAGAGAAAGAGAGACAAGGTATGGTGTTTACTACAAGAGTTCGAGCTAAATATTTAAATGGTTTATGATTTATGATTTTTACTTTCTTTTTAATATAATCGATACAGAAAGATGACAAAACTAATAAGGGTGAAAATAAGAATAGAAGAAGAAAATAGTTTAAGATTGATCACAATAAATGCTATTTGTAATTGATTACATTCTAATTATTCACATTCTATCATTCAATATTATTACATTGTCACTTTGCATTCAAAAATTTTATTTGGTCATTTTCCATTATTAAATTTATTCTACAATATTTATCATCTCAACAAATTGAGGTAACTAAGAAAATTTAAAATTAAAATGACTTGATAAATCTCAAACATATTTAGCATATTTAAAATGGTTGTATTAATATTAGATGTATTTACATATTATTGATAAAATTAATCATATGTTCCTCATATTATCGATAGTTTTTCCTTGGTTGCACACGACTGAAACCAACTTAGATCCATCTTAACTACGGATCTATCAAGCGCCGAGAGGGATCAAATCTCTTGAGGTGCAAACCTTTCCTCAAATTTTGCACTCAAAAAAGAGGTTTGCACCTCTAGATATTTGATCCCTCTTGGCGCTTGATAGATCCATAGTTATGATGGATCTAGGAAAATAACTTTCTAAAAATAAGTAAGGGAAAAGCAGCATAGGGAACAATTAGGAGTAGATTTAGGGCATAGGGAACAATTAGGAGTAGATTTAGGGCATAGGGAACAATTAGGAGTAAATTTAGGAACATGTGATAGTTGGGTGAGATAAAATCATATTTTAATAAAATAATGGGAATTTGTAGGAGAGACAAATAGTGGATATGACATGTATTTTGGTGAATAATCAAATTTATGGAATTAAGCAATTAATTATTTTTGTATGTGAAAACAAGATTCACACCTAATCCTCACCTAAAAGACTAAATTAAACACATTATTATTAAGGGGACGAGGAGCTTTCTAGGTTTTGAGCTCCCCATTTTTAGATGAGTGTCGTAATGGCATTCCATGTATTTTTGTGAGAACTTATGATATTGTGATATTCTAATTACGAAATAGTGATCTTGAGTACATGTTGGATAATGTAGTAGATAGGAACTTTTTGATAAGGGGAGATTAGGGATGTGACCAAATTCCTATCAGTGAAAAAAAATTTCTTCACCTTCCTATAACTCCATTGTAGCTTTGCGGGCCAAAGGTAAGAAGAGTACCTTGGAATTTCTTGGGTGAAAAACCAAGTAGGTCACCAACTTTGGTCTAGTGCATTGGAATTCATTAAATAATTGGTCATTGGAGCTACTTCAAGCTAGGAGTGAGCATCGTCACCAACCTACATTGAATATTTTACACTCCCTAGGGTGAATGATACTTTAAATTGATTGACAGTCTAAGACTTTGAATTTTTCCAAATGCCAAATGATCTTACAAAGCTAGTATTTATAATATCCTAGTAGGTCATTTGGTGACAACTTTTACCGGAAACTTGAAACAAAGAGAATTTATCCTTGGCTAGGACATCATGTAAGATGCCTGCCATAAACAGTAAAATTGTACTTAAAAGCTGAGATTCGGGCAAGTGGGGACAACCACTTGTTATCTCGTCCCTTGGAGGCTAGGCCATATGGGGACCGAATCTGACCTTACAAAATAAAGTGAAATAATTTGTACCATACGGTCGGAAAACATATACAAGAACAATTAATATACAAGAGCAATTAATTTCATTCTAGAATATATATATCCAATACATATAAAAATTTTCATCAATGCACATGTATAGAAAAACTACTTTCAGTTGATACTAGAGCACGTGCTTGTACCCAAACAATTTGTAACATGTGCAAACCACAAATAACATAAGCAACTCAATTTTTAGTTGAGTACTGGAAGTTATAAAACATATTTAATCCAAAGATAATAAATTGTTGGACACTTCACTCAAAAAAATTCTAATGGAATTCCATCCTCAATAATCCGTTCATGATCGGATTTTGACATTTTCGATTTCTTAATTTTCGATTTTTTCTTTGATTGAACTTCTATCAACTTTATGCGTGCTGCACACACCAAGTGACTATATTGACAACTTATGGAATTAGGTTCATAGTCTTCAAAGTAAACAAAGTCTCCACTTTGATGAGTTTGTCTGAAAAAATAACCTTTCGGTATAATAGACGCTCTGTCATACTAAAATCCGTGATCATTATAGTCTTGTAATAATTTCATTTTTCGTTCAGTGCAACGCATCAAATAATACTTCACATTTTCATCGTTGTCAATAGATGCAATTACAACAAAACATCTCCTGCACAATAAAATAAATTTAACATTTAATTATTCATATTTAAATTTATTTCTAGATCTTTAAATCATTAGAAAGTAATTCAAATGTTACCTTCTCTAACAAGATCAGAAACTCGATCACCATCGGATGATATTGTAGTTTCCTCTGATTGCATTTCTTCAAACATTGCAATAGACATTTTTCCCTTTGTATTTAGCTCTGTATGTTTCCAATCATTCACATACATTTTGTTTTCACAAACTTCATTGGATTTTGTGTTGTCTATGCAAACATCACAAAAACAAGAATATTTTCTTTTATCCAATGCAAACACATTTCTGGACAACTTTGTTTGAATTGAATGCAATTTTTGAGTCCCTTTTATTGTTTCAACGTCATTTCCAATTGATCTATCTACGTCTTCGATTCCAATATGCAAGAAAAACCTTTATATGGAAAATTAGAAAAAGAATTTGTAAATATGATATCAAAATACAATTAAAAATAATCATTGCATGATAAATGTACAATGTTTAAAATTAGATTTCCAATATAAGTTAAATTGAATGTACCTTCGCACTTCTCTTGATGGGTTTTTCTCATGGCTTAGAGCAGCGATGCACCATTGAACAACTTCTTCAGCGTTCACAAGTCGGTGTGCAGAGTGGTTCATTTGATATCTTCGAAGTACTTGTTTTATGCATGCTCTTGCACCGTCATGTTCTCCTTTTCCATGGCCAGTCTCAAAGAAATTCCAACAATGTTTAATGCAGGTTTTCTTATGAAGAAAACACAACCAAAAGAATGATTGTGAAGATTTGAATTGACCTACGCATCCGTCTGACCATATCCAATGTTCATTGAATGTTATTCCACGATTTTTCAATGAATCATAAATTCTTCCAAAACAATGTTGTACAAAACATGTATCATGTGTACGATCGTCACTGATATAAAAGTGATATTATTTAATGATATGTCGATTTTCACTCGTGCTTTCTATATGATCGAAATTTTGTTCAGCATGTCTATATAGAATATGGACGAGCATGGAGACTTGGTTAGAATGATAGTATTCACTCTGAATTTCTTTTTGTGGAACAAATGTGTAGTTTTCTGCAAAATCAATCACTGACAAAATGGTCCCTGGTGGAAAAACTTCATGAGATTTTTTGAATTGCAAGTCTTGCCATCGAGCTCTATGGGAATGCTTGGTGTATTTGTAAATTTCTGCCTCAAACTTTCTCAAAAAGTCTATCATAAAAATTTCGTCTTCTAGTAATTCAATTCTTTTAACACTATTTTCACCTTGAATCGATGTATCGATATATTCATATCTCTTCCATTTCACTTTCATGTTGGACAATGATTGATCATTTATATCAATATGATATTTTTTTTGAAATTTAGTCAAATTTCCACAATCATCGCATTTTTTACCACCAACACATTTCTTTTTGTAAAATAATTCATCGCTTTCTCTTTCATATAGAATTTGAGATATGAAATCACGGATAGTGGAAGGAGGAGGTGAATCCTTCCATAATTTTCTACCGAAATCAAGGAATGTGTCATAATATAACTCAAATTCCGCATGATAACGACAACAACAAGTGTCGCGTACGGTGATAGGTTTTAGATACCATGGTTTTTGTTGAACAAAATCACTGAGTGAAACATGAATTTGACGATTCTCTTCTTTGAACTTGTTGAATAACTCTATCTGAGTGGTTTCCAAGAAATATTTTTCATGTTCTTCGTACTGATTTCGTGCTATTCTTCTTCGCATCACATGCCTTGCAGTTGGAGAAACACGCGAATTGTTCTTCCAATATTCATATATTATTTTTTTAACATTTTTTCCAAGTCTATCTTTGTATGGTTGCCTACAAATAGCTCTCCAACAAGCGAGTTCATCATTTACATCTATTTGCAGTCGAAATTTTCGATGTTTGTGCAGAGTTTTTCGCGAGGTTCCCAATGCTCGTGCCATAGATGTTATCAAACGATTCTCTTGAGTACTTGGTGAAACCATTGCCATCTGTATTCCTCTACGTACATTTGAAACATCTTTATCTCTAGATCTCTTAATTGACTTTATAGCACTACTCATATTTTTTATCACCTCTTCCTTCATTTTTTTATCTTTGGTTGATTTTCGAATACCTAATAGTGTCGTCGCTTCTTTTAATTTCCTTGATGATAGGAGACCTTTCAACATTTGATCCTGCACTGTCACTTGCTCATTTAATAAATACTTTTCAAAAATGCGGTTGACACGATATCGTATAACATGGTCAGGTTTTTTATCTCCATATGTGTGAGTGTCAACATTTTCTAACATCTCATTATCGATAGTGATTTCATCTGTACATATTCGAAAAAAATAGTACATATTCAATAAATCACTAAATTAATAAATATGTCAATAAATATTAGGAAAATTTTAAATATATCAATAGATCATAATATTTACATTTACATACCCGCTTCAATTTATGCTTGAGGTTGATTTTCTTCTTCAATATTTTGAGGAGTATCTCTGTCTGTTTACATTAAACAAAATATTTTTCAAATTAGTTCATCAAATAAAAATTAAGTTTCACCTTTTACATTAGAAATTTTTTAAATATATCAATAGATCATAATATTTACATTTACATACCTGCTTCAATTTCTGCTTGAGGTTGATTTTCTTCTTCAATATTTTGAGGAATATCTTTTTCTGTTTACATTAAACAAAATATTTTTCAAACTAGTTCATCAAATAAAAATTAAGCTTCACATTTTACATTGGGAAAATTTTAAAAATATATCAATAGATCATCATATTTACATTTACATACCTACTTCAATTTCTACTTGAGGTTGATTTTATTCTTCAATATTTTGAGAAATATCTCTGTTTGTTTACATTAAACAAAATATTTTTCAAACTAGTTCATCAAATAAAAATTAAGCTTCACATTTTACATTAGGAAAATTTTAAATATATATCAATAGATCGTAATATTTACATTTACATATCTGCTTCAATTTCTGCTTGAGGTTGATTTTCCTCTTCAATATTTGAGAGGGCTTCTAACTTTCTTTTGCGAGATTGTCTAGTCTCTTCTCTACGTGCCTCAGGGTCTCTTTTTCGATCATATTTTCTCGCACAAGTTCTTCGATTTCCCATGATAATAGGGTATGAAGTTCAAAAATTTTCCTTCAAAAAATTAGACAATAACTCAATTACAAAAAATATCACAAAAGATTTAATTTAAAAAAATTCAGTGTAAATTTTTTGCAAAAATTACATATTCCAATCCAAAACACTTACTTTAAAAAATTCGAGAGAAAAATGTCTTATAAAAATGAAACGAAGCTCAAAAGATTTACTTCAACTCAAAACACGTACATACCTCCAAGAAATGTCTTTTGAATGTACGTCCAAGAATTTTTTTACAATTTTTGCCAAAATCACGCCGCCTCTAAGAAATGTCTTCCAAAAAAATTCTTTAAACCGAAAATTGTAAAATCAACCAAGAAATGCTCTTAAACTCAAACTTTGAAGAATTTTTTTTTAACCCAAACCAAGATATTTGTAAAATGAGAAGAAGTGTGTGAAATGTGCGAAAATTGTGAATCATTTCGCGACAATTTATATTGACGCGAAATGTGTTTTAGTAGGGGGCTCTGCAAAACTTTCCGGCCGACAGAGAGTTATACAAGAGTTCAGTCGAACTGTTGATCAAAAGTTCAGCCGAACTCTTAAGACGTTAGATTTAATGAGCCTTTGGCGGAAAACATAGTTCAGCCGAACTTTGACTAAAAGTTCGGCCGAACTAACGCGTCACTAATTACGCAAAAACCAGGCTCTGAATACGGTTCTACAACTTTGGACTGATTAAACTCCATGAAAGGTTGTTAATTAACTGTCGGAACCAAGACAAGCATTTTCAGAATTGAATCTACTTTCAGGAAATATAACTTTTATGGAATTTCATAAAATTTTATTAATTTTAATTATTTTTCTAATAAAATGGGTGCAAACAATTTCTGACGGTCATTGTGATTCAGTGAAATCAAAATTTTGTATCTCCCAAAATACATTGTAAAAAAAAATGAAAAAATTATGGGGCATTACATTGGTCCGTCATCTCTAATGGGTAGCTTTTAGATTTTTAGTTTATAACTTATATGTTAAGAAATTTCTTGCGACGCGAAACATATCCAAAATACACAGTTTTTCGTATTGGACCAGTTCAAAAAATTCTAGTAATTATGATATGCATCCATTGGCTTTGTAAATATGACGAAAAAAAAGTAGACTCTGTCTAGATTGTTGTAACACATTTTGTTTTTTCAAAAACACAAATTTTCAATGAATACAACATTGCGTCATAACATGACTTCTTATGAATCCTTTGATTGTTAAGAAACACACACTCAAAGAAATGATAAGTTGACATATCAAATATGCATAAAAAAATTTCAAAAAATAAGTAATAGAAAGCTAACAAAATTTCTCATAACTTTTATTTTTATCGCAAAATGAAATTCTACACAGAACAATTGTTATAGTTTGCAGAAAGTTTAAGAACCGAAAAAATGAGAATTTTTTCTCAAAAAAGGGCAAAAAGTGTAACCCAACTTCACATTTTCACCTTAACCTGATTAATTTAAAAAACAAGATCCTGAATGTTATAGTAGAAAAACCTGCAAAAAATTATAGTCTTCCCAAAACGATCCCTTTCTAGATGTTCTTTTTTGAAAATAAATTTAAGCCGGTACCCCTCCAAACTCATACATATATAAAAGCATTGTTTTGCTGTAGCGGAGATGTAAAAACCCAAAAATAGAACTAGAACATTCATAGACAAAAAATTGCAGATTATTTTACCCCTGCTCATGAGAACTTGATCGTCCCTGTAGCTCCCATGCTAGTAGAGTCTAAGAACTCATAACGCATTTCCCCGAAAACACCATTCAATACTTTTCTTGATAACCTATCCACCTGACCATTCTTCTCACGAAATATGTGTTTGAAATGTATGATGGACAAGACATTTATTAAAGACTTAATGTGTTCCAACCAGGACATCACGTTTCCAAGGTTCAGCACAGTACCCTTATTTAGATGGTCATTGAGGACCTTCGAATCTCCAAAGACCCAGATGTTCTCTATAAAAATTTATGTAGCAAACCACAATAAGCCCCACAGGGCTAAGCCTTCAGCACACATATTAGTTCCATAGCCACCATGCCAAAATATATTGTAATGACATTTTGGCGAAATCATTAACCATGCCCCACACCAGCATCTGGATTTTTGGGATGCTCCGTCAAAGAAGTTTGCCGGGTAATGTATCTCAACAGGTCTCAGTCATTTGGAAAGGTCCACCGGAGGCCTCTGCTTAGTTCTTAGCCTTTCCCAGAAATGAATGATGTTGCTGGCAGTCCTCATAGGGCTGCAACACACCTCCTCAAAGATCCATTTATTCCGTCCACACCATATAAACCAATGAAATAAAACCGGTATGTTATATAGTGTTGAGTTTCTCTTATGCCACCATTGAATAAAAATAGTTCTATTTGCAAGAGTAGGTTTCTCAAGTTTGAAAAACTCGCAAATTAATTTCAAAACTCTTCTAGCATAGAGACAATTGTAAAAAAGGTGAGAATTATTCTCGTCCTCCGCCATGAAAAGCTTACATTATCCTGGCCCAATCCACCCTTTCCTTTGTAGGTTTCCCCAAGTGAGATTTCTATCCGTCATAACCAACCACAACAATATCTTCATCTTCAGGTGTGCATTGTTTTCCCATATTTTTCAGAAAACACTGAAATCAACCGGCATGGCAGAAGGTCTGGATAGATTGTTATAGATTTCTTCCACTATTGGCATGTTGTTTTTGGTCATGCCACCCCATATCACCCGGTCTCCCCCGGTGACAATAAGCAACCCCTAGCTCCTTAAATCCTCACTATAATTGTTCCACTTCTCAGGTGAATCGAAAAATTTAAATTGTCTGCTAACATCTAGCCAGGAATCCCATTGATCTTCTCCTTTAAGATTTGGGCCAGATAGAAATAGCCATTTCCATTTAACTATTTAATAAGTTCATTACTGAGAGGGGCAGGTGTAGAAGACCCTTGCAAACCAGAGTGACCTATAAGAATCTTGGCACCGTCACCATAATGCCATCTCAAATTAGAAGCAAACTACAACCAGTTTTGTTTAAAACCATTCCATATAGTCGAACCTCCTTTAGTGTTCTGCCATCCCAGCAAGTATAGATCCTCCACTCCTGCATTATTCAAGTACTTATATTTTATAATCTCGCTCCATATCCCTTTTGAGGTGAGACCCCTCCACAAGGACTTCATGATTAGAGCCCGTCCAAAAGTGTGTAAATCTTTTAGTCCCCATCCTCTGCATTCCTTTGGTTTCATAATCAGGTCCCATCTTGCCAAGTGGTACTTTCCCTTCTCCTTGCCCCCATTCCAAAGAAAGTTGATCATAATGCTTCTAAAAATTTTCAATATCTTTTTTGGTATCACATAAGTATGTGCCCAGTATACCATATTTTGTTGTAATACTGCCTGAACCAATATGAATCTACCTCCTTTTGACAACCGTTTTGTAGACCAACCACAGATTCTCCTTTCAATTTTTTCGGTCATCCAGCTCCAATCGTTTATGCCATAATTATTTGGTTTCATATGGAAACCCAGATACTTAAAGCCTAGCCCCAGGGGAGCATTTTTAATTTTAAACATGGTTCCAATCGTAGTAGCCAGATCCGATCCATCCTCCTCATGATAAATGTAGGACTTACCAATGTTAGCCAGCATGCTAGGGGCCAGACAAAATTTTGAAAAGATACCATGAATGACCTGTCACACCTTCTTAATGAGCAAGCCAAAAAGCAGAACACCATCCACCAAAAAAATATGTGATATCTCTCTGCAGTGAGAAATCCTAATACACCTAATGCTGCCCATCCTGACTGCCTGACTAAGTTTGGTACTTAAAGTATCCATGGCCATAACGAAAAGGAGTAGTGAAAGAGCACATCCTTGCCTCAGTCCACATTTATTCTTGAAAAATCTAGTTTCCACTCCATTAATTATGATAGCCATAGATGTATTACAAACACATCCCATAATCTAGTTGACGGAGATCCTATCAAGTTCAATATTATATAATATCGACCTTAACATTCCCCAATCAACCCTGTCATATGCTTTAATTAGGTTAATCTTCATAACCATAGCCTTCATATTCTTGGAATGTATAGAATGAATTACTTCCTGGGTGGATGCCACCGCATCATGTATACTCCTATCCTTTAAGAAACTCGATTGTTCTGGGATATAAATGTAGAAAGAATTTTCTTGAGCCTTTCAACAATAGTATTTGAGATAATTTTATACGACGTATTGCATAGCGAGATCGAGTGGAAATCATCAAAAGTATCAACACCTTTTTCTTTTGGAATCAGGACTAAGAACGTAGAATTTAATGCCCCATTGATATTCCCTAATATTTTTGCTACTTCAACCATTTCTGTTATCAGATCAACAAAAATATCAACAAAATGTATGAAGAAATATTAGGTCCATCCATTAGGGCCCAGACTCTTGCCCATCACAAAGGATTTTAATACCATAATGACCTCCTCTTTACTGATTGACTTATTGAAGTCCTACAGCTCACCCTAATCAAACATGGCTGGAATCTCCTCTACTGCCCACAAGTGTTCTTCGTCTGCCAGTAACTCTCGATCCTTGTAGAGATTATTAAAGTAATTTACAACCTCATTCTGGATGTCCTTTGAAGATAAATAGGAAGAACCATTTACCTTGATTCGCCATATGGAATTTTTGTTTTTCTGCCTGTCGCATAAGCATGAAAAATTTTTGTGTTATTATCTCCTTCTCTAAGCCAAATCACTCTACTTTTGAGCCTCCACGTATGTTCTACATTAGAATCATTTTCCTTCTATCCACTTCCACCTCCTTCAGTCTCTCCCAAGTGCCTGCTTTTGGATTCTCAGCTTCCATCTCTTTTAGTAAACGAGCTGTCTCCGAATCATAAAATTCCAATCTGTCCTGCATTAGTTTCTTTTTAGCTCGTTTCCATCTTTTGACCTTTCCCTTTAAACCCCGCAGAGAACGTGCCAAGTAATCCATCGCCGATATGTTCTCTCCTCTTGGATTTTGCCTCATAAACTGTTCCACCAGAGAAACAAAGGAAGGATCCTATAGCCATACCCGTTTAAATTTAAATGGGAATCACCCTTTTACCTTTTCAAAACGCCATTCCAATAAAATAGGTCTGTGATCTAAAATAATGACATCTCCAATGGTCACCGACTAATCTCCCATCCGGGCCAAAAAGTTAGCCTTAACCACAAGCCGGTCAATCTGCTTACATATGGATTCCTTACCCTATCTTCCATTAAACCATGACGGACCCTGATCCTTCATCATTAAATCGCATAGATGATGAGATTTGAAAATATTCGATATGGAACCTGCCAACGAGTCATTCCTTCCTTTAACTCCCCAGATATCACCGTCATGCAAAGAGAAATTGAAATCCCCCGCTATTATCATATTATCCAGAAGAAAAATACCACTGCTCTCCATATTACGCCAGAAAGAGACCCTATCCTGATAAGGCGCATAGATGTTAATAATATGTATTATGTGCTCCAAACCACGTATATGGCCAGAGAGAATGATCCCTCTGAAGAAACCGAAAGCCTTCAAAGAAGCATATGAAGGATCCCACATTACTATCTCCCCGCCAGAACGTCCCACTGCATCCCTCGCCGCCAGATGCAAATCTGGGAACATGGCGTGGAAATAGGAGATTGACCTATCAATAGAGTGCATTGATTCTTGTACAAAAACTATGGATTGTTTACTCTGACAAAAAAACTCACGCATAGAAAGGAATTAATTCATGCCCCCAACCCCCTAATGTTCAACAAGACCAATCTGACCATGGCGCATCCACAGGAGGGTTTAATGCTCTGAGAACCCTGTCTAATGCCAAAGTTACTGGTATATCTCTAAAGTGCCTGTCTCCCTAAATCTTGTTCTCGACAGTCGAGGACAATGACTTTTTTTTAACTCGCGGTCGACCTTTCCCCCTATGAATCATGACATTAGAAGTTGATGAGGGGCTGATGATTAGAGGAGGCGATACAGTCTTTCCCTTGTCCACGGACAAGGGAACCAGTTTCGCATCGAGATCTAAAAGAAACAACTCAATGTCACTTCCAACAGAATTCCGGGGCGACAGTGGGGAGGACATAGTGAAAGGAGATCTGGGATTAGGGGAATCAAGAGCTGGATTGTCAGACAAACCAAGAGATGAGGGAAAATTAGTGCCATGAGTCGATGGAGTTGGGAGCTCAGCATGAGAGTCAGAAGGGACCAAACTATCATTCGTGAAAGAAGACAGATGGGGAATAATAAGTGGAGGTTTGACAGAAACCCCAACACGACCCTCTGCCACAACCACATCAACCAAAGGCAATATATCCCCCTTAGACTTCAATAAATCATCCCCCGAGACCATATCAACTTCAAGATCCCTACCCAAAGAACAATTATCCTTCACTCCATGGGAAGCACTATCTAAATACAGGTAATTGTGTTCACAAAACTTACCCGATGGAGGTGGCCCCGAGGAAGGTGGCGGATTCTCCTGCATACTTCAACCATTGGTGTTCCAGATGCCATAAGCAACATTCACACCTCTGTTGTAGTCCGGACGCCAACGAGCACAAGAATGCATTAGGTGCCCCGTGGTATGACAAAGGTGGCATCTGAATGGAGTGTTCCAGTAATCCAGGCTCTGTCGGTACGTCGATCCTTCCCATTGAAGATCGACATCCTCCGGAAGTCCACCAGCAAAGGAGACTTCCACCAAAATCCATGCCACCCTCTTGTCGAAAATTCCAATACACTTAGGATCGACGAACCTACAAGTGCCAATACTATCTCCAGTAGTCCTCAACACCACTGTCAACTAGAACTGGATGGGTAAACCCGGGAGTTTATCCTAAAGCATGTGGTTCCTAGGAGAATTTTCAATTGGGTGAAAGTCAGTCGACCAATGATACAGAGGTAAAAACAAGCGCCCATTGACCCAAGTCTGCTGAAGAATCTCCTGCACATCCTCATTCTTCAATAAGTGAAAGCAATACCACCCATTAGGTAGCTTACTTATCCTGGGTTCATACCCAATTAACTTCATCCAAGCAGCCATTAACCACTTCTGTAGATCGACCGAACTATGATTTGCAAATTGCCACTTTCCCACAAACGCCCTCGAGATCAGACTGTCTGCTCTTTCCCACATCACATTGCTCCCAAAACTTAATAATCTCCAATCAGATGCAGGCTTAAAGGGTTTCACCACCCTCCTTCGAGTAGAAGGGTGTTGTAAAAACTTAGTCACCTTTGTCTCAGTTCTAGTTACAGCTGTGTCTAACATAGAATCAGAAATAGATGATGTGATAGTATGGGAAGGGAAATTTTGATTGACCGGAGGAAAAGAATAGTTGTCAATATTTCCTCCAGCTTCCGCCAGCTCCAAATCATGCAGAAAGGCGACATTGTATATCTCTGTCTCGAGATCGGACAAAAAGCCACCTGTCGCCATAATGCGCTCGCATCACGCAAGACAATTAGTGGATAGCCGAGGTCCGACAAACCCTATAGAAGGTGGGCAGTTGAGAAATGAAGGTAGTGTCAGGGAAGTCGGTAAAGCCCCTTCCAGAGTACAATCAACGGTCCGTGACAATTAAATGGGAGATCAAGGAAAATCTGCGAATACCCCAAAAGTACACCTGAGTCGTAAACTCAAGCTGTCCTAGGACCACCCAGTACCTCTGTCCTCCCCCTCGGATAAAAATTTAAAAAGAAAACCGATCTCGGAAAACGGTGCCCCACCTGTCGGAAAAACCAAAGTAGTAGGGAAGCCGAGCACAGAAAAACGATTATCCAAACCTGCCCTATACTTTGGCGCAACAACAACCAATGCAACTTCCAATATTCCACCACCTTTCCCAAAGTTGAATCTTAAAGCTTCTCCAAGGCTTGTAAATGGTTACAGATTGAAACTAACCATCCTGTTGGAGTAATCACCACATCTCTATGGAATCCATAATTTCCACCCTAGGGATCCTAGTTACCAGTTTGAAAGTTAACCAACACTTGCGAGTTTTGGTGTAACAACAAACCTCTACATGGTATCAAATCTTGGACTAAGGTTCGATTCCCCCGAGCCGCGTTTGAGGGGGGCTATTGATTCCCCTGAATTGCATTTGAGGGGGGGTGTTGGAGTAATCACCACACCTCTATGGAATCCATAATTTCCACTCTGGGGATCCTAGTTACCGGTTTGGAAGTTTACCATCACTTGCGAGTTTTGGTGTAACGGCAAACCTCTACATGGTATCAAAGCCTGGACCCAGGATCGATTCTCCCGAGCTGTGTTTGTGGGGGGCTATTGATTCCCCGAGCTGCGTTTCAAGGGGAGTGTTGGAGTAATCACCGCACCTCTATGGAATCCATAATTTCCACCATGGGGATCCTAGTTACTGGTTTGAAAGTTTACCAACACTTGCGAGTTTTGGTGTAATGCCAAACCTCTACACATCCGCCACCTGAGTCTAAACATTAGTGGCCAGAAGAGAAATCACCTCAGGGAGGAGATAATGAAGAGCCCCCCTTAACCACCAAAACATAGAAGAAGAGAAAACAGCAATCAATTCTTTTTCAATTACTCGTTCATCGCATCCACTTCTTCGAAAATATGGTATAACTCACCACATAGGGAGCAGTCCTACCACTTTCGCAAGAAAATAAATGCAGAGCCCGTCGTTCAACTCAAACTTCTAAGACATTGCCTTTTAAACTTACTTGGAAGATACAGAGTATAAACATTCACCTCACTGCCATCACAGTCCAAGCACACCTTCAGCTCTGTAGTCTGCTTCATTGCACACCATTCTCTGCGCCTTCCCATGATTCAGAATATCAGCGTCTGAGGGTTCACAGGTATTCCTACTCATATCTCACTGTTACTGAATAGTCTATAGATGTAACAAATTGCCGCTTTGATGTTTACCATTACCCGTCGAGGCCGCATCTTCATCATTCGACTTTGACCACGTTTCTGTGGACATCAAAATTCAGTATGGACAACGACGATTAACCAACCATTTATCATCGAAAAACACAATTAACGAAAGGAGTGTGGACGATAAGTATTGGAAACTTCGATGTTGATAAAGAACGCAGACTTTGGTAGCAATTACGATTAGAAGGTATATGCCCTACAGTTAATGGAAGCTTCTTGAAGCTGAGAACAGTGGACAAACCCTGTTTACCGGGGTTGTGGATAATCAAACATGGCACAAAAACTACAGTTTTCACGCATGGGTTGTAATTATGATTATGATTTATTTATTCATTTTGTAATTATAATATTTTGATGTTGTTGTTTATTTACAGATTTATGAAAAATTTAATAGGAGATTTTGTGTGCAAGGATTTGGCCCATGTTTAAACTATAAACTCAAAGGAAGTAAAATTTATCTATCTGTTCATGGACCTTGATAGATATGTGTATTTCAATATATTTGTTAATTGAGTTAAAACGAAATTAAAATAAGTAATGTTAAACAAGATGTGCTTTTCTATTTGGGTTAATTGTTTCAAAATAAAAGTGATAGTAAATAGCCCGATATGTTTATATACATTGATTTAGAACGCCGGAACTTTAGAGGATAGAATCTTAAAACACGTGCTTTAATGATGCACTAGTGCATAGATTTTTGTTCGAAGTTGGAAAATACTATAAGTAACTTATAATCTATTTTTCAATCACGTTATTGGGGAGTTTTATTTAATGTATATAAATTAGAAAATTTTAAATTTAATAGGAATTTGTTTTGATTATTATATTTAAGTTAGAGCTTAACTAATTTTTTAACAGTTAGTTTTTAACCGCTAGTTTTAATGGTTAGTTTTTAATAACTAGTTTTTAGCGGCTATTTTTGGGCAATGATGCATCTCCTCTATTTATTCATCAAGATCGATTAGTTTCTCCACCTTCTCTTGAGAATGAATCACATTAGTTGATTCGAAATGTCGACCTAATCCTAATGATGTGATTAATCCGAAAGACATTTTATATACGCTAATCAATCGATTAAGGTAATAAGGGCTCTGTGTTTTGTCGTTATAAGTTAGATCTCCTTTTATCACCTTAACAATGAATCAAACATCATCAAGTTTACAATGGAGCCTAAAGTCAATGGTAGTCTTCCTTTCCTTGATGTTCTTGTCTCTAAGAAAGAACATGGTCCTTTCTCTCACCATGTCTTTCATGAGAAGACTCATAGAGCAATATCTTCATGTGAGTTCCCATTATTATCCTACCCAAAATCTTGCCATTCTCAACACATTGGTTACTCATGCTTTAAGAGTTTCTCATGAAAGTTACCTAGATAATGAGAAAATCCATATTCTTAAAGTGTTTGAAAATAATCACTATAATAAGCACCGAAGTATCAAGGATTTCTTAAAAGCGAGCAAAGGTCCGAGGATAAGGAAAGACCCCAGAGATTTGGTTACCAGTGTACAACTTCCCTTTATCCAAGGGACCACTGACAAGATTGCTCAAATTCTTAAGAAGCACAAGGTCTCTTCCACCTTTATACCCCTGAACACCATTTAGAGCTCCCTAAAATCTGTCAAAGACTCAGTGTACCTTAAAAACATGAAATTTTTTTATATAGTCCCATGTTCTTGTCGGACCCCTTACATTGGAGAAATTGGTTATTTCATAAAACAAAAGATTCAAGAACACACAACCAATATCGAACATTTTAAGACTCACTCCTCAACTTTAGTTGAACATGCTGAGAAGACAAAACAACACATTTCTTCCTAAATGTCTTCATTTTAGTTGTTTCACCCCTCCTCTCATTTATTTGGTTTGTTTAATTATTTTTGTTTTTTTTTTTTTCATTTGTTTTTCCATACTTATTAATTATTTTGTATTATTTTCCTTTCTTAATCTCATTCATATAAAATAGATATAATTGATTCTCTATAATTTATAATTTTTTCTTTAATTCTTAATATTATAAGATATATGGTTCTAACCTCTTATTTCATAATTTGTAAGTTTTCTTCCAACCTTTTTTCATATATATATATATATATATATATATATATATATATAATTCTTTATTTTATTTTTCTTTTCTTTCCTATTGCTATAATTATATATATATGTTTAATTTTTATTATTAAAATATATATTTTTCATAAAGTGTCTATCTTGTTTTATTTCTTTGATTCATTATTTTATTTTCTAATACGTAAATCTATTTTATTCATTTTCTTTTTATTTATAAATTTTTTATTTAATTCATTATTATATTTTTAAATTTATATTATAATAAATGTAATAATTTTAATATTATTTCTTATTTAAACTTTTTATTTTTTATTAAATAATTTAGCAATTAATATATTTTTAAACGTTTTATTTGAACAATGAAAATTTTGATTCCAAAATGAATTATTATTATTTTATTTTATTTTTGTTAGGATTTAATCGATTTAATTGTTAGAATTTGTTTTTTTTTTAAATTTCTATATTATTTAATTTTAGGCTTAGATCAAACTCTCTATATTAGTTTGATGATAAAATATTTTGGGTAATCTAAAATACGTTCACTAAAAAATTGTAATGTAATTTTATTGGAAGAATTGTCCAAACAATATGTATGACAAAAACTTGAATTCATATAATATTATATTATTAGCACAAATGGAAGCTAATTGAAACATTTTGGTCACAATGTTAAATTACAAAAATACAGTGGAATATGGTTGTGTCAAGAAAAAAATGTTGTCAAATTGCAATCACAACAAATTCCAAGACAATGCGATGATGAAAACCAATGGCTCAATGTATTAAAGAAAACAGATAGAAATTACATTTTGATGAACAAATTCCATCATCAAAATGTCACATCAAAAAACTAACATCGCAATGTGGTTGTGCAAAAAAATGGTGTCAAACTACTATGAAAACAAATGTTGGGACAATGTGATGAAAAGCACCAGCATGACGTAGTGATAAGCAAAACAACATCACAATTGTCAAAAACAAAACAAATAGACATTTCCTTTTAATGAAAATTACACATCATCAAAATGTCATATTATACAACTAACATCACAATGTGGTTATGCAAATAAAATTACAGAAATCTGTAATGGAAAAATAAATTACATGTCGCATTGTGGTTAACAAATATTTTTGTGGCAATGTAACATTACAAACTGATAGTATAATGTGGTAGTATGAAAAAACATTGTGTGAAATTCATATGAAAATAAATGTTTAGATAATGTGATGAAACAAGCTAGTGTCACAATTTGATAAATGAACTAATGTAACAAAGAAATCAATGTCACATTGTGACAAACATGTTGTGGCATTAGAATAGTACAAAAAATTATCCAATGTTGCAATGTGGAAAATTTTGTCCAACATCACAATGTGACATTATTTTGTAATTTATCCAACATCGCAATGTGATAAGCATTGTCACAATGTCACATTACAAAACTAACAGTGTAATGTGGTTGTGAAATTGTGTGAAATTACTATAAAAATAAATGCTTGGACATTGTGATGAAGAAAACTAACGTCACATTTTGGAAAATGAACTAACTTGACAAATAAACCAACCTCACATTGTGACAAATGAGCTAATGTGACAAACAAACTAATGTCACATTGTGAAAAACTTGTTGTGATGTCATAATGGTATAAAATTGATCCAATGTTGCAATGTGACAAATAATTTCCGATGTTGCACTAAGTCTAACTTAGCCCAACTTCAAAATGTGACAAACATAGTCCAACCATGGTAAACCATTGGTAAACATGATCAAACATGGATTTCCATGTGGCCAATCATAAACAATCATATTCAACCATAAAGAATATGGAAACCAAGGTCTACCATGGTGAACATGGTCAACCCATCGTAAGCAATAGTCAACATGCCCAATCATGGTCAACCATGATCAAAATGGTCAAACATAGTGAACCTTGTTCAACTATGGTCACCATGGATAACCTTGGTATTCATGGTCAATGATGGTTGGAAATGGTTAAAGGTCAACTATGGTAATCCAAGGTCAACCATAATAAATGAAGGTAAACCATGATCTATCCTCTTTAATCTTGGTTAACCATGGTAATCATAACCAATCTTAGTTAATTATGATCAACCATGGGCTACCTCGATTAACAATGGTAAACCCTATTCAACCATGGTCAACTTTGTAAACCTTCTTCAACCATTAATGTAAACATTTTTGTAACATTAATGTAATTAACATTAACATTATTGTAGTATCAACCATGTTAAACATTAATGTAACAATGTAACAACTATCAACTATTAATGTTACATTATTAGATGAATGCCACATAAATAGATTGTTATATTTATGGTTGACCATGGTAAACCATGGTAAAAAATGATTAACCATAGTCATCTACAATTATATGTTGACAACCATTTTCACTCATAGTAAAGCATATGTGACTATAGTCAATCATGACCAAATAATCTCACTCATGATCAAACATGCTCACCATGGTAAAATATGTACAATAAGTCCAACGATGGTCAAACTATCTCAACAATAGTCAACCATGGTCAACCATGTTCAACCATAGCCCACATGGTCAACCATAGTCATCTATGATTAAACAATGATAACCATGGTCAAACATGTTCCTCGCAATCACCCATAGTTGACCATGGTCAACCTTTGTTTAACACGTTCAACCATTAGAGGAAATTTGAGTATAAAAGTTCCCATGAAATTTTCATGTAATTTCCATGTCATAATATGTAAACCAATAAAAATACTTTAAATTTTAAAACATGTACATGTAAATATTTTGGAGGGAAAAGAAAAAAAACTACTTTTTTTAATTGTATTTTTGGCTTATCTCCCTATGGGTTTACTCAAATTTCAAATGTAGACACTCATTGGATGTAGAATTAAATTCTACATCCAATGAACACCTATTATGCATACTTTCAAGAATACCCACATTGATAAAAATTGTATATACATTAAAAAACCACGCTCAACACGTTATTTTAATGTATATGTCATTTTTATCAATGTGGGTATTCTCAAAAGTATGCATAATGGGTACTCGTTAGATGTGAATTTTAATTCCACATCTAATGAGTGTATACACTTGAAATTTGAGTAATCCTATAGGGAAATAAGAAAAAATATTCAATTAAAAAACAATAGTTTTCCTCTTTTCCCTCCAAAATTCATAACTCTTATTTTATTATTTTAACTATTATTTTATTATTTTTCCTTAGGAGGCCACTTTTAGGCTGAAATTTCCTCTAATGCATGGTTAAAAAATCTCAACCTTGGTCAAATATGGTCACCAAGCTCTACCTTATTCGACCACTTTCAATCATGGTCAAACCAAGCAAACAATGGTCAACCATGGTAATTCAAATCTATTTAAATCAAAGATTGTATAGTCATGGATATATTATGAGTACATATGGTTCATGCTCATCCATGCTCAACCATAGCGAACCATGGACACGATGTTCAAACCATGGTCATCCATACCCAACAATGGTTGACATGGTCATCCATAGTCATGCTTAATTCATCACTACGTATCCTCTTCATCCTCGATTAACCATGGTAATTATGATCAACCATGGTAAACCAAGGTTGATTATAACCAACCATAATCAACCACGATCAAGCATAATGTTTCCACTTTATGCGTAGTCAAACTTGGTAACCTAACCAACCATAACCAACTATGATCAACCTTGTCAACCCTCAACCATAATCAACAAACCATGGTCAACCCCCCTCAAGCGTTAATGAAACAATTTTTGTAACATTAACATAACATTAACCATGATCAACATTAATGTAACAATGTAACAATTATCAACATTAATGTTACATTGTTAGATTAATGTAACATAAATACATTATTCTATTTATAGTATACCATGGTCAAAGTTAGTCAACCATGTTCATCCATAGTCAATACTCTTCAACCTCGTCAACCATGGTAAACAAAGGTCAACCATAATATTCTCTTTAATCCCTGGTCAACCTTGGTAATAATTGTTAATCATGGTAAATTGATGCTAACCACGGTAATCTTTGTCAATTATTTTTTATTGAGGTTATCCATGGTCTACCTTGACCAACATGGTTTACTCTCTTCAACTATGGTCAACCTCATCAACCAAGGTCAACCTCATTAACCCACTTCAACAATTAATGTTTTTGTAACATTATTGTAACATCACCACGATTAACCATGTTTGAAAATGGTCAACCGTGATCAACATTAATATTGGCCCTTCCATTACGAATAATAGGAAACCTTTACCATAGGTTGAAAGGATGATGAAGGAGTTGGGCTTTGAGCAAGGAGAAAAATGGAGGTATGACCCCCATTAGGTAGTCTCTAATAGAAGCATGGAAATAACTCGTGCACCTTACATTCATGAAGCCAAGACATAGCTTGAAAATATGGCCAATAAATAAGTTGACAAAAACAACAAAAAATGGATTCAAAAAATCAAATACCAAAGGAGAGAAGTCTGGAAACAAATGCACCTCAGAAAATGGATATTGACATGGAAATTTTGCAATCGCAAAAGAAAACAAAGTTACAACAAGGAGAAAAAAAAACATAGATACTAGTTCAATTGATTGAAAGGCTTTCTAACCAACTAGGTTTTCGAATTCAATTGGGAAATTTAGATTACCCTGCTTCCTCCTCAATTTCTTCTGATGTGACTACATTTTGCATTGAAGAAACTCCCTTTACAGTAGATGTGTGACAAAAAAAACTATCAACAAATTGAGGAAAATAATTATAAAATAAGGAGCAACATGAAAAATTAGTTGGAGGCTCAAGCAATCCCAACTTATCATACTAGAATTCTTTCTGCCATGGATCTCGAAAGAAACGAGTTAAAGTTGTCTCTCACTCACCCAGTTGTTCAATTTGTTCCTTCATGACCCAATTTCAAAACTTTGGACCTATTTGTAAATGATTTAGACATTCCTTTTCTTGATAATATTAATTTACACTAGAAAACATGAGAGATGTTGTATAGTGACCTGGGAAAAAAATATGTGGCAATTAACAAAGCAAAGAAACTCAAGATAAAGTCTCAAACCAAATTAAACATGGAAAAGCAAATTCCAGGGCTTTATATACCCAAAATGAAGAATTTAAGAATCTCATGATAAGTTGGGAATAAATACTGAGGATGAGGAAGTTATCCAATCCTTGTTACAAAATACATAATCTAAAGTAAAATTGCTAAGAAATAAATTGAAGATGCCTACTATAAAACATGCCCAAACAACTGAACTGACTCAAGTGGAGAAATAAAAAGTAATCTTAACATGGGAGCTAGTTGATAGCAATAAGGAGATTGTTATTTTTCCACAACAAGTACAAAATCTACAACAGTCCATTGATAGCCATGTTTGCATTATTATTGTTTCGACTAAATCAGAGGACCTTGTAGAGAAGTTGTCAAGAGTGATGACTGAGCTTAAAATTTCAAAAGGTGAATTGAAGAAAACTCAGGATGATTTATATTTGATTAGAGACCAACTGAAAGAAAATGAAAGACAATTAAATATGGCCAATGGAAATAATACTCAGTGGAAAAATAAGTACAAATAAGCACAAGATGAAATGAAGGAATTAAAGGCTAGGTTGAAAGGTAACATGCCCCTAATAGAAGCTAAACAAGCTATTTGGGATAATATTATTTAGGAAATTTGTGCTATATGGGAATGTTTCCACATAATTGCATAATAGAAAGTGATGATCAAAGGATCTTAAATGGCCATTTGTACATGTAGAGAGAAGATCCATGAAGAAATACCAAAAGATAAGAAAATGATTAGATTTCTCAATGAAAAGTCTGCAATAGAATTAAGATTATTAGATATAGTTGATAGAGTTGTTGTGATTACGGAAATGAATAAGATAATTGAGAAAAATATCTTCTGAATTCATGCAGAGAAGAGGTCAAATGAGGTCTAGAGGTCAGTTCCCTTGTTTAATACTAAATTTGACCAGAGAATGAGAATAGGCTTACCCGATTGTTGGGATCAAGAAGGAAATTTTTTCTCATGGGGTTTGTATGAAAAATGACTAGTAGCACCCAAGAGCAAGGTAGAAAATACCTATGAGGAGACTGCAGTTCTAAAAGGAAGAACTATAGTGAATCACTTATAAATATATTTTCAACTTTTATAGCAAGTGAGGATATTGTTTGTTACCAAGACTAACTACACTAAGTTGACAAATCTGAAGGTTACATTCCAGAAGATGATCATGTGCACACTTCCAGAGCTAGTCATTTTGAAAAAATATGAAAGGCTAGTTACACATATTCAAGTTCTAATTATGGAACTAGGAGCTCCTTCTCAAAGTCAAAGTTCCACTAGTCATATTTCCTCTTGAGCATGAGAGTGTTTGTTTTGTAAAATTTGAAATATTTTATTTTAAAATAGTTAAAATAGTTATGGAAGTTTTGATATTTATTTCATAGCTATTTTCAATGTAATTAGTGAAGAAAAACTTAAGAACCATGGGAGGAGGTTCGAATTTTGCTCAGAGATTTTTGAAATATATTTGTTTAATGGGCAAGTTTTTTTGGGAAGATCAATAAAGTCTATCAAGTTGATTCCAAAATATTAGTTGTTCTTAGTATGTGTGTTTTGTCATTATGTATTCAGTTTTATTCTCTCTTTTTGAAGTATGTGTATTATTTCTCTCTTTTTGAAGTATGTGTATGATTGCACCCGGTTTCTTATTTTAAAAAGCTAATTTATCTATGTTTCTAAAAGTTAAAGAAGATACATCTGTAATCATTAAAAGAAACCTTAATCAACTCTAAGGACATAGGCTACTAAAGTGGCATGTTTGGGAGGTGAATTTTTTTTGTTTTTGAAATTGCCAACTCCATTGATATTGTGACACTAATATAACTGTCACAGTAATTGGGTTGACAATATTTCTACGCATCAACATCACACTTCCCACCACTAACCATCGCAATTCCTATGCCTCAATGTCATAATTCCCATGCATAAACGTTGAATTCCCTCGCCTGGATGTCGGAATTGAGACCTATTTTACGACGCAATAAACGTTACAATTCCCACGTGTTATGTTGCAATTCCTACACAATCAATGTAACAATTCCCATGCCCGATGTCATAATTCCTACACCAAAACACGTCGTAATTCCCACACCTAACATTGCAATTCCTACACCCACAACATCGCAATTCCTACGCCCACAATGTTGGAATTCCTACACCCATGACACTGCAATTCCTATGCTCATAATGTCACAATTCCTACGCCCACAACACCGCAATTCCTACACCCACAATGTCGCAATTCCTATGGCAATTAGCACGCCAAACATCGCAATTCCTGCACCTTGAATGTCAGAATTTTGATGACCTAAATAGATTGTCTTCAAATGAGATGCGACAATGATTTCTGTTGAAATGTTGACCCCACAAATTGCGACGACGTTTTTCATCGAGCTTACGACGATCAAGGAGAAGTCGAAGATATGACTGGAAATTTTTTGACATTTCGCAAATTCTCTTTTTTTTGTCGTTAAAGTGACGAATGGTCATTGCAAGAAAGACAAAAAACATCTAAAATTGGCTTTATATGTATTAGAGTCATGATCAAACACATCAACTCTCTTCAACCATAGTGAACCTCATCAACCCTATTTAACGTTGGTCAAGCACAGTGAACAAATCCACTCCACGCACATTGGTTTTCAACAAACACAAAAAAATTAGTAAGTGTGGTTAATATATAGATGAAATTTGTCATATTTTATACACTAATAAAAATATGAAAACCATGTTCCACATTTACTAATAAAATTATACTAAAAATCATAAAATTTAATTTTACAATATTTAATATTATGTATTTTGTTTTATTGAAAATTAATAGAATTATATCACATATAACTACTCCCACCTTTTTCTTTTCCTGGTGGCCTTGACAACAGAAATGAGAAACTCACCTTTTTTGGAGGGTAAAACAATTTCGACAGCAATACTAATCCCCTGGTCCATACAAAACATTGATCGTAACTGTTACAAGTTCCAAGAAGCTTCAGTCAACTATACACATACATTCTAATAGTGATTTATGTCAAAGTAAAGTATGCGATCTTTCTCAGCATCGAAGTTTCCACCATCTATCATCCACAAAGTCATTTTTTTGTATTCTTCGACATTGAATTAGGGAGTGGGCTAACCATTCGAAGAAATGCCCCTCGGGTTTTGCACCCCCGGCGACCGGTGAATCCCTCCAGTGAATGCGGGCCCCATGCCCCTCCCCGTCTCCATCCGTCTCCATCCCATGACATTACCATTAATGTGGGGGTGAGCTATCCCCGTAACGGGCGCTATGCCCCCATTTGCAGACAGTCTCGCTTATGCCCACATGAGCCGAACACATGAGCCAGCCTCGCTCGCGCAGCCGTTGTAGGGCCAAAGTGACAATATTTCAAATTTGAACCAAATGAGAGTAATGGATGCTACCTACCAGAGCTCTAGAGTTTCCACCCAAGCTCCATTTCAAATTTTTGTGCCCCTAGCTCCTCCCTTATCATTCCATCGACCTACGCCTTCCTCATTACGTCGAGTGATTCTCTCGAGAGCTGTTTGAGCATTCCGTTGTGTTCTTGAATACTCAGCAGAGCAATGGAGCCAGTGAGGAACAACATAACAACCAGAGTAGAACATCGCTCTGCCGGACCACCTATCCCTAAATTTATTCATTTGAGAGTAAAATCATCCCTGGTCACTCACTTGTTTCATGAAGAGAGCACCTTCTTGCTTCGAACTTGCTGTTGACTGGGTCGAATAAAACCCCGCTGGTATAAGAAAGAAATGGTGGGCTGGTCAAATCCTGGCTGGTTGAATCAACCCATTCAAATTACCTATGTTACCTAATGCTCACGAGAGAACAATAACAAATAACATACAGAAAAAGTCGCAGGGACAGTAAGGACCAACAGAGCAACAGAGTCAAGAAATTGAGGAAGTCGTAGGGATAGTGAGGACCAACAGTGCAGCAAAGACGAGAAATTGAGGTTGGTTTCATTTCTATTTTTGTATTTGTTCCGTCTTTATTCCCACTCCATTTTGATGCTAAACTTCCTTTGCTTGTCTGTGCTTCCAATTTCACGGACCAATTTAACTAGGGAGTAAGCTAACCATTTGTGGAGAAGGAGAAGTAGCAGTATCAATAGGAAAGGTAATTAAATTTCCCGTTTATTGTGTTTTTCCTCCTTTTTATATAATGCAAATTTACTTTTGAGCAGTGGCGACAACTCACTATTGCAGTAGCGGCAATAGCAAGTTGTCGCCACTGTAACAGGTACTTCCGCAACTGCTGTAACTAATTTTTTATTTATATTAACAAAATTTCAAACTTCATTTTTTATTTATTTTGTAGAGAGAGCGGAAACTTGCTGTTGCAGTCGCCGCAACATCAAGTTTCTGCCACTGTAACGGTGTGTTTCCACCACTGTAAATTTTAATTTTGAGCAGTGGCGGCAACTCGTTGTTGCAGTAGCAGCAACAACGAGTTTTTGCCACTGTAACAGTATGTTGCCACAACTGCAATTAATTAAATTTTTATTTATATTAACAAAATTGCAAACTTCATTTTTTATTTATTTCGTAGAGAGAGTGACAACTCGCTATTGCAGTAGCGGCAATAGCGAGTTGCTGCTACTGCAACAACGAGTTGCCACTACTACAACAATGAGTTGTCGATACTACAACAGAGTTGCTACTACTACAATAGAGTTGCCACTACTGCATTTTAACATTGTAACAATATTTAATTAAATTATTTTCTTGTTTTGCATATGGTTGCAAAATGGGTCCTTGCTATCCATATATGGTGCCACCCAAACCCAGGGAATGCATGGACAAGGTTTGTGTTTCATAATGAAGCCCTGAGCCAGGTTTATCAAAATAATAGAGAATTACCTGTGATTACAACAAAAAACGAAGCATACTATCATGCTTTGATTGAGGGCATCACAACTACACGAAGTTATGGTGAAATTGACATCGTCACTTACACTAACTCTGAACTAATCATCAACCAGATGAATGGTACCTTCCAAGTCAGAAGACCTAACATAAGGCCCCTTCACCAGTAGGCAAAATCCATTGCTGCACAATTCCACCATTTTGAGATTATGTACAAATCTGATGTCCAAAGGGTCTGTGATTCGATACTCATTGAAGCAACATCCAAAGGGCATGGATGTGGAAGATTTGTGGAGCCGACATGTGCTCCACTAATTATTATTGATAGGATTCGATATAGATTTTCTATTAATGAATGGATTGTTGTTATAATTGTGATTGAGGTTATTATGGGTGGAGTCATATTATTGAGTTCATATTTTTTGAGATAGATTGGAGCAACCTGATCTCCATCATTTTTGTATGAGCTGCTTTTATAGATGGCCTCACTCTATTTTTTGGTGTTACATCTCAACACATGTATGTAGAAAATGTATTTTTCAGTAATACTATTAATGGAATTACATTTTTATTATAGTTTAGTTCTGTCATTAGATTATGTGATGGATGCTTTTATTATGCCTTTTATTCTGGAAGTCAGATTCCAATCTCATTCAATTGCACTGGCACATGTACAAAAGCGTTTTCATGTATTTAATAGTTTTATCAGCAAATAGAGGATTCCAAAATATGCTACAAAACGAGACTATTTATTCATTATAATGGCTTCAATACACCTTCACAATTCCAACTTCTATGAACATTCATTCATTCATTATCCATGAGCAGCTCATGCTCCCATAATTTATACAAGCCTTTAATTTGATTATAATGAGCTCTAATTCTTAAAGAAGCCTCTTCATTGACAAATTATGTGAGATACCCTTGGTTACAAGCCAAATAAGATAGCTTATATATCAATCATTATTTGTCCTTTATACATACTTGGTTAAATGCGAAATGCAAATGTGACATCTTGCACTTTTGCAATCCATAGATCCAACCTCATTTAAGGGGAAAAAATGTATAAATATCCAAACAAACAATCCAATTGTTGTGAATTTCTCCATCATCAACATCTATCGCCACAAGGCCAGGTGTTTTGAACTGAAGCATGTTTTGACATCCATGACAACAATAACAACCTAGCCTGCAAACTAAGAAAATAATATGAAGAACTTGCAAATCAATGAAGCTATCTTGACAACCCAACTCTTTAACATTGTTATGTATTGAGAACAGAACCCACATAGGTACCAATGCAAGTGAATAATGCCAGGGGATATGCTTTGAAAAGCATTAAGATATATATGATTTTATGATTTGAATGAATTGAAAAGTTAGCTTCACATGGACTTGTAAAGGGGAACATTCATCGCCATCATAACATGTTTATATGAAATCGAGCCATACAGAGACTATTGATTTCAATATTAAAGGTCTATTGTCTTGAAAATCTCATATAAACTTTGCCTAAAGTTTTAATAAAAAGCCAATCTTTTGATTATGAAAAAATGCACATGTGGTGTTAGTAGATAGGTTGAAAATTTCATAATGGAATGCATTGTTACAGCATGGACTCTTTATTTTCACATCTTACCAAGAATATTGATACATATTTATATATTTTAATTTTAATTTTTTAAAATTACAGTAACTTCAATCTCTTATTTCGAAGATATGTTTTAAATTTTTTGAATAACTTCAATTATCATTATAAACTATTTATCACATCGCACCTTATTTAACGATCAACTCATAAAGTAATTATATATGCGTGTGATTGCACAGACCGGACAAGCCAAAAAAGCATCAAAGATACATCTTTAAAGTCCTTTAAGTGCGGTCGCATGGATTTTTGAATGTGCATTTCGCATTTTGATTAACTTAGCTGTAAAAGAAACTATTATCACATAAAAGTTGCGATGTGCGATTTGCACACATCGTATTTTGCAACATTTATGGGTAAATATTACAAGAGGGAAAAATTATATATGGCGAAATGCGAATTCACGACATTTAATTTCTCGAGCATGCGAGGCATTAAGTTGATTGATATTATATTTATTTCATGTCAAGCTGTAAGAGATCTGATTTTGAAATTCATGCATGTTTGATATCAACAATAGATTTGACTCTCTCCTACTTTTAATGCTCTCCCTGTTTACTTGAAATCAGGAAACCATTTAATGAATCAAGGAAGATTGAAATGAGCAAGAAGGGAAAAGAGATTTATCAAGAACTACCTACTGAAGACTTAGAGATGTCTCCCTTATTCTCAGATACTACCTGCAACAAGGAATGCGGCAGTTCGTCATGGGAAACAATGTATAAACTGTTTGAAGATGAAAAACCAAGAGTAATAACCAAAATCTCTACAACATGCATGACATCTACTTCAGACGCTACTGAATTTGATGCTGCATGTTCATTCATCAACAAGGTAGCAGCAAGACTGAAAATTCTCCCTTATACAGACATGGCTAAGTGGGTAATTGACCACATAAGCATATCTAATAGGAAATTAAAAGATTCAAAGGGAGAAGACTTAGGGTCTTTCAGGGTAGAATACTTAAAAGAAATGTATCATCTACCCTCCCCGCAGCAGAAGTATGAAAATTCTTTTTTGTAAAGCTTTAGTGCAGAGCATCTAGATCTCATGAAAGTCATCAAAGAATGGAAGGAAGAGTAGGGAAAGTTGAAGCGAGATAAACTCAGTATGTACCCAATTGCCCAAATTCCTTCCCCTTATTTTTATGCTGCTGGTATGTTCTGTAGATTGTTTACTAAACCTGATACCACTAGGTTTTCAATAGAATGGGTTCCAATGATTGAAGCGATCATCAATTCATCAATTTTGAATTGGGAAAACATCCTATCTAATAATTTAGCCAAACACATTACTGAATATAGGAATAAGGGGAGTGCTTCATCTAGAGACATGCCTCCCTTTTATATGTCTACCTATGTCATGGATGCCATCTGTCTCAATTCTAGTTTTCCTACCATGGGATGGAAATGGACTACCCAAGACCCTACCACAATCCATGTTTACCACAGAGACCTCTAGGATTCAGAATTCCACTTGCATTTCTATAAAATTTGTTATGGAGTCATATTGCCTATGCACCAAATGATATTCAATAAAAAGGCCCCTAGGGTTTCTGAAGAGGCTAGCGCAGATATTATTTCTATGGCTAGGTTGTTTGTAGAGAAGAATTTTACATATGTCAAAGTATTCAGGAGTTATGCTTCTCCCCACGTCTTACCTTATTATGTTCCTAATAAGTTTCTTGCACGAGCGATAGCTTACCAGCTTGTTAATGGTATCACTAAACAACTCAAAAATGCTAATAAGGCCATTTGGCCTAATTTCCCTGTATAGTGTGGCACTTTTGCACTATATGATATTGGCCATACCTACAAGGAGGTTTCTAAGATCAATCTATTGAAATTGGCAGAAATTCCAAAGAGGTTATACAATCCAAATGATGTAATTAAAAATTACATTACAGAGCTCAGAATGAAGCCTTTTGTAATGGAAGAAGATGGATTTTATGATCTCTTTCAAGGCATAGAATTTTTTATAGATATAACCAAGTTTGCGTCTGCCCAATTGAGTTAAGATGATTTGGAAGCTTTCCAAGAATATAGAAATAAGAGATTGCAGAGCGTTTCTCTCAATTTGTTAACTATTGATTATATCAAGAAACCTACCCCAAGTATCAGCTTGGATAATGAAGCTAAAGACATGTCTAAGGATGAATCAGGTCAATCACAACATTAATCTCATAATTCAGATCATTCTGAAAATGAATCTGAATCCAGAAAAGATAGCCCAAAAAAGATAATTTATCAGGTAATCCAAGAGATAGAGATGCATGAGGGAAAAGAAAGTAATGGAATAGATTCAACATCTCAAGAGGTTCAGCACAGTCATTACACACTAGATCAGTCTGAAAAATTGCAAACGAATAATTTTAGTAGTGAATGGGAGGAGTTTTTTGAAGCAATAAAAAATCCTAAGGAAAATCCGAACACTGATTAAATATGTAGCTTTTAGACACCTGAACATTCCCAGAAGATAGTGGAAATTGTTAATCCACTACAACAAGTTCCAGAAACTCATGATCGAGAGATCATAGCTGCCTACCCTACAGAAAAGATAGATTTACAAGTTGAAGAAATTCCTTCACTGGAAATTTTCTACAATCCTAGCTATAAGGTTGTAGTTAAGAGGAACAAAAAAAAAAAACTGGTGAAACAGTCTCAAATCCCACAGTTGAATCAATTGATGTATTGTGGAAATATTCCTTACATGACCCTAGAGAAGATCTAACTAAATTATCATAGTACGCAGGAGCATATGCTACTCCCTCCATTGATAAAGCTACTGAAGTTAGAGTGTTGCTGAAGCAGAAGGAAGCTAGAGTACTGTAATTAGAGAGATTGTTAAATGAATAAAAATCCAACTCCAGTGAGAAAATAAAAGAAAATATGGCCCAATTTCAAAAGGATTTCAAATTCCTTAAAGTACAACATCAAACAAAGATCAATGACAAACAAGCACAACTGGAAATAGCGATGATCATAATACAGAGGCAACCGCAATTGGAACAGTTTATTAAAGAAGCACTGGATATAAATGCTAAGTTAAAGAAACAACAAGAATTATTTTGTCATCAAGCTTCTATCATTGACTCTTATTGTGATTCGAATAAAACACTAATCCAATAGATAGCTATCTAGAAGCTTGAATGTGAAAGAGATAAAAAGAATATCGATGAACAAATTCAGTGGCAAGTATCAGACATAGGATAGGAAGCATATCTACCTCAAGTAGATAAGTTTCATAAGGAGTTTCTACTTAGAGATTGGGAAGCACAAATCAAGCAGGAAGAGAAAGCAGCAACGAAAACATCTAAGTTATCAATTGAAATTATTGAATCTTTATGTGAACAACTGGTAAAAGCATAACTTCTCAAAGAGAACACGTCTGAAGTGTTTTCAGAAGAAAAAAAGATAGAAGAATAATGGAAGCAGAAAGAAGAAACACAGGATAAATTAATTAAGAAGGTAAATAAGTTTGATCAAGAAAATTATTGGAATTTTCTAATCAAACCTTATCATCAGTATCAGACTCTTCGATCCTTAAAAAATTCAAAAAAAAGATCGCAGCCCATACTTTCAAATGCAGTATTCAAGGGACAGGTCATATCAAGGATTTCGCAGCTAGCTTAGCTCAAGCCTGTGATGGATATTTGTAAACTTCGTGACCAACTCCAGAAGAAAGGGTGGAATTCATAAATTAAAATTATTATTTTATTTTCCTACATTATAGTTTAAGTTAGTCCTATGAGGATGGTTGTTTGAAACCTCCTCTATATTTTTGTAATAATCTATTTTTAGAACATAGTTAGTTTAGTATTTAAACCCCTCTTATGCATTTAGAGAAGGGTCCAGAAATTTGTCAAAAACATTTGCAAAGAATGCACTATTGTAATTTTGTAAGTGCTTTAATGAATTAATGGAACAAATCTGTTATCTTTTGACAATTAAAGCTGTTTAACTGATGTTGCACTACTGTACTCTTTAAATTGCTTGAAAGTGAGAAGGAGCAGATCAATTACTATCAGTTTACATGAGTAGGACTTCATACATATGGTACTTTTATTCACTTGTATTAAGTTTTGCTTTATAGATTGATAGTCATCTTTTATTTCATTATATATTTGAAACGTTATTATAGATTAATTTTACGTGCACTTCTGTTCTAATAATTGTTTATAGTTTCTTCATGTATAATCACATATATGAATGCGATATATTTTCACAATTCTTCTAGTCAAACTACTTTTTATGAAGAGTCATTTTACATATTTTTCATCTCTTTCAACTGTTAAATGATCTCTATTACTAACAGTTGAAGGATATATTTTCAGATCGCATTGAGGAAGAAACATCCCAGGTATACAATGGAATAAATAGTTTAGATAGATGCATATAATAGATTAAAGTCATTTCCATTTTCATGCCTTATAATCACACCCTCAAAAACATCCTTATTGGGAAACTAGTCCCATTATCCCTAGTCGGAACCACTATACCAAACGAAAAAGGAGCTCCTTTAAGGTCTGGACCAGGTGGTTTTCCCCCATGTTTCGGCAGCAAAATTTCGAGGCCTCAACAACACCACACAGAATGAATCTTTCTCCTTACATTAGTTTTTTAACATGCTGCTGAAGATATCTAGAGAGTAAAGTAATGCATAGAAATTGTCATCTTGGGATAGATCTCAAGGGATTTCATCCCATACACTAAGAAAGAAGTATGATCCAAATGAAAACTAGACACCCTCAACAAAAGTTTGACTTTCCAGGCCTCTTGTTGAGTGGATTGATTGGAAATGGGAAAGGGAATTGTTTCAGTGTGTTACAATCTGGTTATGTTTATAAATGGCTTTGTTCTAAGGGTGTTACAATGCGGCCATATTTATAAATGGTTTTATTCCGAGTCCTGTATTGAAGGTACGCTGAACACAATTTTTCATTTAAGGTTATATAAAAAAGTTTTATTATTTCATTTTTAATAGTATTTAGAACTTTATAATTAAAATTTAAAAAAAATTCTTAAGAGTGGTTTGTTGGGTGGTGGGGTTTCATATAACTGTCAAAAAAATAATTGACAATGCAAAATCAATGATATTCATCATGTGGTTGAGATGGATTTCATTTAACCCTCCACATATCTATTTCCTGACCCCTTGCGGCAACACATGTCTGCATATGGGCACTGCCACAAATAACCCATCCCCATTATTAATTTATTACTATACCTGTTACCCCAACTCTTCCATTGCGCCATTGTCCCACATTTGAACTCTTGAAAACAGCTAACACAACCGTAGACACTCTAAACTCTGACTAGAGATGGAAGGTGCAAGAGTACGCCATGAAAGTGCCGAAGAATTCTTAGACGCATTTCTACCCATTAAACAATTATTTGAACATGTCGGTTGGATATATTATATTCGCAGGATTTAGGGGCATGACAATGACATTTCCCTAGAATTTTCCATGCATTTCAGGGAGGGTAGATCAGAGGTAGCATGGAAAGTGGTGCATGTGACGGAAGAGGTGATTGCTGAAGTGTCAGGGTTACTCCAGATGGGAGAAAAGTGGTTTGCACCCCGAAAACCCCATCCTGATATTGTGAGGAATTTCCTTGAGGCAGGTAAATGACTGATCAGGAGTGGCTCAGGATATGAGAGGAAGTCATTACCACAACCCTGGTCAGATGCTGCATTCCTTGTCCAGAGATTTTTCACTTGTGAAGGAAGGTATGTAGTTATTTATTATGAGCACCTCCGCTTGTTAGACCACCTGTGTCATGGAAAGTTGCTTAACATGCCTTTCTTTCTTGAAAAAACCCTAGACAAAATGGTTCGAGGTGTGTAGAAATCAAAGCGGCCGCTCGAAATCCTTTCCCACCAATGCCTTGTTAAACTTTTGGTGGTTGCTGCGCTGCAAAGGGAAGGGAGAACTTGGGATGAACTAGTTGGAAGGCCATTGCATGTTGAAGCTGCAAATCCACCCAATGACCTCCAAGCCGCAACTCCGCCCCATGACCCCCCAGCTACAACTCCACCACATGAGCCACCAGCTGCAAATTTTCCCCATGACCTCTCAGCGACAACTCCACCTCATGACCCCTTAGTGGCAACTCTGCCCCATGACCCCCCAGCTACAACTCCACCCCATGACCGCCTAGCTGCAACTCCGCCCCATGGCCTCGCACCTGCAATTGGGTTCATTGACCTCCCACCTACAAAAATTTCCACAGAACCTTTCCATATGGAAACTGAGCCGCCATTGTTCAAACTAGGATGGTTTCTATAGTTTCTGCTGGTAAAGTTGCACATAAAGGAGATGGCCAAGATGATGATGATGAAGTACAAATATTTGGGAGTAAACCCGTGACTAGAAGAATGAGAGGATACAGGAAATGCTCGGCAGTAATGCCAAAAGCCAAGAAGAACAGGGGAAAGAGAGGTCGTTATGCTCCAGCTCTTGAAACCCTCCCCGTTGTTACAGAAAAACTCCTAGAAGAGATAGCAGTATAACAAGAGAAAGAGAAAGATCAAGAGTATCCACAAGATGTATTAATTGAAGGGGTCATGGATGAAGGATGCATGGAAGAAGGATTAGGCCAGCTTTCTGACACAGAAGAACAAGTTGATAAACTTCCCTCTCTTGATTCTGACTATGAATACATAGCGGGACTAACTGAATGGTACGGCTCAGATGGCCTTGTCTTAATTAAAATGTTGTATGCGGATGAAGAGGAGTACTAGCAATTGTATAGGGAAAAAGTGCTGGGCCAACCAACTACACAACCCAAATTGTTTGGGGATGATCAGGATGACCAATCAAACACAAAACTAGAATTTTATGGGGATGATAAGGAGGACCAACCAATTGCACAACCAAAATTGTATGGTGATGATCAGGAGGATCAACCAACTACACAACCAAAATTGTATGGGGATGATCAGGAGGACCAACCAACTGAACCACAAAAATTGACAAAGAATCACATTGAAAAATTAAGTACCTGTAAACATCTTCCTTTGTATATTTCATTGTTAAGGAAGAATAGGATTTTCCAGATGAAAAACAGACAACTACAAATCAAAGTTAAAACCCTAACAGATGAGCTCAAACAAAAAGAAACTTTTGATAGATCAGATTTCTTGGCCCAAGTTGTAGAGTCCATACCCATTGATGATATAAGTATTCCTTCTCCAAGGGTCCAACAATATATACCCCTTGGAAAAAAACAGACTGATGACATTGAAGTTGTAGAGTCCATACCCATTGATGACATAGGTATTCATTCTCCAAGGGTCCAACAAGATATACCCCTTGGAAAAAAACAGACTGACGACATTGAAGTTGCAGAGTCCCATACCAAAATCACAGTTGTCCATATAGAGGAATAAGAATTAAAAATCAAAGTAACAAAAGAAATGAGTATAGACATAGAGGAACAACAACTAGATATGAAACTAACAGAGGATGAGGAACCAGAGATCAAACTGACCAAAGACATTGGTGAGAAAAAAGATGATGAGGAACCAAAGGATAAATTACAGCTGTATAAATATGCATATCCAAGACACCTAATACCTTACAGTGTGCACAAAAAATCACTTCCTGACCTTGGCAAGATATGCGAAGAAGAATATAAAAACAAGGTTTTGTGAAGACATAGAAAAATAGTGGATGAGCTGGAAAGGAGGGTGATCAAGTTGGAGAAGGATAACCAATAACTTTGATAGCTAATGGATGGTGTGCTCACTTTCAAGGCTCCTTCAACCAATTACAACACGTACTTGACTGAAAAATTCCTGATATTTAAAAAGAACACTATCATCGAAAATATCCCTCTCTAGGTTGAAAGCAGTGATGGTTTCTTGGAGGCATATATGACAATTTGTGATCAAGATAGAGGCTTGCTATGTGAACTGTACCAACATAATTTTTTGGTACCTTATAATACAAAATGGAATCCCAACCATGTTACAGGGAATATCCAATTGAGGGCCTTTGTATTGTATTTGAGAAATCATGCCAGTTGGTTGGATGATGTGAACATTTATTTTCATAATTTCGAGAGCCTTATGTGGGTTAGATGAGAACATCCCAAACCCATGGAGATGATAGAAGAGCATAAAAAATCCATCAACTCTCCAGAAGTAGTAGAGGTTATCTCCGAGAACAGGGAGATGACCATTTCATATTGTGCACGCCAGATTCAATTATTGGAAACTAAGGCATAGGGAGGATGTAAAGCAAGGTGGGATAACATGGGAAAATAACCCCGAAATAAAGATCCATTTAACTACCTCAAATTAAAGACAAACTTAACAAGGGTTTCTCTGTATATTATTGTTATGGGACAGTGTGGGAATCACTCAATAGGTCTTAGATTTTAGTATCCAATGATCTGGCTTCCAACGAGGGTATATAAAAAGAAATATACACTGACAAAAAAAGAAGAATCTGATTGCTGGAATGTAATTATGGAGACAGGAGGGTATCTTCATCCCGATGAACCAGGACATAGTGATTATTGTATCAAAAATCTTCATGAATGTCCCCCTTCATCCACAGATTCAGATTGATAGACTGGGCCACCGTTGCTGACACACTGGCTCACAGTTGCCGACACACTAGCTCACCATTGTTGCAACACTGGCTCACCATTGCAGCAACTCATAGACATCAAACACATTATATATTATGTTGTAATATATAACTCTCTAGTTTGTTTTGTTAGCTATAAAAAACTGGTAAAATTGTGTTTGACATGTTTAGTTACAATTTCATTACAGTTCCTCTAATAATTTTGTTACATTTCCATTGTTTTTATTCGAATTTATATATCATATTATTGTTTGCACACTAATATATGCAACTACGCAAGTATGCAAAACCACTTGAAAGCTATCTTCCATGACTTACAAAACAATCAATGTATTAAAATACTAAGTGTAAATGCATGGAGTTATTTAATCACCTTAAATGACAATTCCATCAAATTAAAGAAATCTCCAACCATATCCTCACCACTTATCAAACATACATGGACATAGTAAAAAAAACATTAATACAGGGATAAACATTAAAATCAAATTGAAAACAAAATCGTGCACAAGAAACTTGGAATAGAATTCATTGTTGGCGCAAGGGCGACCTCGCTTGTTGAGTTGTTCAAACTGAAATGGTTCATATTCATCTGTCGGGACATTCAAGTCAATTTCCAATCTTGCATTTTGTTACCTAGTTTTTCTTCTCCTTTTGGGGCTTTGGAAGCTCTTCTTCCTCTTCAAAGACAACTCAAAAGCACCCAATCCACACATGAATTCACAATCCATAATATGAAGATTGTTGGTGTCATCAAACAAAGAAATCAACTGTTCAATCTTGGTCAAAGTAGCAGGAGGACTGTTTTGAACTGAGTTTAAGTAGCCAAATAACTCCTCCTTGGCCATCTCAATTTTCTCAACATTTACATCAACATTGTGACTATCCATGGAAGTTGTGTTTGCATCTTTAGGAAGATCGGATATTGCCTCTATATTTATCTCAGGAGGGTCATTGTATGACTCAGTTGTGCTTTGATGATTTTGTAATTGGTTTGAAGCCATTGAACTGGAACACAGCCAACCCACCTTATGGGATGCTTGCATATGTTGCCATGAATAGACCATGGGAAATCACAAGTTATGAAATTTGTTTGATGACAAGTGACAAGATATTTCTTATTAAATTTATATTGACTCCTCACCCAAAAAGCATGAGACATTTGCGAATGAGGGCTACAATCACTATCTAGTATTCTTTTTTCTTTTTCCATTGATGATTCCAACTATTTCTCTTTCTTGTAAATATTTAAAAATCCTTTCTTTTTTATAATTTCCTTAAACCGATAACAGGGTTCAACATTTGTTAGAAGAACATATATCAACCAATCCATCCTACGAGAACATTTATTTCTTCTATCAGATATAAATTTTGTCTTTAGGTAACAATGATATGATTCCACAACATTGTTTGTCTCCTGATTTGCATGGGGAAAATCCTGACAACCTTTGACCCACATCCCTAATTGCATAAAATTTGGGTTAATGAAGATATTTCATCCATATTTCAAACCAAAAAGAAACGTAACTTGAGAGTTTTTCTACTTACAAACCTTGTCACCAGCAACCCCATTCTTGTGAAAATAGTCTAGGAACTTTTTGTCATCAGCAAATTTGTTGAAGAAAGCATTAATTGCATTGCTCACTTCCACATTGGAACAATAATTCATAATTAAACCCAAATCACTAAACATTTCTTTACTATTTCTGGATTACTAGCCAATCGATTCACATTTTTTAGCCATGCTCGACATACATGCCAAACACACAAGATAACATTGCACCTTGTGATTCTCCTGCCACATTCAATTAATTTCAAGCATGTTATTTTTGTAATAAATACAAGTTGTGCTGTAAAATAAGAATATTGAAGTTACCTTAAAGCACCAATTTCAGCCAATGCATCATCAACCATGAAAGCATTAACTTTCAAACTATGATCAACGTAGTGACACCTATGCATGAGCTGCTCCAACCATAGTGAAATGTCCTGCGATGTATTACGTGATGCCACCACCCATGCAACTGGCACCCCACTTTTTTGGTAATCACACATGACGAGTGTGTACAATTGATACTATCACATTCAAAATACATAGATCATCAATTTCAGATCATCAATCATTCTTAATACACTCACCCCATACTTATTCGTGTTGAATGTTGAATCCATGGCTATTAGGCTATTATTCGATAGCTTCACCATGGTCTCCAACATCCACTTTGTCTGAATTCCAACTATAAAAGGGACATCTGCACCATTGGGCTTTTGATAAAAGAAAAAAATCATTTTGGTGTTTCCTATACCAAAGGTTCACACTCATTTCATCCTTCTTATGCAACTGATAATTTCCTTTCATTAGACGATCATATATGTTAACAACATATTTCCTACACAAAAATAAATCCCTATCTCGAGCTGCAACATCCATGTCAATATATTTTTTAACATGCATTTTGCAAATAGAGTCAACTGGCACATCTAAGAAGAAACAATTCTCTACATAGGAAACCATGTCCCTTGATAACTTTGGTTGATTCAGCACCCTAGCAGGACCCGAGGTGTCATGTTGGCCATGACAAGGTAATCCTTGGCTATCTACATGCTCATACATGTTATATGTTATTATCACAACCTCAGGGATTTGAACCATACTTTTTACAATGAAATGGCATTGGCATCCCCTCTTTTTCATAAATGAGTATCTTGGCTTCACTTCATCTTGTCCCCTTCGGTCATCAAGGCCATATGAACAAGCATAGCTACATAAAAAAGTTTGAAATCTCAATACATATGATTCCATGAAAACTGTTTGAGCACTATTAATATTAACATATATACGTAGGATTTATAAAAAAACTTACACTTCATATAGCGAGGAAGTAGTAGGCCTTGAGCCTGGGCGTTTGTTTTGTACCCGAGTGAAAGAACATGGAGCATTTGGGTTCATTTCCTCTCCTTTAATAAAGTCTCCAATTCTAGTTGAAGGGATTTTTGTAATCCGATCTCACAAGTCCATGTGTTTTCCTTGTACAAGAGACCAATCTAAATCTGACCTAGAGAAGATGAGCTTTTCTTTAGGGTTTTGCACCGGAAGGGCAATTATTGATTCCCATATCACTTGCTTCACCATTTTTAAGCGAGTATCTGTTTAAGCAAGTTTCCGCAACGGTGGAGTGGGCGCAATGGGGATTCTCACTTAAAAATACACAGACATTGAATTAAAAAAAAGACATTCACTAAACAAAACAGACTAGTTTTCAGTAGTGGTCCAGCGAGGGCTTTCGTTCAATCGATTTTTTAGTAGAATTCCAGCGATGGCTTTCATTTTGTCGTGTTCAATTGGTCCATTGGTTAATAGGGGATTTCAATGTTCTGTCGATTATAGGATGATGCCATTGTGGCTCTGGTGTCTTCCCTTCACTGGTTTGCAGGGACCTGTTCAAAGTGGGCTGAAGTGGCTCGAGGAACGCGGGAAAATATTCGCATTCATGGTTGCCCCCGTGTTTATGTGGGAGGAAATAGAAATGGTGACTAGCTCGACTAGCTCCTAAATGGGCTCCTTCAAATGGTAAAGTCATGGGACGGAGAAAGACGGAGACGGGGAGGGACGTGGGGCCCGTGTTTGCTTGAGGGATTCATCGGTCGTTGAGGGTGAAAAACCCAAAAGGCATTCCGTTGAATGGTTATCTTACTCCTTGAATTACTCGCATTTTTCTATGAACTTCTAGAGTACTCAATATTACAGCCTGGCGCCAAGAATATGTTGTTAAAGTCGTATTACAAGCCGTACATAATACGTTGTCAAAGTCGTGTTACAAGCTGTCATGTATTGCAGAGGAAGCTTTTGCATCATACGATCATTCATACATAAACATTTAATATCATTTATACATAAACATTTAATTCAACTCACGTCTGCCACGGTATCTCAGTCTAAACGCAGAGTAGTATTTAAAAAAAACCACATATTAGCCGTGAAAATAATGGAAATTCTGGTTAGATTATGAGAACCCACCTATTATCTTTAAAAATAATGGAAATGGCCATCCAGAATATTCTGTAGCCAAGGTAGACACCGAAATGTTATTGAAAATAAATCTCCAATCTCGGGTTTATTCTTTATGGTTTAAAATCTTCAGAAGTGGTCTGGTGGTCGTAACTAGTTGGACCCTTTTTTTAATTAGACTCAATTAAAGGAGATGAAGCAATCCAGAGTTTGAGGCAATTCTGCCACTCCATTTGGCTACGTAACATAATATAACACGCAATCTCGATGATGGAGTCGGTCCGAAACCGGCTATTTGTCAAAGTAGTGTAGGATAAATACTTACATTTTTATTTAAATAAGTTGCAATTGGAAGGTAATCATAAAAATAGATTCTTTGGGTTGCACATTAAAGCTAAAAAAAAAAAAAAAACAAAACAAAATCGGGTTATAGCATGCTAGTAATTATGATAGCCAGCAATTTATGTGTAAGCCAACTAATCATGTCAGACGCTTGGAAACAACGTCTGTGGGTGAAAGGTATAATGAATGTTAAGGAAGGAAATATCTACAGTCTTTCCCAATTGAAACTCCAGGCGAGAGGTGAACGTTAAGTTGCAAGCACAACCAACAGAAAACTTGGAACTCTGCGACTTCTCAAGTGGTATGTTTATTTTATGATAATGGATGCATTGCCTGAATCGATTTCTGTTGCGCTCAATTCTGTTTCGGAAGGTAAATTGAAATTTGGTTTTCAACTTCACATTATTGGATGTCGTCTATGTTCGATTAATGGTTATTTGACCTGCTCAGACCTATATGAGCTTTTGAGATTCATTTTTCTCCTGTCGAATGGCTTAGTTTTGAGTCTGGTAGGTGTTGTGGGTCTTAATAATTGTGTCATTGTTGTTTTAGTCGATTGCAAAGGTTCCTCTGTGGGTATTAATACCTGGGTCAGTGTGGTTTTAGTCGGTAGCAAAGGTTCGTTTGAGAGTCTTATTACCAGTGTTATTTTAGTCTCAGTCTATTGTGCTCAATGCTCTTCTGCTACCTTGTCCATGAATCGTGAATTGGCCTGGATGGCTTCACAAGATTATCCAATGGCGGCTCGAAGGCCCCCTCTGTCAGTCTCAGATTCTCTGAGTTCCGCTAGCTATAAGGTGGGATCTCGGGTTCTGAAAGGGGATTGTCTTTGTCATTGTCCTTCCCTTTCATGCATAATTCAATCTAGGGGAGTACTCCAGCGAATAGAAACCCTGTAGAGTGTCAAGCAACTCTCCATTATGGTCTTGGTTTCTAGGTAGAGGCTGTGCAGTTCCAAAAGTTTTTCTCCCCCTGTCTGTCAACTTTTTTCTTTCAATTGTTAAATGTTAATGTGTCGAGGGGTGACCATGCATTACCACTCGGCTGGAGGTGGCCTCACAACGGTCACGTATGTGGGTCTTGCTAATGGTTACTTATTCAAAACATCTATTCATACCCTGTCATAATACACAGGGTTCTATATATTTTGTACAAGTTAAAAGCATTGTCAAAGAAATTCAATGACCAAGATGGCAAAAAAGGAAGACAAAGGAAAAGGGAAACAAAAACAACCAGCAACCACAACCTGCACTGGAAAACGAGGAAGGAAATCCAAGAAGGAGGTCATGGAAAGCCTTTTTGACGCATTTTCTGAAGGGAATCCACCTCAGGTTAAGAATATGATAGCTGGATGGGAAAGAGAAAGTAACATAAAAGAGGACATATAAACCCAGGAAAAAGAAATGGAGTTTATCAAAGATCCTGGCAATACGGAAGGCTTTCCCTATTTGATGAGTCCATACATACCTATTGGACAATTAAATGTGTTTTGGCTAAAGCTCTATTGAGTATACATGAATGGGAGGCGATCCTAGGGTTGCCTCAACTCTGGAAGATATTAAAAGAGAAATTCAGGAAATATGGGTCTCGCAACAGCATGGATCGGTTCGTCTCGAACGTATATATCGCCAGCTACAAGAGACGCAGCAGGTAGATATGCTGGGGTCAAGTGTGAAAGATCCAACTCCAATAGAATCTTCAGATGATGATTGATAGTTCTTTCTTAGTTTTCACATATGTATTTTGCGGCTAGCATTTACTTTTTACAGTTTCCATATGTGAGATATAGTTACTCTGAAATAGCAAATAGTACAAGACTCAAACTGTTTCAATATTAGATGGCTTATAACACTTTGAGATGGCCAACAGACCTGGTTTCCTTAGACAGATTGAAGCCCTTTTTTAATAATAGAAAATAGACAGGTACTACTAAACTTACCAAAAAGAAAAAAAACTTTTATTCTCCAATCTTCTACCTCCTGTATTGATCAACTATACAATATTACTATAGTACAATTGGTTGTATAGTGTCAATACACAAATAAACACTGGTGTAGTGAGTAGTAGTGGTAAACACCCACCGGACAGGCAGTTTGTAAGATGCGGTTGTTGTGGTTGGGGTTTGTTTGAGTGGCGAAAGAGATGAGATATACCATTTCATTGACGGGGCCTTCGTCTAAGTGGATTACACGTTATCTTCATTGGTCGCACCTTATGGATGAACCTGATTTGTTTCGTATGTCAGAAGTTCGTTCACATTGACTTTTCGTCCCAGTGGATTACACGTCATCTACCGCACCATATACAGGGAGAATATTTGTTTCGTATGTGAGAAGTTCGTTCAAATTATGGTAGCTTAAAATGTTTAGGGTTTTTGAGATATCCATTAGGAATGCACTGCTCGTGATGAAAAGAAATGCTACATGAATCAAGTAGTAAAAAGAAATGACAGATGTTATCAACATTCTTTGCTTCCGAATTGAATAAAAAGCACAACCGAAAGCACGTGTGTCTCGGGAGCACTATCTGGTTCTGTATTGGATAAAAGAAAACAAGAGAGAGTATAATAACCTGGGCAGAATACTAAAACATAAATTTAAAAACTTTCCAGAAATTCCAAATTGAAGCTATACGCATAGCAAACAGGCTTTTATATGACAGTCAATGTCTGTGTAACCCCTTAAGTTTCCCTCGCGTCATCGTCCGCAAAGTCCGTGGGCTGTCTTAATCCATCGTCAATTTTCTGAAAACTTTTAACCATTTATTTCAAACTGTCACAAGCACTACGTTGGTTGATATATGCGCATCCACGTCGATTTCCATTGTTTATATAAGCTAATTGGCATATGAAAATGACGCCAATGTATATCTCCCCAACCCACAAGTGGCGCTGGCCACTACTGCGCCTATCCTTATTCAAACCGCCAGCCGCATCTACACTCTTCCAATGACACGCAGTTCCTCTGTATCAACGAGTTCTGAGGTTGTAGCCCTGAAAGGGCCCGCCTCGCCATCATTGTAGCCCTTGGACAACCTTGCTCAAAGATGAATGGGTAAAGTTTTTAGTCATGATAATAGGGTTCGGATTGACACGTAGCATGCCGTGGTTCTGTTTCGAATTGTAGCATGTATTTGTTTGTGGATCTATGTCATGACCATGGTCTTTAAATATTTTAATCCATAAGTGTATACTTATTTTCAAAGGGAGTTGTCTTTCGAGGCAACAGAATAGTCCAGGTTTTTGTTAGAATCTGGTTCAGTAAAATTCAAAAAATGAGGTAGTTGCAGTGTTTGGAATCTATTTTTGAGAGTAGAAATGGATTCAGCACTATCAAAAACCCTTAGGACACCCAAAATACTTAAGTTTAACAACTGTAAACAAGATTCTGATAAAATCTTTTTCGGATATTTTCAAAATCTTTGTGAGTTCTGGGCCATTCTGTTACTTTTTTGGACTACGGCTTTTCAAAGGAATGCACATAAAGTAAAACCATCAAAAGCTAGATTATATTGCAATCTCCTAGGTATCTGTTATCTTATTTAGGTATCTCTTATATATCCATCGTGGAATAAGATATTAAACCCCATTACCACAAATATTAAACTCTATATATTAAAATCTTAATATTATAGGCTCTAAAATTTTAAACCATTTATATTATAAACCTTATATATTACATCCTAATATTATTAACTCTATATATTAAACACCCAATATTATAAACTCTAAATTAAACCCAATATTATAAACCTCAAATGCCATAAGCCCTAGCACAATCACACTAGTAAATGGTGTTGATATAAATTGAAATCTATTGTAACATTGCAACAATGTTTATCACAAAATGACAATGTTTGTCACATTGCGGCATTTGATATATCTCTATCATGATGGAAAAGTGTAAGAGTGTGACAATGTGACAATATTTGACAGATTGTGAAGTTTGTCACATGCCTTCAACAGGTTCACCATGGGTGAACATGGTTTGACTAATTTTCACATGGTTGACCATAGTTTTCTATGATCTATTATGATTGTCTATATTGATAATGGAAGGCTATCGTCGACAATGTTTTACCAATATGGTGATGTAGGTTGATAATATTTCACCATATTAATAATGGTTGGCCATGTTGAGCATGGGTTGGCCATGGTTTTTAAAGTTTGATTTCTCATGCTTTAAATAATGAAAATTATTGAAGGCCTATTCTTGAATAGAGCACTCCTATTTGTTACATTAGTTCATTTGTTTTGAATATGATACTACATTTTTCATCGTAATGTTAATGCATTTACCTTCCTTAAAGTTTCACAAATTGTTTGACCATATTAACCATGGTTTTCCATGTTGAGCATGCGCTGACCATGAATTTTAAAGGGTCATTATAGTGACCATAGTTTACCAAAGATGATCACATTAGTAAATTTTGTTGATAAGAATTGCAATCTAATGTAACGTTGCAACAATGTTTTTCACAATGCAAGAATATAAGTCACATTGTGATGATCGACATATTTTTGTCACAATGTGAAAATGTAAGAGGGAAACAATGTTTATCACAATGCAATAATATTTGACAAATTATGAGGTTTGCAACATGGCTTCACCAAGTTCACCATGGGTGATCATGGTTTGACAAATTTTCCCATGGTTGACCATGTTTTACCATGGTGACGTAGGTTGATAATATTTCACCATATTAACAATGGTTGACGATGTTGAACATGGGTTGACCATGGTTCTTAAAGGTTGATTTCTCATATTTTAAATAATGAAAATTATTGAAGTCCTATTCTGAAATAGAGCATGCCTATCTATCACATTAATTCATTTGTCAGAATGTGTTTCTACATTTTCTCATCACAGTTTAAATGCATTTATCTTCATAGAAGTTTCACATAATGTTTGACCATATTAACCATGGTTTCCCATGTTGAACATGTGTTGACCATGGCTTTCAAAGGCTCATTATAGTGACCATGGTTGACCAAAGATGACTATGATTGACCATGGTTGACCTAAGGTGCCCATGTTTGAACATGATTGATGATGATTGATGATGGTCAACCATGCTACTTGGAGTTGAACCTGTTTACCATAGTTAACTATCATCATCATGGTTAGCTATAGGAAACTATGGTCATCATAGTTGATGATGGTTAATTATGGTAAGACTATGGTTGACCATGTGTGGTTACTATTAATCATCACTGACTGTGTTTTGACTATGGTTAGACTTTGGTTGACAAAGGTTCAAATATATTTTTATTGCGGTTTGGTTATGGTTGACCATAGTTGATTGTGGTTAGACTACGGTTTGACTATAGTTTTCCAATTTTGACCATGATTTGACTATATGTGAAACCATAGTTGGATATAATTGACTATAGTTGCACATGGTTTGAATACATTTTAACTATGCTTGATCATATTTTAACTATGGTTTTTTTTATAGTTGGCTATGATTTGAATATGGTTCCCATTGTGCTAGTGGTTGTTGATGGTCACCCATAGTTTAACGAGACTTACGCGTGGCTATCCATTATACACATTCATGGTCAACCACGATCATCCATTATAGTTCGATATTGTTCAATATGGTTGACTATAGGTCACCTACAAATAGGCTATGATGCTCATGGAAACTATCATTCACCATGTTAGTGAAGTTGACTATGATGACCATCTTGACCATGTTGACTATTGTTGACCATACAAACAACAATCAATCATAGGAAAAATGTGCTAATGTGTAATTTAATGTATAGTCAAGACATTATAAATGTGTAGATTAATATATTATTAATGTGTCATTATGTTATATTAAACTCTTATTAATTTTTTCAAGCCCTACTAGCACAATCAGTTGAGGATGGGCCTAGTTGGCAAGGCGACCCAAGATCAAACATCACAGGGGTGGTTGTTCCTTGTGTTAGGGGGAGGAGACATGCTAAAAAATCCAAACACCTTAGGGCTAGTGTGGCTCAGGTCGGGTGCAATCCCCAAGTGACTTTGACAGATTAGATGCCCCTCGGTCGCAGTTTCTCAAACCATATGTCAAGCGTGGAGGATCACAGACAACTTGATAAAAAAAAATTCTCTTATTAATTTTATTTAAATATTATAGTGTTAATATACATAAGTAGTATTATAAACCTATTAGTTATATAGTAATAATAGTATTACCATTTACTAATAATATTAATAAATATTATTATTAATTATATAACATTAATAAGAACCATATAAATACATTAATGTTATGTTTTTAATGATATTAAGATTAATATTAATGATAATAATAATAATAATATTGATATTAGTAATAGAAATATTATATTATATTAGATATTATATTATATTTTTAAATTGTATAAAATTATTAATACTGCCTTTTAATATTAATAATAATACAATGAATTATTATTTAAATTATTTTAAAATAATTTAAAATATCGAATATTATTTTATGTAATTTAAACTTAAATATTGTAATTATTAAACCAAAATCTAAAGTAAAAAATGCAAACCAAATATTAATATAACTCAAACTAATTGTAGAAATTATACAAAATGCATATATATTTTAGATTCACCCGATCTAACAATATACTAAAGTTAAATACTGAATTTCTTTTACAAATATTTTGCGGAATTAAAAACAACACAATTGCCAATCACATGAAGTAAAGAAGAATAGACCAAAACCATAACACCATATATTCCCAGGGAAAGATTACTGCTCAAAACCCCTCTATTATATATTGTATATTCCACAAGGATCATGAAAAAATTACATACAAAAATCTTCTCACAAGAGCTCTCAATACATCAGCTAATTGTCTCACACTGTCATACAAAAATTAACAAGTTCCTTAGCCAATTTATTGTCTCCAGATAGCCTGCCTTGCTCACGCAGTTCCTAATGAATGCACTTCTTAATTACAAAGAATTTAAACCTTCCTCCACTGCGTTGAGTATCATGGGCATCATGTGGTGTTATAACTACACCTTAGTAGCCTGCTAATATTACAACTAATAGTTACACTTCCCTTTCACCTAGATCTCAATTGGGTCTCCACTGGAAGTGACATGCATGCAGTTAATAATAGTAAAAACAACAGTTTCATATGAGATCACTACATGTGAATTAATTAATATTTAATTCACCTTATTACAACTAGCACAACTGACTTTAACTCACTTAACCGAGTTAAATTGATTTACAACTTGCATTAACTAATGCACCACTGCACTTCCAACTCTATTACAACTATAATCACTCTGTTCCAACTCAAGTCACTCTGCATGTCCCACCAACCAACCTCTTAACTCAAAATTCACTTAGAAAAATGATTTTCCACTTCAGTTAACTATTTCCAAGTGCTCATTGAGAATAAATTATTGCTTATTGTCCAACTAATATTAAGGGATAATAATAGTCGACATGCATATATAAATAGAACTTGTACATACATCCATAAATAGACAATCATCTATAAATATAATTTTCTTAACCATATATAAATAGACATCATCTATAAATAGAATTTTCTCATGCATCTATAAATAGACCTTCACCTAAAAATAGCCTATGTGGGCCCCACCTAGTGTAGGTGCTTAATTTTCACTAGGATCAAGGATGTTGTTTTTGGATGTCAATGTCACTGTTTCTTGTTGCAAAATTCAACACTCCCTCTCAATAAGAAAGGAATGTCTTTGCATGCGATATGCAACTCCATGCATGTTCCCTACAACCTTTGCATGCAACATTTCCAAAACTGAATAGCTTCCAAACAACTGAATCAGTATAATGCATCTGTCATCAAAGTCTTCTGACTTATGCTTAGCTACTATACATGTCTTCAGGAACCACTACGTTGTTGACACCTGCATCCAGGCACTCTGCATTTGCTGCCAACTCTTATTTGCGCTCTAGTATCCAACACTGTCACTTTGATTACATGTCCTCTCGACATTTGACTGCATCAATCTAGCTAATCTTGCTACTGCTACTCTGTGGGCTCCTCGTAGCCAGGTTCAATTCATGAGATCCACAACATCTCAATGAATCCTGCCCATAAATTTCTTCTTGGGATTATTCATGCATGTCGCCCCACCTTTCACTTGGTGGTATAGCTTCATGCACTCCCTCTGCCCATCTAGCTCGAAATTTCTCTACATGATTGGTTGCTCCCACTCCATGATCCTCCGCATGTGGCTGCTCCACATCTTGAGGTTCACCCTTACCTGCATGCAAATCCAGCTCCCTCTCAAGGGTCAATTTCATGGCTTTCTCACACTTCCCAATAGTAGGAAGCTCTATAGAAATCACATCTACATCAAATCTATAGAGATTCTTCTACATCTCCAGTTGTGGCTACTCCACAACATTCTGAGACTGCTTCTCAGGCTGCACGTTGAGAGGCTCCCTCTCAACCACCAAGTCACTAACCTTTTCTTTGCTCGTCAAAGCTTTGCATGCATCTTGTACCTCAGTGCATGTAGGTTCTTGGCTCGCACACATTGTAATTGTCCCGCCGTTGCAAAATTTTCTAACAAAGGAGCTGATTGTAAATTGATGATATCTCCCTCATCCGAGCTCCGATTCGATCGATTTTTTTTCCAATTTGGGTATTTTTTCACAAGGAATCCAAATATTCTATTTGTTTCTGAAAATTTGGCATCACAATATTCAAATATTCTCTTCAAACTTGCGCACCCAAATAATTCTTGCTCTCATACCATGTAGAAAATTTATAACACAGCTCTGATACCATGTAGAAATTATACTTTATGCATGTATATAGTGAATTCACCTAATCTAAAAATGTACTAAAGTTAAATACTGAATCTCTTCTACAAATATTTTTGCGGAATTAAAAACAATACAATTGCCAATCACATGAAGCAAAGAAGAATAGATCAAAACCATTGAGGGAAATATTACTACTCGAAACCCCTCTATCATATATTGTATATTCCACAAGGACGCCGAAAAAATTAAATACAAAACTCTTCTCACAAGAGCTTTCAGTACATCAGCTAATTGTCTCACACTATCATACAAAAATTGGCAAGTAGCCAATTCATTGTCTCCAGACAGTCTGCCTTGCTCACGTAGTTCCTAATGAATGCACTTCTTAATCACAAAGAATTTCATCCTTCCTTGACTGCGTTGAGTATCATGGGCATCCTGTGGTGTTATAACTACACCTGGGTAGCCTGCTAATACCACAACTGATAGTTACACTTCCCTTTCACCTAGTTCTCAACTGGGTCTCCACTGGAACTGACATGCATGCAGTTAATAATAGTAAAAACATCAGTTACATGTGAGATCACTACATGTGAATTAATTAGTATTTAATTCACTCGATCTCTCACTAGTGTATCTGCAGTTACAACTAGCAAAACTGACTTTAACTCACTTAATTGAGTTAAATTGATTTACAACTTGCATTAACTAATGCACCACTGCACTTCACTTCAGTTAAATATCTCCAAGTGTTCATTGAGAATAGATTATTTTTTTATTTTCCAACGAATATTAAGCGATAATAATAGTCGACATGCATCTATAAATAGAACTCGCACATACATTTAGAAATAGACCATCATCTATAAATAGAATTTTCTCACGCATATATAAATAGACATCATCTATAAATAGAATTTTCTCATGCATCTATAAATAGACCTCCACCTAAAAATAGCCTATGTGGGCCCCACCTAGTGTACGTGCTTAATTTTCACTAGGATCAAGGATGTTATTTCAGGATGCCAATTTCATTGTTTCTTGTTGCAAACTTCAACACTAATATTAATAAATCTAATATTAAAATAACATAATATATCATTTACGTACTAGTAAGGTTGAACCACAACTACATGTGCTTGTAAACTAAGTCACATGGTTAGAGTTTAGGTTCGACAATGATTAGGTTTGGTTCGAGTTTGAATTTTTTTATAAGGTTCTGATTAAGTTCACAATTAGGTTTATATATATATCCCCAAGAGTTAACTCAATTGGTGGAGTCCTCACTACTAAGTACTTTGCTAGTTGGGAGGTCACATGATCAAATCTCCTTGACGCCCTTGGGGTTAGGCCTCGCGTGTAAGGCCGACGATTAGATCCTCTCAGGAGGGTCTGCCGATACTTTCCCATGGACGTAGCAGGTACATATGTTAGCGGGCACATGGGATTCATGAATCACAACGTGTGGGTGTATATATAGATATATGGGTGAAAATGTGAAGATCGGTAACACTTTTGTGACAATTCGGGGCGGAAATTTTTTTTCCTCCATAGTTCAGCCGAACTCTTGTCATAGTTCGGCCGAACTATTATTTTTTAAATATATCACGCGCAACCTTTTCCGGGTTTCTTTTCACATTTGTGTGCTCGCTTTTTTCGGCATTCTGTCGCGCGCTCTTATCTGTCACATTCTTGTGCACTCTTATCATGCTCTTGTTGCGCGCTCTTATCTATCACATTCTCGTGCTCAAGGAGGTAACATTTTAAATTTATGTAAGTTTTTTTGTTGTTGTTGTTTTTAGTTTGGTTTTAATTTGTGTTGATTTTGTAATTTGGTTTTAATTTTTGTTTGATTTTGTAATTTCTGTTGATTTTTTTGTTGCAGAGGTCTTCCGCGACGTCTTCATCATCCTTTGCTGCGACTTCAGTGTCCTCTGCAGCGAGTTCAACGTCTTCATCGTCTTCAATGTCCTCAGCGTCCAGGTATATCTTCAGCATCTTCATTGTCCAGTAGGGAATTTATGAATGAGAGAGGCTCTGTCTCTATTTTTTTGGCTCCGTCTCTACTTTTTTTGCTCCATCTCTGCTTTTTTTGCTCTGTCTCTGTTTTCTTCGCCCTATCTCTATTTTTTTGGCTGCGACTTCAGGTTTGACGTGTGTTATAACTCTCCAATCTGTCAAAATAAAGTCTAATTTCACAAGTAAAATGTAAAAATTTATAATATCCGATTTCATACTTGTACATACAGTTCAAATTAAACGTTATTTAAATGTTGCAGTTTCCCACTGACTACTACCTTAATAATTACCATTAATGGAGTAACTCATCAACTACCATCTATCGTTGGGCCCATACCAATGATATGAAAATATATACTAAACAATCAAAACTAGAACTAGGTGGGGGAATATGACAACATTCCTATCCACTACTCAACCTACAAAAACTTGACACGTGTGTCCTGTTATCAGCCTCTATTATGACAATGTGTGTCCTGTTATCAGCCTTTGTTATGACTGTTATTAGCAGCATCTGTTATGACTATAGATATACTTAAATGTACTGCATCTGTTATGTCTGAAAGTTGATTCTATATTTATTATGAATTCCGTGATTGCCTGAAAATAATCCCTAAAACTGGTTGGAAAGTGATCTGGAAACTTCCGAAAAATATCAAAACACTTTGAAATTTGGTTTACTCACCTGGTTTCTTATTCAGCTTATGATCTAATTAAAAATATCACTAACCAAATATGGTAGGATCTGCTGCGATGGGCTGGACTCGTAGCCATTAGGTTATGGGAGTTTCACCATGTAGTTTCACAACAAAACATTAGAGGTCGGTGGCTACTGAGGCACGGTGCTCATCTTTTTTTATAGATTAGTGACATTGTCAGCATAAATGTGGGGATATTTTTTAGAATATATGATAGGATATTTTCTTCATGTTGTTCCACAGCACAAAAGTAGAGGCCTATGTCCTTGGTAGCTCATCTTTGTTATATAACATCAACATTGCATCATAAATGCAGGAGAATCCCTGAAATATAGAACCAGAGTGTTTCATTATTTAGTTGCAGAGAAAACGAGTTTAGAAGAAAAGAAAACAGTTGTTTGGAAATTATAATCATTGTGATTCATTGAAGATTAGATCGTTTAACAAGTAACTTTTAAGCATGCAAGCATGTCGTTCTCTGAAAAGTAAAATAAGTGTTTTTCATTAGAGATTAGAGGAGATCCTTAGATCCTTTTACAAGAAACAGTTAAGTCTCCAAGAAAATAGTAAAACAGTTGTCATTGCATGGCTAACTGTTCAGCTGTCCTTTTATTTATGAATGTATGAATGAAAGAAATTTTAACTTCATGAGACTATAATTAGCTTATAGAACTAAGAGTTTCATATCCATGGTCTCAAACAATGAGAGAGAAAAAACCTCTTATATTCAACATGTAAAACACAAATTAGACATAACAGTTTCTCATTGAAACCAAAAGTGATTTGATACAAAACATAGGTTTTAACCTAATCTAGTAAATGCCCCTACATTCAATTTCTAGAATAGATCTAATTAGAATTTTTTCATTTTCATATCCATGGTAGTTCTATAGGTAGAGTCTCTAAAGGGCCAGGTAGCCTCTGGATCTCATCTTTTATGAAAGGTGGCATATCTAGTAAATGCCCCTATAGTCAATCTCTGGAATAGATCTAAATACCCCTACAGTAAATGTCCCTACAGTCAACATGTATCTAGTATTTAGAAACAAAAAAGTAATTTTATACAAAACATAGGTTTTAACCAAGTATATAGTTTTTCATTTTCATATCCATGGTCTCAAACAATGAGAGAGAAAAAACCTTTTATATTCAATGTATGTACAACACAAATTAACCATATCTCTAGAAGAAATCTAAATAGAAGTTTCTCATTTTCATATCCATGGTCTCAAACAATGAGAGAGAAAAAAACCTTTTATATTCAACATGTAAAACACAGATTAGCCATAAAATTTTCCCATTGGAACCATAAGTGATTTGATACAAAACACAAGTTTTAACCTAAGAGTAAATGCCCCTACATATAGAAGTTTTTCATTTTCATATCCATGGTCTCAAACAATGAGAGAAAAAGCATTTTATATTCAATGTACATGTAAAACACAAATTAGCCATATCTCTAGAATAGATCTAAATATAAGCTTTTCATTTTCATATCCATGGTCTCAAACAATGAGAGAGAAAAAATAAATTTATATTCAACATGTAAAACACAAATTATGATGGCCCAGCCCTCCAACTGTGCGTAATGTTAAATTAAACTATTTGGTAACCGTGACGGGTTACAGGTCCCACTCGCCCCTTCCAAACTATATGTTAATACATAACATTAATGTTATTAATTTCATTTCGCTATATGTGTTGATATGTTAAATGTGATCAACGATCCGTGGATCGGATCCAACTTGCAATCTCACTTCAATTTATTATCCGTCCTTTTCGCTGGCCCTTGGCGCCACCTGTCGATCTTCTCGATCCTGTCACCTCCCGCCTAGTGACAAACCCCAACCTCGGTCTACAGTCACATTCATTTGGTCATTTGCGCTACGAGGGTTCTCCGTTCTGCTCTGCCGAGGGTTATGTTGATGCTTTCCTGGTTCGATGTTCTGTGCGACAAAGTCCTCACTGTAAATGATAACTCTGTCGATTTTCTCTCCTTCGTTTGTGGTATGAATGATTTTAGTCGAACTAAGTCGACCCTGTTGCTCTGGACTATAATGGGTTTGTAGGTTTTTTTATTTCATTTTTGTTAACTGTTCCTTTTGGTGTTACAGGACAGACCTTCAGTTCCACGCTAATGGTCTTGATCATTCGACCACTTTCGCCTCCGAGGTAAGTTAACCTTCCATGTTTTAAATTACCCTGCACCTTACTTAGACATTAATGTACTCTGCTCCTTGTTATCAGGTTCTGGCAATCGATTTTGACCTCCTCTCTCAATTCCGCCTCTCCAGTCACAGGTAAATGTTACAGTGTATGTGGTTTTGTTTCTGTTGCAATGTATCTCTCGTCTTCTCCTTCCAGGTTCTGGCATTGCCAATTTCTAACCTGCCTCTCTTTCTGTTCTTGCAGGTTACCCAGAGCTCCTGGACACCAAGTGTTTGTTCTCTGCAATTTCAAAAAACAAAAGCCAACCGGCCCCGATTCAACCAAACGGGTAGGGTCGTTTCGACTATGAGTCTGTCATTAGCCTCGTAATAGGGTTTTACTTGTTCCTAGTTCCCGCTCTTTTTGTTGTTATGGTATCGTGGGTTGTTTTACCAAACCCTACTCTGTCATTTCATGGCATGAGGTTTCTGGTGCGTTCTGCTTTACTTAGCTTGAGATTTATAGTTGGTTATAATATGAGCGTTGTCGCTCGGGTTCAGAAACCCTTCCACGCACTCTTTTTTTGTAATGGACAATGGGTTTACAGTCTATATGAATAAAAACGAACTTTCGCTTGTTTAAAGAGACTCTTATTCTTTTTCAGTTGATTCTAAAGAATTTGTATGCTTTACCTGGAAATTCGTTGGTGAAATGTCGATAATGGTGACTGGATATTTCTTTACTCTTCTCTCTGGAAATTGGTCCTTGTGTGCTGTGACTTTCGTTCTCTGCTTGCGTAAATTCTGTCTGGTCCTGTACAGTTATGGTTTCTCCTTACGCTGAAACTTTTTCTGTCTGCAATGGTTTCAACTCTCCGTTCTTTTTTATTGCAATATACATCAGTATTAACAATAAAAATAAACACAGGAATTCAATGCATAAAAGAGTTTGCTGTGGATTTAAGTTGACAAATATTTTTCATTAAAGAAAGACTGTCATTCTTCTGGTCTTCTCTAGCTGGAGATTCGAACCCTACAACTCATCTTTTTCCTGTTTAAATGCTTGCAAGGGTATAACAGTTTCTTGCTTTCGGTTGAACTGTTCAACCAGAATATGTCTAACTGTTTAGCCAGTTTCTTTTAAAAGGAAATAAATAACTGCTAACTAACTACTAAACTAAAACAGTTCATAACCCTAGTCTTACTGTCTTTATCTAATTTCTGAATAATGAAGAAAATAATAATAAAAAAAAAAAGTTTAATAACCTGTCCAACAATACGTGAAATTTGGTTTCCTTTGAGACAGTCAACCGCCTTCTGTCTCCTCGGAGCTGGATGCTCCTGCATCAGGCTCCCGGGGTGGCAAAAATTCATGGCTCTGTTCCATGAGGTCATCGACAGAATAACCTGTTTTCTGTATCTGCGTCGCGTCAAGCCACGAACTGTCCTCAATCGGACGGTCCTTCCACTTGACTAAATACCGCAGATATTCCTTCCTGTGTGTGCGTCTGGCTACCTATGTGTCGAGGATCCTCTCGATCTCAAGGGGCTGTGCCATAAGCATCTGTCTCATCCACGAACTTTCCTCACAACTGGTGTCCCGTGTTGGCTTCACTGTTGCATTATCTTCAGGATCAGCAACATAAGGAAATAGATCTGCCACGTTAAAAATGGGAGAAATACCTATCCCTAGTGGCAACTGTAGCTCATAGGCATTTGCAGAAAACTTACGAATGATTTTGCAGGGGCCGATCTTTTTATACTTCAACTTATTATATTCCCGTTTTGGAAATCGTTCCTTGCGCAAGTGTGCAAGGACTTCATCTCCAACATTAAACTGAACTTCCCGTCGCTTTGAATCAGCTCGCTGCTTGTACTTTTGATTGTTGTCCTGCAACTTCAGCTTTACCTGCTCATGTAAGTCGCTCATTGCTTGGGCGAAATCTTCCCCATCAGCACTTCGTTTTTCGAGTTTTCCCAAATCTTGCAATTCATGCACTCCACATGGATGCATGCCATACAAGATCTGGAAGGGACTATAACCGGTGCTGCTATTAGGTGAATCGTTATATGTGAATTCCGCCTGAGCAAGCACGCGGTCCCACATCCGTGAATTTTCGCCTATTAAGCTCCGTAGCAGATTTCCCAGACTCCTGTTCACCACTTCAGTTTGCCCATCGGTTTGTGGGTGGTAAGTGGAGCTGAACTGTAACTGGGTGTCCAACTTCTTCCACAGGGTTCGCCAAAAATGTCCGATGAATTTCACGTCCCTGTCGGAAATGATGGATCTTGGTAGACCATGCAATCTGACGATCTCTGTAAAAAACAGGTGTGCTACATGAGTAGCATCACTGGTTTTCCTGCAAGGTATAAAGTGTGCCATCTTTGAAAACTGATCCACCACTACCATTACTGAATCGAAACCCCGTTGTGTCTTAGGCAAACCCAAAACAAAATCCAAGCTGACGGAGTCCCATGGTCTGCTCGGAATGGGTAATGGCAAATAAAGACCTGTATTCTGACTGTGACCCTTTGCCAGTTGACATATCTTACACCTGCTTACGTACCTCTGTACGTCCCGTCGCAACTTTGGCCAAAAATAAAAATGCTCAACTTGCGAAAATGTCTTGTCTATACCGAAATGTCCGGCTAGACCCCCACTGTGCTTTTCCCGAATAATGTTCTCCCTCATAGAACAGTCGGGAATACATAACTGTCCTCCCTTAAATAGTAATCCTTCCTGCAAATTGTAGTCCAACCATGGACTATTGTTTCTCAACAGAGGGTTTTGGCAGGCCTCATAGGCCTCCTTAAAATCTGCATCTGTCTGGTACAGTTCCCTCAGGTGCTCAAAGCCCAAAACCTGCATTGTACTTTCCTGTAAGAGTAAGGTCCTCCTACTCAGTGCATCTGCCACCTTGTTCGCCTGCCCACTAATATGTTTCAGCACAAATGTGAAACTCTGAAGATACTCAACCCATTCTGCATGCTTATGGTTCAATTTATGTTGCTGCATAATGTACTATAATGCAGAATTATCCGAAAACAAAACAAACTCATTACCTAACAGGTAATGTCTCCAATGCTTTAATGCTTGTATAATTGCGTAGAACTCCTTGTCATAAGTTGAGTACTTCTGTCTACTCTCGTTCAGATTTTCACTGAAATATGCGACCGGTCTATCTTCCTGACTAAGCACTGCCCCAATGGTTGTACCAATGGCATCACAACGAACCTGAAAAAGTTTGTTGAAGTCAGGCAGCCTCAATATCGGCCTTTCTGTGATCTTCCTTTTCAAGGTCTGAAAACTGTTCTCCACTGCTTCTGTCCAGTGAAAAGGCTAATTTTCCTTCTTGATTGTATCCAGCATGGGTGCGCATATTTCACTGAAATTCCTGATGAATTTCCTGTAGAAACTTGCTAGTCCGTGAAAACTTCGAACTTCAAATAAAATCCTTGGGGATAGCCAGCTAACTATAGCTACAACCTTTTCTGGGTCCATCTTCAGTTCGTTTTCTGCAATTACAAAACCCAGATACACTAACTCCCGCTGGAAAAAGGTACACTTTTTCAGATTTATCAGCAGCTTATTTTGCTGCAACTTTCTCAACACACTTCGAACATGCCTGAAATGTTCCTCTTTTGTTTTGCTGAAAATCAATATATCATCTAAGTAAACAATTACAAACTTCCCAATGAACTCTTTCAGCACTTCGTTCATCAAGCGCATAAAAGTACTGGGAGCGTTACTCAGCCCAAATGGCATCACCAGCCACTCGTACAACCCTTCATTTGTCTTGAAGGCTGTCTTCCACTCGTCTCCTTCCCGAATTCGGATCTGGTGATATCCACTCTTCAAATCAATCTTCGAAAAATAAGCTGCCCCACTCAAAAAGTCCATCATATCGTCCATTCTCGGCAATGGAAATCTGTACCTGATAGTAATTTTATTAATGGCTCTGGAATCTGTGCACATTCGCCACTCGCCTCCCTTCTTTGGAGCCAAAACTGTCGGAACTGCACAAGGGCTCATGCTCTCTCTAATCAACCCTTTATCCAACAACTCCTGTACCTGCTTCCTAATTTCCTCGTTATCCTTAGGACTCATGCGATAAGCTGCTTTATTCGGAAAACTAGCTCCTGGTATAAAGTCAATACAATGACTGATACCTCTCCTGGGGGGTAGTTCATCTGGAAGATCGTCCACTACGATATCTCCAAAATCCTGCAACATATTCTGGATTCCTCGGGTAAGTCTGAAATCTTCGTGTGTAGCACCACTGTCCTTGGCCTCCTTACAACAGCAAAATTCACATCGTTTTCTTCAATCTGTTTTAAAAACTCTTTCCCACCCAACAGCAGCGCTTTTCCTCCACTAGTTTCTGCTGTACCCTCCTCCTTAATGGGTACAAGCGTGTGCTTGATCCCATCTTTTACAAACTTATAACATTTTGTTTTCCCGTCATGAACTGCACTTCTGTCAAATTGCCAGGGCCTTCCTAGCAGTATATGACAGACATCCATTGGCATAACATCGCAAATAATTTTGTCCTTATACCTGCCTATTTGGAACTCCACCTCACACTGTTCATCAACTAACAGTTGGTGGCCTTTCTGCAGCCACGACACTTTGTAGGGAGTGGGATGTTTCATCTTTTTCAATCCCAATTTCTCCACCATTTTTGTAGCCACCAGATTATCAGTACTTCCGCTGTCAATGATCAGCTTGCAGCACTTACCCTGTGACTTGCAAACTGTCCGGAACAAAGCCTTTCGTTGATCAGGTTCTGCAATTTATTTTGCTGGTTTTAACAGCACCTTATTCAGCACCAAGGCTTCACCTGTCTCTGGTGCGTTCTCCACTTCCTGAGGCAATGCCTCAGCTTCCTCCGATTGGGCAACATAAGCTCCTCTCCCACCTGCTGGTTCACCTTCGGGACAGTCATACGACTTGTGCCCCCGCTTGTGGGACCGATAGCACTGGACAGCTCCTCTGCCCCGACCATTTCCTCTCCCTCGCTGGGCTGGTCATCCTCCTCTAGTGTTGTTGTCCTTTTCTGCTGTTCCTGTAGATTTGGAACTGCTGCCTTCTTCATTTGAACCTGTACCTCTGCCTTTGCCAAAGGCCTTTCCCTTTCCTCTGCCAGATCCACCTCCTCTTCTGGCATTCTGCTTCCTGTTTATTTTCTCCTCTGCCTTCAGAGCAAACTGGTATGCTTCATCTAAAGTTCTGGGTGAGAGGATACCGATTTCATCCAGTATCTCCCCTCTCAACCCATTCACGAATCTTGCTGTCTTTTCTGAGGTATCTTCCATATACCCTGCCCGCAGATTCAACTTATAAAATTCTTCTGTATATTCCTTAACCGTCATTCCCCTTTGCTTCAAGTTCTGTACTTGCCTGTACAACATAATCTGATAGTCCTTCGGCAGAAACTTCTCCTTCAGCTTCGCCTCCATTCTGGTCCACTTCTTTATAGGTTGTTTGTGTAGCCTTTTCCTTTCGGCCTGAACGCTGTCCCACCACAAGGATGCATGTCCTTTCAACTTTGTGGCAGCGAACTTCAGCTACTTGTCCTCACTGGTTTCCTCAAACTCAAAATACTTGTTTACTTCACTTAGCCAGTCCAGTAACACATCTGCAGACAAACTTCCGTCATAAGTGGAAAGCTCATGTTTTGGCTTATGACTGGATAGCAAAACTGATTTCAACAACCTGAGTTCAGGTGTCACCCCTTCGAACTCATCTTCTGGCTCTACCACATCTTCATCATTGTCATCTGCTAGGTCTCTCCTTCCCCCATCTTCCACTGCTGTCAATCTTTCACGCAAAATTCGAATCTCCTCACGCAGTCCCTCTTCTGCTACCCTTCGGACTGCTCTTCCTCTTCCTCTTCCTCTTCTACCAACCTCCATTTTTTTTCTGTTCAGCAAACCAGCTTTGATACCACTTTTGATGGCCCAGCCCTCCAACTGTGCGTAATGTTAAATTAAACTATTTGGTAACCGTGACGGGTTACAGGTCCCACTCGCCCCTTCCGAACTATATGTTAATACATAACATTAATGTTATTAATTTCATTTCGCTATATGCGTTGATATGTTAAATGTGATCAATGATCCGTGGATTGGATCCAACTTGCAATCTCACTTCAATTTATTATCCGTCCTTTTCGCTGGCCCTTGGCGCCACCTGTCGATCTTCTCGATCCTGTCACCTCCCGCCTTGTGACAAACCCCAACCTCGGTCTACAGTCACATTCATTTGGTCATTTGCGCTACGAGGGTTCTCCGTTCTGCTCTGCCGAGGGTTATGTTGATGCTTTCCTGGTTCGATGTTCTGTGCGACGAAGTCCTCACTGTAAATGATAACTCTGTCGATTTGTTGTCCTTCGTTTGTGGTATGAATGATTTTAGTCGAACTAAGTCGACCCTGTTGCTCTGGACTGTAATGGGTTTGTAGGTTTGTTTATTTCATTTTTGTTAACTCTTCTTTTTAGTGTTACAGGACGGACCTTCAGTTCCACGCTAATTGTCTTGATCATTCGACCACTTTCGCCTCCGAGGTAAGTTAACCTTCCATTTTTTAACTTACCCTGCACCTTACTCAGACATTAATGTACTCTTCTCCTTGTTATCAGGTTCTGGCAATCGATTTTGACCTCCTCTCTCGATGCCGCCTCTCCAGTCACAGGTAAATGTTACAATGTATGTGGTTTTGTTTCTGTTGCAATGTATCTCTCGTCTTCTCCTTCCAGGTTATGGCATTCCCAATTTCTAACCTGCCTCTCTTTCTGTTCTTGCAGGTTACCCAGAGCTGCTAGACACCAAGTGTTCGTTTTCCCTCACTGAAACAAAAGCCAAACTGCCCATTCCAACCAAACTAGGTTTCAGCTTAATTATGAGTCCACATTAGCCTCGTACAGTTTTACTTATTCTGTTCCTGCCTTTTGTTGGGTGGTCTCGTGGGTTGTTTACCAACCCTACTCGTCATTTCATGGCAAGTTGTTTCGGTATGCCTCATTTTACTCTATGGAGATTACAGCTGGAGCAGGCAGAGCACTGTCGTCGGTTCAGAAACCCTTCCACGCACTCTTTTTTTGTAATGGACAATGGGTTTACAGTCTATATGAATAAAAACGAACTTTCGCTTGTTTAAAGAGACTCTTATTCTTTTTCAATTGATTCTAAAGGATTTGTATGCTTTACCTGAAAATTCGCTGGTGAAATGTCGGTAATGGTGACTGGATATTTCTTAACTCTTCTCACTGGAAATTGGTCCTTGTGTGCTGTGACTTTCGTCTTCCGCTATGTGAATTCTTGCTTCCTGGTCTTGTACAGCAGAGGTTTCTCCTTGTTGAAACGTCGCCTGGTATAATGGTTTCTAACTTCCGCTTTTTTTGATTGTAATAGGCATCAAAAGATAACAATAAAAATAAACACAGGAATTCAATGCATAAAATAGTTTGCTCTGGATTTAAGTTGACAAATATTTTTCATTAAAGAAAGACTGTCATTCTTCTGGTCTTCTCTAGCTGGAGATTCGAACCCTACAACTCATCTTTTTCCTGTTTAAATGCTTGCAAGGGTATAACGCTTTTCTGCTTTGAGGAACTGCTCAACCATTAAGGATCCACTGCTTAGCCAGTTTTTAAAAGGAGATAAACAATGCTAACTAACTGCTATAAAACTAAAATAGTCATAACCCTATCCCATCGTTTTTATTCCATCAACAATGAAGAAAATAATAATAATAAAAAACAAGTTTAATAACCTATCCAACAATACGTGAAATTTGGTTTCCTTTGAGACAGTCAACCGCCTTCTGTCTCCTCGGAGCTGGATGCTCCTGCATCAAATTAGCCATAAAATTTTCCCATTGAAACCATAAGTGATTTGATACAAAACATAGGTTTTAACCTAAGAGTAAATGCCCCTACATATAGAAGTTTTTCGTTTTCATATCAATGGTCTCAAACAATTAGAGAAAAAACATTTTATATTCAATATATGTAAAACAAAAATTAGCCATATCTCTAAAATAGATCTAAATAAAAGTTTTCCATTTTCATATCCATGGTCTCAAACAATGAGAGAGAAAAAAACCTTTTATATGCAACATGTAAAACACAAATTAGCCATAAAAGTTTCCCATTGAAACCATAGGTGATTTGATACAAAACATAGGTTTAAATAACCTAAGAGTAAATGCCCCTACAAGTCAATCAATCTCTTGAATAGTTTTAAATAGAATTTTTTCATTTTCATATCCATGGACTCAAACAATGAGAGAGAAAACCTTTTATATTCAATGTACATGTAAAACACAAATTAGTCATATCTCTAGAATAGATCTAAATAAAAGTTTTTCATTTTCATATCCATGGTCTCAAACAATGAGAGAGAAAAAAAACTTTTATGTTCAACATGTAAAACACAAATTAGCCATAAAATTTTCCCATTGAAATCATAAGTGATTTGATACAAAACATAGGTTTTAACCTAAGAGTAAATGCCCCTACATATAGAAGTTTTTCATTTTCATATCAATGGTCTCACACAATGAGAGAAAAAAACATTTTATATTCAATATATGTAAAACAAAAATTAGCCATATCTCTAGAATAGATCTAAATAGAAGTTTTTCATTTTCATATCCATGGTCTCAAACAATCAGAGAGAAAAAAACCTTTTATATTCAACATGTAAAACACAAATTAGCCATAAAAGTTTCTCATTGAAACCATAAGTGATTTGATACAAAACATAGGTTTAAATAACCTAAGAGTAAATGCCCCTACAAGTCAATCAATCTCTTGAATAGTTTTAAATAGAAGTTTTTCCTTTTCATATCCATGGACTCAAACAATGAGAGAGAAAACCTTTTATATTCAATGTACATGTAAAACACAAATTAGCCATATCTATAGAATAGATCTAAATAGAAGTTTTTGATTTTCATATCCATGGTCTCAAACAATGAGAGAGAAAAAAACCTTTTATGTTCAACATGTAAAACACTTGAATTAGCCATAAAAGTTTCCCATTGAAACCATAAGTGATTTGATACAAAACATAGGTTTTAACCTAAGAGTAAATGCCCCTACAAGTCATTCAACATGTAAAACACTTGAATTAGCCATAAAAGTTTCCCATTGAAACCATAAGTGATTTGATACAAAACATAGGTTTTAACCTAAGAGTAAATGCCCCTACAAGTCATTCAACATGTAAAACACTTGAATTAGCCATAAAAGTTTCCCATTGAAACCATAAGTGATTTGATACAAAACGAAGGTTTTAACCTAAGAGTAAATGACCCTACGAGTCAATCAATCTCTTGAATAGTTTTAAATATCTAGAAGTTTTTCATTTTCATATCGATGGTCTCAAACAATGAGAGAAAAAATGTTTATATTCAATGTATGTAAAACACAAATTAGCGATATATCTAGAATAGATCTAAATAGAAGTTTTTCATTTTCATATCCATGGTCTCAAACAATGAGGGAGAAAAAAACCTTTTATATTCAACATGTAAACACTCAAGAATTAGCCATAAAAGTTTCCCATTGAAACCATAAGTGTTGATACAAAACATAGGTTTAAATAACCTAAGAGTAAATGCCCCTACAAGTCAATCAATCTCTTGAGTAGTTAGTTTTATATATATATATATATATATATATATATATATATATATATATATATATATATAAAATTTAAAATGAGATATAAGATAAAATAGTAACAAATCAACATCAATAAACATAAAAAATGCTATCTTGAATATATAAACTATAAAGATATATTACAAGCTTGAGTTGTGACCTAAGGTTATGAGTTTTGATCTATGGACTTGGTCAATGGTTATGAAGTTTGATGAGGTTTGCCAAACCTCAAAAAAAAACTTAAGATTCCTCAAAATTCCAACCTTAAGAATAAAGTTCAACGAACCTTGTGACATAACCTGTAAATATAAACCCTTTTAGAAATTAATACTTGTAAATATAAACTTTCTTCAAAGTTCTTGTAAAAATGCTTGTAAATATATCATAATAAAATAATCAATATCAAATAATATATACCACTATATATAAATTAAACCTAAATATTTCATCTAATATTAAATTTAATATTAAACTTAAATATCATATTATTAAACATAAAACTAATATTAATATAATCTAAACCAAATATTAATGAACTTAATATAAAAATAATATACTGTCATTTAAGCTTTATTAAGCTTTATTAAAATTGAACCACAACTTGGTGTAGTTGGAAATATAATTTTCTTTCAGTATATGACAATAAAATAATCAATACTAAATTGAATGATATAATTTAAACTTAATATATTACAATTTAGTATTGAAATTAAATGTGAAATGAAAAAACACAAACCTAATATTAATATAAATTAAACCTAATATTAAAAAAACATACTATATCATTTACTTAGTCACCCACAACTACATGTGCTTGTAAATATAAACTCTCTTAAACAATTAACCCTTATAAATATAAACTCTGAAGATTGTAAATATATCATAATAAATAATTAATATAAAATCGAATGATATAATTTAAATTAAATAATATATAACACTATATAAATTAAACCTCTTTTATTATGAATACCTATTATTTATTATAATAATATCAATTACCATAATTTTTAGATAGTAGAGAAAATAAACCGCTAGGTATCGTACTAACTAAGCCCCAACACAACTGGCGGGATTTACCACGGACATAACCACTAAACTAACTGAACTTTTCACTTTGTGATACCTTGTAGTGGTATAACCATCTCCTGCATTGGATATTAAATAATCCATGATGAACTAAATTAGGAGTAACGTTTAAAGTTTACATCCTGATAGACCAAATCCAAGTTTGCATAACAAATGTGAGTATAGTCTTTTTCATTCTCAATATTAAAAAAGAAAGAGAGAGAAAAAGAAGCACACAATGAATTGGGAAAGTCACGAGGATAACGGTAGAATTTAATTTGAAAATGCACAAAATGAATCGGGAAAGGGAAACAATCAAGATCATGATTAGATTTTAATTATATCAAAGGATTAATATCCTAAATGATTAGGATTAATATTAAAAATCAAAATTTTAAAAATAAAAATAATTAATAAATCAAAAGAATTATTAATATTATTAGCTTAAAATAATAATAAATGCAAAAAATTAATATTAAAAATTTAAGGGATGAATAAACCCTTAATATAATATATCATTATGATAATTATCGTCATACTAAGGAAAAATAAATTAAATATTAAAAACTTCAATATTATAAATTTAATAGATTAATATTATAAATCTAAAAAAAAACAATTCCAAGAAAATAATAAACCCAAAAGATTATTAATACTATCAATAAACTCAAGGATTAATAATATTGGGTTTAATATTATAAATTTTTGGGAATAAAAAACTCAAAAGATTATTAATATTATAAATCCAAGGGAAAATAAGCCCAATATAAGAAACTCCAATATTATAAATCCATGAGATTCATATTATAAACCCAATATTAATATTATAAACCTGAGGGAATAATATTAAACCTTAAGATTAATAATAATAAACCCAAGGGAATCAAGGAGGTAGGAGCGGGAGGGATGTTTTTTAACCTCGAATAAAAATATGAAACAAAGTTCATTTGGGGACTTAGGAAAGCCTCGAATAACCAAGCTGAAGCAGTCTCTCTTTGGCAAGGCTTGAAGATAAGCATCTCCAAAGGCATTAAAAATTTGATTATTATAAGTGACTCAATGGTGGTGATCCAAAAATGTATAATGCTCCTCAGAAGAAAACGTCTCTTGATTTTTAATAAGGATTGTGATTCTACTTAGAAATTTTGATGAAGTTAAACTTTTTCACATAAAAAGGGAGAATAATAAAAAGGTCGACCTTCAGACTAATGTGGGAGTGACATTAGCCCAAGGGTTTTACATTTAGATGGTGATATTAAAAGATGCTATGTACCATAATGAACATGTCTTGTTTATGTATTTGTCAGAGTACAAACGGATCTTAGGGATTATCATGAATTGGGCGCCTTAATTAATATCTGGGGGATGGAAAAGGGTCTGTTGGAAGCTGTTGAGGGTAGTTGGGTAGTAAATAAAAGATGTTCATGACATAGAATCGAGGTCATGTTGCAGGAAAAGTGGTTATCTCTGAGTTGGTTATTAATTGGGGAAGTAGGCGAGATCAAGTTTAGTATTTTAGAATATCATCTTGAATATATTTTGACGGTGCTTTGAATGGAGGAGTGTACCATGACAGAGTTGTAGGCAGGGAATACAATTAATTTCAAAAATATAGGAGTCTCATCTCAATTTGATCATGCAGTTATATATAGAAGATGGCTCATGCAACTAAGAAACAAAATTGTTCTGATGCAAACAAGGATAGCAAGGAAGATCGCGACAATGAATTTAGGTAGTGGGAATGGGTTTGAGGATGGAGGGAGTAGCAGAATTGTGGTGGAGATGATTGAAAAATCATCCAAGCAAGTTGTGAAGGAGATCCAAGACCAAATGACTGTGGTGTTGTCTCATTTAGCAGGGTTAGGGAAAGATATGGAATTGTTGCATAATTCCATGGAAACTATAAAGATTGGGATGATTAACTTTAAGTTTAGAGTTGATAACATGGGGGTGAAGGCTGAAACAACTATTTTAGGTGTGTTGAAGGAGGTTTCAGTTTGTGTGATGCACCTGTTCCAATGATGGAGATTGCTGAAGGAGCTGCGAACATTTCCCAAGAGCCTGCTACTGAGATAAGTTCTAACCTGAGCCAGCCTCCTGAAGTTGTTCAGGATGTTGCGGAACAAGATGGTCGCAGGTAGTCTGTCTCTCTTTTTATATGTTATTCCAGATAGTAAATCTCTGCGGGTTTTTTTGGAATGTATATAGTATAAATGATGTAATGATAAGATATATAAATAAATAGGGTAGCAGTAAGGTCTCACTGGAAAATTCTTTGTATGTTTCTGAGATTGTACTTCTTATGAATGTAAGGGACCTAGCCCATTTCCTGATTTTGATATAAAAATTGCTACCTATTTCTTTAAAAACAAAAATGAATAAACCTAAGGGAATGCCTGGGATTAATATTGTTAATGTTTGGGATTAATATTATATATCAAATTAATCGATAAACCCAAGGAATTATTAATATTATTAGCCCAAGGTATTATTAAAATCAAATGATCAATATTAAAAACCTAAGAGATCAATAAATCCTTAATGTAATGTATCATTATGGCAATGATTATCACACTGCAAACGTAAGGGAAAATAAATTGAATATTAAAAGCCCAAATATTATAAACCCAAGGGATTAATATTATAAACCAAATGGAAAATAAACCTAAGGAAAAAATATTAAATCCTAGGATTAATAATAGTAAACCTAAGGGATTAATACTATAAACCAAAGGGATAAATATTATAAACCCAAGGGATTATTAATATTATAAACCGAAGTGATAAATATCATAAACCCAAGGGATTGATATCAATATTAATAAACCTAAGTAATTAATAATATAAACCTAATGGATTAATGATATAAACCAAATCAATTAATTTTATAACCCCTCGGTCCCTGATCAGGGTGCGAGCCGGTGGTAATACAACCTACATGCCAATGATTGTGTGAATCTTGAAGCGCATCCTTGCCACCCTCCACATGCATGAAGCACATGGGACGGTGGCTCCTTGCATGCATAGAGTAAATTCCATCCGCAAAGGTGGTAGGAGCATTAGGGAGGTTTTCATTTCCTTAACCTTAAACGATAGTCGGGGTAAGTTTCTTGTTGTTACTCTTCGACTCTTCTGGCTTTGGTTCATGTGTTTTGGTGGTCTGGAACATGATAAGCAAGTGCATCCTCCCTCGATGAAGGTTCAGTCGCGAAACTCTCCTTCTCTGGTTCACGGGTATGTTATTAGCTCTTCACTCCAAGTCCCTATGGTCTAATATGTTTGTTGGTTGGTCTTCAGGTTGGAAGGTCCTGCTCTTAAGTCTCCAAGGAAGCTGGTGTTTATCGATTTTTATATGAAGGCTAATAAAATGGTTGTGGTGTATCATGTTTATGGTCTTCCTGTGTGAATTACATTTGGAATTGCTTTGTCTCATATGGAAATATGTTGTTTGTGGTTATATCGATGCTCTTAGGTAGTTTTTTTCTTCTTTTCCCATCAGAGGGGTTTCTCTTCTTTTTCAATTTCCAATAGGGTCGAGTTGGAACCTCCAAGGTTGTAGTATATAGAGGGTTTGTTTCATTCTCTTGTCCTCTGGTTTTTCGGAAGGATGTGGCTATATGTTGGGGTCTTGGGGTCTCTTTCTGTTAGGTTATCTACTTTTATTAGGTGTATGTAGTGGGGAATGGTTTAGTTGTTGGCCTCTCACCTATGTCCTATGGCAGGTTCCCAGCTCCATGGTGGCAGGTATCATGTCCTTATGGCTTGCTCTACCTCTGGTAAGGGAAAGGCGGCCCAGAGTTCGTACAACTTGGGTAGAAGAGCTAAGGGGTCAACAGGAGATGCCTAACACAACTCCTCAGGAGGAAAATGTCGAGGCCAGAAATCAGTTTCTAGTATAATTAATGAAGCAAAAACTGCTTAAAATGAAGGAACCTCGACCCATGTCCTCTAGTTGATCAATGAATGGGAAGAAGAGTTAAATCAAAAAGCTAGGATCATGGATATTGACATGGAGGACTAGCAGACTCAGGTGTCTGATCCTGGTCATACCCGTGGTAGGAACACTCATTTTAAGTATACCCTTCACCTGTATTGGTTGATGAAGAGCCTTCTCTCTAAATCATTGCAACAAATCCTGATTGGGGTGGTGGCGACCACCAATGGATTTCCATATTATGGTAAATAATTTCATAAAATTGAGTTTCAGTTACAAAATAATAATGGGAACCTAAGCCAAATGGAAGATAATATCCCTTGCATTCCTCAGAACAAGCTTCCTTGCAACAACGCGAAGGCCCTTCTCATGTCGAGTCTAAGGAAGAGGAGTAGCTTGATGTCGATCCCTTTGTTTATCTTCATTTTGGATGAAAAAGTTTCATAATATTTAGTATGTTTATTTTTGTAGTAATGTTTTTAGCTGTTTAGATTCTAGGTAGTTCAAAGACAGTCAAACTTATCTGGCATGGATGATTAGACTTATTATTTTTTGTTATTAGATGGCCTATTACGTTGTTATTTGACCAATAGATTTTGTTTCGTTCTGGGTAGGTTAAGTCCACCTAACGTCAAGGATATGGATGTAACTTTCCGAATTTTGATATGAATGAAAAAGAAAGGTCCTACCAAGCTTACAAAAAAAAATATTATAAACCTTTAGGAATAATAAACCCAAAGGTTTATTAATATTATAAACCCAAGGGAAAATAAACCTAACCAAAAAATATTAAACCTTAGGATTATTAATAATAAACACAATGGATTAATATTCTAAACTCTTAGGATTGATATTAAAAATCAAAGTAATCAATTAACCCAAGGAAGATTAATATTAATATTCCAAGGCATTATTCTATCCAAAGGAGGAATATTAAAAACCCAAGGGATCAAAAAACACTTAATGTAATGTATCATTGTGACATTGATTGTAACACTGCAAGCCCAAGGGATAATAAACTAAATATTAAAAACCCCAATTTTATAAAACAAATGGATTAATATTATAATCCCAAGGAAAAATCAACCCAAGAGATTACTGTTATAAACCAAACAGAAAACAAACTCAAGGAAAAAATATTTTAAACCCTATGATTAATAATAGTAAACCCAAGGGATTAATGATATGAAGAAAAGTAAAGTATAGAACCAACTAATTAGATTACAATGTCAACTTTTGAAAATTTTATGAAATAAATAAACCTTAAGACTTGAGATTAACCTTAAGAGGGAATAAATAAGCCTTGATTCTTGCCATTAACCTATAACATTACATACTTAAAGTTTAACTAAATGAAAAATATCCTTTAGCCATGAAAGTCTCCGTTATGACCATGGTCTTTAAATAGTTTAATACATAAGTGTATATTTTCAAGGGAAATCCATATGAAGTAAAACAAGCAAAAGAAAAATTATATTGCAATCTGTCTCACGTATCTCTTATTTATCCATCCTAAAATAAGAGAGTAAACCTATAAACACAAATATTACACCCTAATTATAATCCCTATATATTGAGGACTATATTATAACCCTATATATTAAAGTCTAATATAAATTGTAATATTAAGCTCCCTAATATTTTAGACCATATATATTATAAACCCTATATATTACACCCTAATATTATTAACCCTATATTTTAAACACCCAATATTATAAATCTTAATATTAAACCCAATATTATAAAACCCAAATGTTATAAACCCTAGCACAATCATGTTAGTAAATGTTTTGGACATAACTTGAAATCTATTGTAACATTGCAACAATGCTTATCACAACATGACAATGTTTGTCACATTGTGAAATTTGATATATTTTTATCATGATCAGAAAAAGTAGGAGTGTGAGAATGTTTGTCACAATGCGACAATATTTGAAAAATTGTGAGGTTTGTCACAGGGCTTCATGAAGTTCACCATCGGTGAACATGATTTGACTAATTTTCCAATGATTGACCATAGTTTCTATGATAGATTATGATTCTCTATATTGATAATGGAATACTGTGGTCGACAATGTTTTACCATGGTGATGTAGGTTGATAATATTTGACCACATTAACAATGGTTGGCCATGTTGAGCATGGGTTGACGATGGGTTTCAAATGTTTATTTCTCGTGTTTTAAATAATGAAAATTATTGAAGGGCTATTCTATAATAGATAAAACATATTTGTCACATTATTTCATTGGTTTGAGTGTGATGCTATGATGAAAAGAGAAACCCACTATAAGCAGGTTCACTTCAAAACTTTCTCATATGAACCTGCAGCCTCAAAATTAAAGTTAAAGCTATAGATTCATAATACAAAAATCGATCCTGGGGCCTGTGAGTTATGGGCCCACTCTGTTTCTACCACGCTGCTTCAATGCAACTGAAACACCTACCATTCTTCTTGTTGCACGAGACCAATGGTTTGTCTCCACAAAACTGCTTCTCCAAAGCTGATATTTGACTGGGGTCTAATTCAGAATTCCGCTCTAAGTGAGCAGAGATCTCAACACTAGTTCTAAAAGAAACCTCTATCATTCGTCCGACGTACAACTCCACCCTACTCCCTTTTCGCCTTAACGCTGATAGCAATTCATTAGCCAAGGTTCGATGCGTACTCAAGGTCAAAGACTGATATCGAACTACTAGAATCATTATCGATTCTTGTGAATTGAACAAACCCAGTTCAAAAACGAAAAACACAGAAATCACGCCTATGAATTGAACCCAATCCAATGTCAACTCAAATGAACAGAGTTTTAACACAAAATTTAAACACATTCAATATCAGAGGTTAAAATTTTGCGTCATTCATAAAAAGGCCTAACTCATCAATTTCCTGTACTGTGGCTTTAACGCCAGAAATGGTATCGATTATGCAAATTGAAAACCAACAATTCTTTACACCAACACATCAATATCAGACTGAATTATATAGGCTTAATATATTTAAATCCGCCATGCTCCAATTCAGTCTATGGTACTCTGGACAGGATCGCCATCGACCCTTACAGTGGTTGATGGGAGATAAATCACACGGTAATTAACTTGTAAATATAACCATAAACAAGAAACTTCGAATACACAGATATTTTAATACATATATCTCACTGTAACGAAAACAAATTGACACACAGAGATCCATGTAATCAACATTCTATTATATACACAATATCACTGGTATTCCAAGGCATTTCAGCCTCCGTACAAAACCCTCACGCTACTACATTGTGCTTGCCCTCTATCTGTCTCACACGCACACGTAGATTCGCTCTTATAGAAATTTACAAAGGTATCGAGAATCGTTTAAGATCCCTAGAACCTCTACATCTTCTCGATTATGCATACATGGCAGATCATCACTTAATCAGTTACATAAGACTCAGCATCAGGTTTAACAAAAATTTTCCCCAGTTTTACATGACTGTTCACATACCCATCTCCTCAGCTCCAGATTCGACTTTGAATTCGAATCGGCTCAGATGCTCCTTCATCAGACTCTCGAGGCACAAAAATTTATGACCTCCTGGTCATATGTCATCCCTAATTGTCCGCAGTTCTACCCACGTCATCTGTGGAACTGCTCCTTGTGATCTTCCTGTAGCAACATCTCCTGAACAATTCTCACCCGCATCCTTTGCAGAATTATCCTCTGTGAGCTGCAACAAAACCTCTGCAATAGCAAGTCATCCTTGCTACCAGATACCTCACCAGGGTTCTCTCCTGAGCTTCGGCTTTTGGCATCTCTCTGGCTAGCTCCTGTGGAACCATTTGAGCACTCCTACTCTAGGCTGCTACAATCTTCTCACCTTCCTCTGCTGCTACCTTCACAAAACATAAAAATCACAAGCTTAACAAAATTTCACAAAACTATACCTCTTCTTCCTTTGTATGTGAACTCCTTCTCCTTCGTAGGAAATCATTTCCCTGCTCTGATACCACTTGATGAAAAGAAAAAGCCACTATAAGCAGGTTCACTTCAAAACTTTCTCATATGAACCTGCAGCCCCAAAATTAAAGTTAAAGCTATAGATTCATAATTCAAAAACCGATCCTGGGGCCTATGGGTTATTGGCCCACTCTGTTTCTACCACAATGCTTCAATGCAATTGAAACACCTGCCATTCTTCTTGTTGCGCGAGACCAGTGGTTTCTCTCTGCAAAACCGCTTCTCTAAAGCTGATATTCGACTGGGGTCTATTCAGAATTCCGCTCTAAGTGAGCAGAGGTCTCAACGCTAGTTCTAAAAGAAACCTCTGTCATTCGTCCGACGTACAGCTCCACCCTATTCCCTTTTCACCTTAACTCTGATAGAAATTAATTATCCAAGGTTTGATGCATACTCAAGGTCAAAGGTTGATATCGAACTACCAGAATCGTTATCAATTCTTGTGAATTGAACAAACCCAGTTCAAAAACGAAAACACAGAAATCACGCTTATGAATTGAACCCAATCCAGTGTCAACTCAAATGAATAGAGTTTCAACGCAAAATTTAAACACATTCAATATCAGAGGTTAACATACTGTGTCATTCATAAAAAGGCCTAACTCATTAATTTTCTGTACTGTGGCTTTAATGCCAGAAATGGTATCAATTATGAAAATTGAAAACCAACAATTCTTTACACCAACACATCAATATGAGAATGAATTATACATGCTTAATATATTTAAATCCGCCATGCTCCAGTTCAGTCTATGGCACTCTGGACAGGATCGCCATCGACCCTTACAGTGGTCAATGGGCGATAAATCACACGGAAATTAACTTTTAAATCTAACCATAAACAAGCAACTTCGAATACATAGATATTTTAATACATATATCTCACTGTAACGAACACAAATCGACACACAGAGATCCACGTAATCAACATTCTATTATATACACAATATCATTGGTATTCCAAGGCATTTCAGCCTCAGTACAAAACCCTCACGCTACTACATTGTGCTCACCCTCTATCTGTCTCTCACGCACACGCAGATTCGCTCTTATAGAAATTTACAAAGGTATCGAGAATCGTTTAAGATCCCCAGAACCTCTACATCTTCTCGATTATGCATACATGGCAGATCATCACTTAATCAGTTACATAAGACTCAGCATCAGGTTTAACAAAAATTTGCCCCAATTTTACATGACTGTTCGCATACCTGTCTCCTCAGCTCCAGATTCGACTTTGAATTCGAATTGGCTCAGATGCTCCTGCATCATGCTACATTTTTCATCGTAGTGTTAATGCATTTACCTTCATAAAAGTTTCACATAATGTTTGACCATATTAACCATGGTTTTCCATGTTGAGCATGTGTTTATAGTGGATTTTAAATGCTAATTATGGTGACCATGGTTTGCCAAAGATGATCACATTAGTAAATTTTGTTGATATGAATCACATTATAATGTAACATTGCAACAATGTTTGTCACAATGCGACAATATTTGTCACATTGTGATGATTGATATATTTTTGTCAAAATGTGACAGTGTAAGAGGGAAACAATGTTTATCACAATGCAATAATATTTGACAAATTGTGAGGTTTGTCACATTGCTTCACCAAGTTCACCATGGGTGATCATGGTTTGAAAAATGATCATGGGTGATCATGATTGCAGTTCATTAAGATATGGAGACCTTATTTTGTCTGGTGCTCTGAGACAAACAAGTGGATAATTATAATGTTTTTGAAGGCTAGGAGGACACAAAACACCTCCTAAGGAGTATTCAGTATTGCTCAAAGGATGAAATATTGATACGCCTATAAAAGTTGGAAAAGTATGTAGTCTTAGACTCTAAAAATATCATTGAAACTCCAACAATTATTCATGTTCAACTGGTCAATATAGCTTCACCTCTCAACATTTCTACACCAAATATTGGAGCTCCTCTTTCTCCAATGGTCATCTTAGACTAGGGGTATTGTCTTGGCTGCAGAGTTTATTTTTTGGTTTTTCTCTACAACGTCAATGGCACTACTGGCTTCAGTCGATAACATGGCGTCAACCTGACATACTAGCTCCTATTTCTTTGGTGGTCATCTTACAGTAGGGATATTTTCTTTACTGCAAAGTTTGGTTTTGGTTTTTCTCTAGAGTGTCAATTGCACTATTGGCTTTGTTGGATAACATGGCATCAACCCGACATACTCATGGTCGACTCACTGGATAAAAATTCTTTTGTATTTTTCTTTTGGTACTTAGAATCTTATCAATTTTTGGGTGGGAATATCTTTGTAACTACCTGGGTAATGTTTTGTAAAACAATGATGATGGAGGGTCAAGATAATTTGCTTTATTTCTGGAAGCTTTGATGCTACATAGAGAAATATGGTCGGAGCTTTTGCACTCCCATATTAGTCTTTTTTGATAAACACGGCCTCAATGTAAAATCTATTTTATTAATGGAAATTTTACACCAACTTAAAAACAAAATCTTTCTCAATGACTTTAACTTATGAGGACTAGTACAATAAGGAGATAGCATTCTCAATTGCTTTTCCAACATCACAATTTTTGCAAAGGATATATATGCATGATCCAAGTATTTACATCTTGAATTATCTATTGATGAAATTATATACATACACAACATGTAATGTTATATATTTATGAATAAAATATATGCTTGTGTGACTTGGATATTCAAAGGAATGTTACTAAGGGCATACTATAGAAATATGTAAAATATTCATATGCATTTTAATTATACAATATGAGTAAAGTGTTGCCAATGTAGTTTAATTTTTAATAAATTGTTTGACATTGGGTTCAATGCTCCCCATGTGTTTCGCGACATGGACTAACCGCCTCTTGTGGATCCTAACTCTAGCGATTGTAGCGGAGACTAACACCTGCGGGTTTTGTTCTAACGGAAATTGTGATTCCAACAAGTGGTATCAGAGCGACAGGTCTCGAGTTCGAAACTCACCCGGCTCGCGTTGGGGGGGAGTTTGTTGGACATTGGGTTCAATGCTTCCCGTGTGTTTCGCGACATGGACTAACCGCCTCTCGTGGATCCTAACTCTGGCGATTGTAGCGGAGACTAACACCTGTGGGTTTTGGTCTAACGGTAATCATGATTCCAACACTTACCAGATTCATATTTAATTTTCAGACCTTCAGTGGTTACATTATTTCATTGACTTCACATTGCTTCAGAATGAAGGCTCGACCCAGCCACATAAGTAAACTTCAAAGCCTCAGATCAAATGACCGTAATTACTGCAAAAAGAGTTTTGACCTGTGGGTTGGGGCGTTTCTCTGATTTTTTATAGGGAACCTAAACCTTTAACAATTATAATTCATTCAACTCGTAGATTGTTTGTGAGAGATTGACCTCAAATTTTGTTGTCTATCTCTAGGGACTACGACATATAAGTTATTCATATAATGATTTCCCCGCTCTTTATCATTAGAAGGTATCCAATCTGCTATAGGAGTCGATGAAGATGAGTTAGAAACCCTAACTCAACCTCTAAAATGCAAATTAATCTACTCGAATCAATTCTTGAGCCCTCTATATGTCACTTCTAAAAATTTTCTCTCCCAAAAAAAGGGCCACAACACCACCAAAATGTGTCTTGTTCAGGTTAATCCAATTTGGCAGGATACCCATGCGAGGGTTTTTGAGCTTCAGATCCTTCCAAAAGGATTTAGAGCTCCATAGAGCGAGCTTATAATAGTATAAGATCTGGCCATAGAGCGAGTTCAGATTATTTGGATAGTAGAGCCCAGAGAGTTTGTATCATAACATGACATTATTTAAAATAATTTTATACATTTTTATTTTTATGTAATTTGGCTGAGTCAACATGCTTAGATAACATAATATGATATTACAACATCTCTTCTAGACTGAACCTGAACCTTTCTAGTGAAGAATCTATCTTATTATATAATATAGATCTTGCAAATTCAAAATTTTGTTTTTAAGTGTTTTTATAAAGTGATGGAATTTGTAATTGTAGCTAGAGTTATGTTGCTATTTAAATTGGGATAACAGTTGCTACCAAAATTGCATGATGCAAAATTCTTCTATATTATACCTTTCTTCCAGATTGAACCTCTCTACTAAAAAATCTATCTTATTATATCATCTGGATCTTGCAAACGCAAAAATTTATTTTTAAGATTTTTTTATACAATGATGACATTTTTAATTGTCGCTATAGAGTTAGACTACTATTTAAATTGGATAGCGGTTGCTACCAAAATTGCTTGAACTTGCTTCGACACTTGCATGTTATAGAATTGCTTAAACATTGCATGCTCCAAAATTGTTTGAACTTGCTTTGACACTTGCATGGTATAGAATTGACTAAACATTGCATGCTGCAAAATTGCTTGAACTCGCTTCGGCACTTGCATGCTATAGAATTGCTTAAAATTAATCTAGAATAGGTAAATATATTTTATAAGTAGTTTATGTATCTGTTGAAATAACTAATCATCATTTATGAATATTTACTAATTATTTAAAATTTAATTTATGTAACTATATATATATTCCAACTTAGATTTATATTTCTTTGTATTTTAAGAGATTTTTATTTCAAGAGATTTGATCTTTTTAGATCTCTATATCATGTGTTCTAAGTCAAATTTACCTTACTATATAACAAAAAATAATAATAAAAAATAATAACATAAAATTTTTATCTTAACATAAGATTATTTTTATTTTTATTTTATTTTAACGAAATGAGAAAATAAATATTACAACACATCTTACATATCGGGCCAGAAAATGTCTCTTGATACAAGACGCCATTTACAATTTTTAAGTGATATATACTTTTTGTATTTTCTAAGGTTTACTCGCTTTATTCTACGAACTTGTACACTGCGCTATACGACTGCCTGATGCTAGGAATACAAATCCTTAATACACTGAATAGGAACCTGTCGCATCATACAAGATCTGATCATTCATAAATAATTATTGTTGAAATGTTACTTTCAATTGTTGTACAATCTGTCGCCTTCTATCTTTGTTTGAAGAACTCTGCACCAGTGCTGCTTTCCAATTTTTGTCTCCAGATCTTCTATACTCTGGCCGCTTTCCATTTCGCAGAACAGTCATTGTATTTGAGAACAATGCATTCGGTCCTATGTATATTCAAAACAGAGTATAAAAAGAAAAACAGAGAAATGTTTATATTGTACACAGGGTTATTTTGATTTTGGTTTGATTATTGAATGTGGGAGTTTTGGTGGTCCCACACCACAAACCAGTCAACAGAATCCACGTGGAGCAAAGGGATTGGATCGCATGTTTTGTTTGGCCGACCGCAGAGACAGAGAACCGGACCTGAAATGTTATATGGCGGAGTTGATAGCCGGTTTTCGTCACACTTTTCCCTCGTACACAAAAATCTCTGGTGGACCGGATATGGATTTATATGGCCGATTGAATATTTCATCGCGTGCACAAAAACCTTTGTGACGTCAGCAAGTTTGTAACGCGAATTTGTTTCATGCATTTCGATTTAATTTCTCTTTGAATTCTGGTGGAAAGTCATATGATAGTTTGGTTTATGGGTTTGTTAAAGTTCTTTGTTTAAATGTTTTATTATCGCGTAGGTTTTATAAAACCTTTTGAGTTATATATGTTTTAATATATACATATGTTTTAAACATATGTTATATATTATATGCACATTATTGTATAGGGCCCCATAGGTCTTATGTTAGTTTTACTTTTATTTTATATTTGTTTTATGTTTGTTATGTTACGTTTTATATGCTACATCATATATAAACTAAAAAGGCCCAAAGGCAGTGTAAGTTTTAAATTTTCTACACAACAGTGTATGAAAAAGAGTAGAGACAGAGTATTGTAAAAGCACAACAGTGCGTAGTTTTTGAAAGACAATGAGACAGAGTGTGTTTTTTGAGAGAAACAGAGAGTTGATTTCTGGCACTGTGTTTGTGGAGCAGTCTAGTTTTGTAATTCCTCAGAGGAGGAATTTTTTGTAACAATTGTTTTTATGTTAATTAATAGAAGTTTTTCAAAGTGTTGAAACTCTATCTCCAGCAAGAAAATTTTTATTTTTTTCTGTGTTAAGAAGGAGAGTATTATTCTCTCCATATTGTTCTGGAATTCTCAAAAATTCCAACATGGTATTGGAGCTAGTCCAGGCTCTTTGAAGGTGTCAAAGAAGCTGAAGGAATGATTTCTTGTTGCAACAACTTCTCCAGCAGAGTGAAGATTCAGTCAAGAAGAATCCAAGGTATTTCTCAATACAACTTTTTGTGTTACTGTTGAAGATAATTAGTTTGTTTCAAAAACATAGTCAAGTGTTTGAAGCATAGTTAGAGTGCAAGAATGGTTGGGGCCAAAACTAGCATGAGTATAGGTAATACTCAACTCCCACAATTTAATGGGAAAAACTATGATTACTGGGCAATAACTATGAGAGCTTTGTTTGCTTCCCAAGACTTATGGGAACTTGTTGAGGATGGTTTTGAAGAACCAGTGGATGAAAATGAGTTTAATGATTTAACTTAGGCAGAGAATGAATTGTTGAAGAGCAATAAGAAGAAGGACTCTAGAGCCCTCTACTTTTTGTATCAAGCAGTGCATGAGAGTGTGTTTCCAAGGATAGCAGCAGCCAAGAGATCTAAAGAAGCATGGAAAACTCTCAAAACAACCTCTCAAGGCATGGAGAAAGTGAAGACAACAAAACTACAATTGCTGAGGAGAGATTTTGAAACTCTCTGCATCAAGGAGTCAGATAACATTGACTCATTCTTCACACATGTGATTGGAATGGTCACACAGATAAGGTCTCATGGAGAGACTCTTGAAGAAAGGAGGATTGTGGAGAAACTTTTGAGGAGCCTATCCTCAAGGTTTGATGTGATTTTCACCACCATAGAAGAGACAAAGGATCTCACAAACTTTTCAGTTGATGAGCTACATGCATCACTGATGACACATGAGCAGAGATTGGGTAGAAATGAAAACTCATCTCTAGAGCATGCCTTTAAGACTCAAATGTCCTTTGGAAGAGGAATAGGTCAAGGCAGAGGAAACAAGATAGGAAGAGGCAGAAGCCAAAATAGAGGTGGAAGAAACAGTCCAGAAAATGCTCAAGGAAGGGGCATCAATCCAAATCAGAACCAAGGCCAAGGCAGCATCCAACAAGGTGGACAGAAACATGCCCATGGAAAAAGGTATGATAAATCCAATGTCCAATGTCATTATTGTAAAAAATATGGGCACTATGCAAATGACTGTAGGAAGAAGCAACATGATATGAGTAATAGAACTAGTGCAAATTTCACTAGAGAAAATATCAGCCAAGATAAATTGTTCTTAGCTTGTAATATGGCTGAGGAAAAGAGTGAAGATTTATGGTTTCTAGACTCCGGTTGCAGTAACCATATGACAGGAAACATCGCCATGTTTTCTATGTTAGATGAGAATGTGAAGTCACAAGTCACATTAGGGACAGATAGTAAATTTTTTGTTATGGGAAAAGGAGATGTAAATGTCTTAACAAGGAAAGGAGAAAAGAAAGCCATAGTAGATGTTTATTATGTTCCTGGAATGAAATGTAACCTCTTAAGTATTGGACAACTTGTTCAAAAGGGATACAATGTTTTCTTTGAGGATGATGTATGCACCATCATGGATAAACCACCCAGAAAAAAATGTATTGCTGAAGTGAAGATGACAAGGAACAGGATGTTCCCTCTCAGGATGAGAGAAGATTTGAAAAATGGAGAAGAAATAGCAGTGGTGACACAAGAGGCTCTCCAAAGTGAACCAAAAGATGAAAATTGGTTGTGGCACTTGAGATTTGGACATCTCAACTTTGGAGGTCTTAACTTGTTGAATAGAAAAGTAATGGTAAGAGGATTGCCATTGATTGAGAAACCGAACAGCCTTTGTGAAAGTTGTATCTTGGGTAAACAACACAGAGAAAGTTTTCCATCTAGGAAAATCATAAGGGAAAAAACACCCTTGGAAATTTTCCACTCAGATATATGTGGACTGATGCAAACTCCATCACTTGCAAGCAACCACTATATGTTAACTTTTATAGATGATTTTACAAGAAAAACTTGGGTTTACTTTTTGAAAAACAAAAGTGAAGTGTTTGAAAGATTCTGCAATTTCAAAGCACTTGTGGAAAACCAAAGTGTGCTGCATATCAAATTCCTAAGGACTGATAGAGGAGGTGAGTATATCTCCAAATAATTTCTACGTTTTTGTAGAGAAAATGGGATTCATAAACAGTTTACAACTAGATACGCTCTGAATAAAAATGGAGTTGCCGAAAGGAAGAATAGGACAATCATGGATATGGTAAGGAGTATGCTTAAGGCAAAGCATTTGCCGAATGGTTATTGGGATGAAGTTGTAGATTGTGCAGTGTACATTTTTAATAGATGCCCTACAAAAGCAGTCATGAACAAAGTTTCGGAAGAAGCATGGAGTGGGACAAAGCAAGGAGTCACCCACATGAAAGTTTTTGGTTGTGTGGCTTATGCACACATTCCAAATCAACTAAGGAAGAAGTTGGATAACAAGGGGGAGAAATGTATTTTTATTGGATAGAGTGAGGAATCCAAAGCTTACAGGTTGTACAACCCATCCACCAAGAAGTTTATTATGAGCAGAGATGTTCAGTTCATTGAAGAGGAAGCTTGGGATGGAAGCATAGAGAAAACAGTGAATGTTAAAAACTGTTTGTCTCATGATGAAGATGATGAAGATATGGCTGAAATACATCCCTCAACAGCAACACCAACACAAGGACAGCAAGAAACACCCTTGAGGAGAAATGAAAGTTCCTCTCCAACCACACCACAAGGAGGATATTTGAGTGCTACTTCAAGCACTCATACACCAAATGAAAGAGGAAATAAGTTCAGAAATTTAAATGACATTTATGAGCAAGAGGCAGAAAATGAAGGTATGAACTCTTTGTTTGCTTTATATTGTCATGTTGATGATCCTATCCACTTTGAAGAAGACATTAAAGATAGGAAATGGATACAAGCTATGGATGAGGAAATTAACTCCATAGAAAGAAACAAGACATGGGATCTAGTTGAACTCTCAAAAGGAAAATATGTTATTGGAGTTAAATGGGTCTACAAGACCAAGAGTAATGCTGAAGGAAAAATTGAGAGACACAAGGCCAGACTTGTTGTCAAAGGGTATAAGCAACAGCATGGGAGAGACTATGTGGAAACTTTCGCACCGGTTGCTAGAATGGAAACCGTGAGAGCAGTGTTGTCCATAGCAGCACAAAAGAAGTGGAAAGTTGACCAAATGGACGTGAAGTCAGCATTCCTAAATGGAGTGTTAATGGAAGAGGTTTACATTGAACAACCTCTAGGCTACGAAAATAAAGGCCAAGAGTACAAAGTGTGTAGATTGAAGAAAGCTCTTTATGCGCTGAAGCAAGCACCAAGAACATGGTACAATAGGATAGATTCGTATCTACTGGAAAATGGATTTGAAAAATGTGAGGGAGAACCCACCCTATACATTAAAGAAAAATATGGTAAGATGTTGATTGTAGTGTTATATGTTGATGATGTTATTTTTACAGGTAATGATGATTACCTTATTGAAAATTTTAAAAAGGTCATGAAAGATGAATTTGAAATGACCGATATGGGTTTGCTGAAGTACTTCTTAGGAATACAAGTAGAGAAAAATGAAAATGGGATTTTTATCTCACAAGAAAAATATGTTAATGAGGTTTTGGAGAGATTTAATATGCAGGAAAGCAAAGCAGCAATAACTCCCACAGTGATGGGATTAAAACTCAGCAAAGAGGACAACAACAAGGATTTTGATCCTAGTTTGTACAAGAGCATAGCTGGTAGCCTCATGTATTTGACTGCAACTAGGTCTAATATAATGCATGCTATTAGTTTGACTTCCAGATTCATGGAGAAGCCAAAAGAATCACATTGGCAAGCAGAAAAAAGGATTATGAGGTATGTTAAAGGTACTAAAAGGTTTGGCATTTTATATACTACTTCAGAATGTTCAGATTTAACTAGATACACTGACAGTGATTGGGCTGGAAGTGTAGATGATCGGAAAAGCACATCTGGTTATGTTTTTCACATGGGTTCAGGAGCCATTTCATGGGCTTCTAAGAAACAACCTATTGTAGCATTATCTACAGCAGAGGCAGAATATGTGGCAGCTACAGTAGCAGTGTGTCAAGCAATTTGGATGAGAATGATGCTAAGGAGTTTATGCCAAGAGCAGGTAAAAGGTACAATATTTTTTGGTGACAATAACTCAGCTATTGCATTATCCAAGAATTCTTTGTTTCACAAGAGAACGAAACACATTGACACAAAGTTTCACTACATTAGGGAGCTAGTGAACAATGGTGAAATTGTTTTAGAACACTGTAGAACTCAGGAGCAGTTTGCAGACATTCTGACCAAGCCATTGGGGTACAAGAGTTTTGAGTTTTTAAAAAAATGTCTGGGTATGACTGATAACCCAGCAGTTGAAATTAAGGGGGAGTGTTGAAATGTTACTTTCAACCGCTGTACAATCTGCCCCCTTCCATCTTTGTTTGAAGAACTCTGCACCAACGCTGCTTTCCAATTTTTGTCTCCAGATCTTCTGTACTCTGGCCACTTTCGATTTCGCATAACAGTCACTGTATTTGAGAACAGTCCATTCGGTCCTCTGTATATTCAAAACAGAGTATAAAAAGAAAAATAGATAAATGTTTATATTGTACATAGGGTTATTTTGATTTTGGTTTGATTATTGAACACGAGAGTTTTGGTGGTCCCACACCACAGACCAGTCAACAAAATCCACGTGGAGCAAAGGGATTGGATCGTGTGTTTTGTTTGGCCGACCGCAGAGACAGAGAACTAGACCCGAAATGTTATATAGCAGAGTTGATAACCGGTTTTCACGTCATACTTTGCCCCTGTACACAAAACTCTCTGGCGGACCCAATATGGATTTATAGGGCCGATTGAATATTTCATCACGCGCACAAAAACCTCTGTGACGTCAGCAAGTTTGTAACGCGAATTTGTTTCATGCATTTTGGTTCAATTTCTCCTTGAAGTCCGGCAGAAAGTCATATGATAGTTTGTTTTATGGGTTTGTTAAAGTTCTTTGTTTAAATGTTTTATTATCATGCATGTTTTATAAAACCTTTTGAGTTATATATGTTTTAATATATACATATGTTTTAAACATATGTTATATATTATATGCGCATTATTGTATAGGGCCCCACAGGTCTTATGTTAGTTTTAGTTTTATTTTATATTTGTTTTATGTTTGTTATGTTACGTTTTATACGCTACGGCATATATAAACTAAAAAGGCCCAAAGGCAGTGTAAGTTTTAAATTTTCTACACAGCAGTGTATGAAAAAGAGTAGAGACAGAGTATTGTAAAAGCACACACTACGTAGTTTTTGAAAAATAGTGAGATAGAGTGTGTTTTTTGAGAGAAACAGAGAGTTGATTTCTGGCACTGTGTTTGTGGAGCAGTCCAGTTTTGTAATTCCTGAGAGGAGGAAGTTTTTGTAACAATTGTTTTTATGTTAATTAATAAAAGTTTTTCAAAGTGCTGAAACTCTATCTCCAGCAAGAAATTTTTTATCTTTCTCTGTATTAATAAGGAGAGTATTATTCTCTCTCCATATTGTTCTGGAATTCTCAAAAATTCCAACAATTATTTAATTCGAGTCACATCTTCTGCGGTATCTCACTCTAAACGTCATTGAGTCGATGAAAATAAATTTTCAATCCTAGGTTTATTTTTTATGATTTAAAATCTTCATTTGTCGTCGATCACTTCGAAGTTGGACCCTCCTTTCCTTCACTGAGAGACTCAATCAAAGGTATGAAGCAATCCAGAATTTGAGGCAATTCTTCCAAACCAAGTCTTCTAATTCTCATTGCAATACCATTCAGTTACGTAACAAAATATAACACGCAATCTCAATGATGGAATCTGTCCCAAAAACCCGTGTCAAAAGTAGTTTAGCATAAATTCCACATTTTTAATTACTTAAGTTGCAATTGGAAGCTAATTTTCAAAATAGATTCTTTGGGTTGCACCTTAAAAATCGATTTTTACTTATACGAAAGCCTTAAAAATCGGTTATTATTTTACAAAAGCTTTGTCCTCAAATCTTCTACATGGTGTATCTGATGAGCTGTACAGTATCAATATAGTACAATACACAAATATAAATGAATGTATCAAAAGCTAACAGGCGGTTATTCATCCTCCTCATAAACGCTGGTGTTCATAGAAACTGGAGTTTCCCAAACATCAAAGACATCTTCTTCATCATACAAAACAAACAGACGCTCTCCGCCAACAGCAATATCAGCGATAGCGCCTCCATATGAACCGCGTTTCTTCTCTATTTGCGATGTGACCACCCAATGAGGAGCACAGAATACGTGCACCTTCTGGTCTTTCGTTGAGAAAAGCTGCAGTCCGCAAGCTGCCAATTTGGAATACATTTTTTCTTCTTCTTCAAGTGATTGAGATACCATCTTTCCTGGCCGACTCCGGTGACACCATTTCACATGGTTCATGGACCTAATATCCAGAAACCCCAGATTATCATATTGATTGACCACGCAAACTGTTTTACAATCTTCCATGGCCACGGTGTCCATCACCACCTTGTCGTCCAACAGATGGCAGTCTGTCCACGTCAAGGCCACGCTGTTCTTTTCCCTAAAATCCACCAAGCTGATGTGACCATAATCACTTCGAGGATACAGAGTCGCCCCCAGCAGGAGATTGCTCTCGGGAAGCCACTGTAGCTTCCCTGCATCTCCAAGGGGCCAATCGTATACGAAATCCACTTGCTGACCTGTACTCTGATCCCACAACCCTACTCCGTATTCGGCTTTTAACCCTCTGCAACTCGCGTACACGTGACCATGGCTGCTGCTTGCGAGCGCTCCGGCGGTAAAATTCTTGTGTTGATCGCCTTCATGGCACACCTGGAATCTATGCTGCAGCTTTCCCGTTCTGGTATTGAAGCTCGCCATGCCGCCGTGGCTGGGCCTTTCCACGTTGGCGCAAGTGCCGATGACGAGACGTTGGGGATTCAGAAAACCCATATCGTTAACGAGACGGTAATCAAGATTGAGGGGTTGTAGCTCCTCCATGGTCCAATCGTAGACATGTACCATGCTGCCGTGTGCCACGCAGCATCCTCCGTCCTGCGCTGCTCTGATGGCGGTGGCATCTCCGGTGGCTCTTCCATGAATGGAAGCGGAAAGCCGAATTCGGTTTCCGTCGAAGCTGCGAGCCCATGTGGCGCTATGGACTCTGTCCATGAGACCATAGTAGAGCGCCTCTTTGTAAAGAACCCTGTGGGACATGTGTGGAGGGACGTGCAGTTCCCCTGTTCGGAGCAAGTCGAGGAGAAGGGAGAAATAGGATGGATTTCTGTCGATGAAATACTCGTGGGTATTTGGTTTGTCAGGCGCCCAATTGTGGCTGATCATGGCTCCCAGCATCGATTCCCGCCCTGCGTTGGCCAGAGTGCTCCGGTTAGTCACAAATAGTTTCCCCCCAACGTTCAGTTTAACTTTGTGATCATCATCATCATTCTGCTCTCTTCTCATCGCCATCCCCACTAATCCCTATAATAAAAAAGCCCTCTGCTGTGAATTAAAAAAGGCGCTCCCGACTCGGTCGACAAAGAAGTGAGTGGCAGTGGTCAACACCTAACGGGCATTCTCTGTAAGATGCGGTTGTTGTCGCTGGGGGTTTGTTTGAGTGGGCACTATGTTATGATGAAATGGGTGAGAGATACCCTTTCATTGACCAGGTGTTCGTAGCAGTGGATTACACGTCATCTCCATTGGCCGCACCTTATAGATGAACCTCATTTGTTACGTATGTCATAAGTTTGTTCACACTACCGTAGCAAGATACGATCCGGTTGAATGGGGATTGTTTGAGTGTGTTGCATCTGCATGAACCTTCTTTGGTTCTGAGATGGGTAAAAAGCAAGAATGATTATAAGCTGGGCATAATACTGACACATAAAATTAAAAACTTTCTAGAAATTTCAACCAACCATGAATTCCAAATTGCAGCTCTACGCATACCAACATGAGTGTGTTTCATCTTCATGAACATTGTCCACTTTTAACACATAAAATTAAATTTTTTCGAGAAATAGCAGTACGCATACCAGAAACTCCAAATTGCAGCTCTACGCATACCAAACGGCCTTTTATATGAAAACGTAAAACAAATGACAGTCAATGTGTGTCTAACAGCTTCAGTGTCCGTCTTTCAGCGCACTGTGCGTCATCGTCGGCACAGTCCTTCGGCTGTCAATTTTCTTAATCTTCCGGTGGGGGCAGACGCCGTGGATTTTGACATACGAATTCTCCTCAGTTTCTCTCTGGCCGCCGGGCAGACCTCGTCAAGTCAATTTTCTTAATCTTCCGGTGGGGGCAGACGCCGTGGATTTTGACATACGAATTCTCCTCATTTTCTCTCTGGCCGCCGGGCAGACCTCGTCAAAGTCCCGTTACGAATTTTCCACAAGAAATATTTTTAATCGTACATGATGATGTCCAAGTATTCATTTTTTTTAAAATATTTGCAGTCACGCCTCTCTTGTTTTCTCCCAATTGGATAATATGGCATCTCCAATTCTAATTGTTAACTTCATTCTGAGTGGGCTCATCCTTCAGGGACCCAATCAAAGCGTATGGAGCAATGCCCACTTCGATGATTTTAGAATGACAAACCAGAGCTGTTTAGGTAACAAAATATAACTTGCGCCTAAATTTCCAGTTACTTACGCCTAAAATTTTCCAGTTACTTACGCCTAAATTTCCAGTTACTTAATGACAAACCAGAGCTGTTTAGGTAACAAAATATAACTTGCGCCTAAATTTCCAGTTACTTACGCCTAAATTTTTCCAGTTACTTACGCCTAAATTTCCAGTTACTTAATGACAAACCAGAGCTGTTTAGGTAACAAAATATAACTTGCGCCTAAATTTCCAGTTACTTACGCCTAAATTTTTCCAGTTACTTACGCTTAAATTTTCCAGTTACTTACGCCTAACTTGTTTAGGCAGCTGTTTTCGCATAAATTTCCAGTTACTTACGCCTAAAATTTACGTTCTTTCATGTACGGCGGGAAAAGTATATATTCTCACAACAAATTCTTTCTGTTGCTGTACGTGAAGTTTTTCACAATGGCCATAAACAAATTTTCTGAATAATTTTTCTGAACAATATTAAAATACAATAATTTAGCAATTGCACCATAGGTTGCAAAGAAATGTCACAAGGCAATAGCATATATCACTAATTAACATTTTTTGATAATTGTTGAAAGACATAAAATATCAAGAAAAAATAAGGACAGTGTTCCAATGAAATCTTACTACAATATTACTTCCTTCAGCCTTAAAAATAAAAATAATGAAACCTATATTTCATTTTTTTTTTAAATTTAATAATATCTATAAAATATATATTTTGATATTTATGACATATTGATAGTTATTAAAATTTATCAATAATTTATTTTTTATAATTTTAAATTTACCAATAACTTAATTTATATAATTTAAAAAACATCAATTTTATACTTAATAGCAAATAATATTATTTTAAATGAATAAATTTATTTAAAACATAATAACAAAGTTAGATTAAGAATCTCTATAGATAATTTGGGATGAATATCTTATTACATGTTTTTTAAATATATTTTTTCTTGAAATGTTTTTTTTTTTAAATGTATATGTGTTTAGTTTACATATTATTTTTTTATTAATAATAAAGATAATAATAATAATTTAAAATAAAATTATAAAATTTTTAATTTTTTTTAAAGTTTGATAATATCCATGAAATATATATTTTGATATTTATAATATATTGATAGTTATTAAAATTTATCACTAATATATTTTATATCATTTTAAATTTATCAACAATTTAATTTATATAATTTAAAAAAATATTGATTTTATACTTAATATCAAATAATATTATTTTAAATAAATAAATCTATTCAAATGTTTTTTTTGGTAAGTGAGTAAAAACTATATTAATTGGAAAGTAGAACATTACATATGCTACAGGCTGGGTTGGTGAGTTGCGCTTAGCCAATCCCAACCTTTGTTGTGCAAATATGGGGCTACCTACTTGGAAGAAACCAGCCCGAAAATGACATCAAACAGTAAATTGCAAAATGTGTCGTAGTAGCAGTGAAACTAGAGGTTCTATGATAATAACAAGCATGCCAAAAAACTAAGAAGAGCTGAGTTGCTACACAGTCATGAGTCTTATGCATCATCATCGCTATCTGGATCTTCCTCCACAATGGGACACGCGTACTATTGCACATCGACATCCTCTTCAGCAATAGGTTAACGCGGAGGCCTGGAAGTAGGTGCGCAAAGGATGGGAGCCTATGGGTCCTCCGCATCCGGGACTCGTGTCCAGGTACCTTCCAAGTTCATTACCTAGACATCTGTGTCATCCCCTTCATCCTTCTGTGCTAGGAGAGGCTCAACCTTGTGGGGCAAGGGGTGCTCCTGGTGCGCAATGGTGGATTTTTCGTGGTCCTCTTCTGCCTCTCCGCATTACATGAGTGGGTACCTCCTCCTCCTAGTGAGTTCGGGACTCTGGGGGTCCTCCCTATCGTGAATACCCAAGGAGAAGCCTTCAACAGATTCCAAGCGATTATCTGACCCCCAGTGGTAGCGACCAGGGAGCGCACCTCTCTGTCCACCTATGATGGTGCATTGGCACAACCTAGGGGCCATGGTCAGAGGAGGCAGGGAGTTGATGGGGATCTGAGATGAGGTGAGGAGTAGCTCTAATCTAGGACGGGAGGTGTGCAGCGAGGAGTTATTGGACAAGGAGGTACGCTGATGGAGGGTGCGCAATAAGGGGCGCATCATAGTGGGAGCACACAGGCTGGAGAAACTAGCAAGGCAGGTGGAGCCGAGGAGAGGCATGCAATCAAGGGAGTACACAACCCAGGGGATTCTGTGTAACGCAGCACTAGGGGGAAGGCTGCACGGAAAACTGGGCACGCAAGAGGGCAGGGGTTGAATAAAAAATATGAGAAGGAGCAGACTGTGAATGGATTTGTGCTACAGGTCCTCTCCTTTTGTAGGGTTGTGACACATGCGAAGATGTTGAGCATTATTATTCTTCACTCGCAGCTGCAGGTTGTAACTGATTTCATGAGTAGGCATGTGCTTTGAGTTATGGAAGCGCGTCATATCCGTCCAAGCGATCATTCAAGAGATTGCGACAGATTGGTGCCCTTGAGGGGATGTTGTTGTCTTTGTGTGTCTTCATGATGCCCAGTCTTTGTCATCTCATGCGAATGATTGCAGGAGTGAGGATCCACGTTGTGTGAAGGCCCGCGCTGTAGATATTCATCCTCTCGAGTGTGGGAGAGACTATGTTCAAGCGTGCTGCTACTGTCACCCGCATCCAGGGAAATCTATTTAAATATTATTTTAAATAAATAAATCTATTTAAAACATAATGCTTGGAAAACAACCAAAACCGCAGGAACATTTTTATTTTAAATAAATAGCTTAGATGAGAGAATAATACTATGAAAGAAAAACGAAACATCTTAATGAGTGACAAATTCCCAAAATAGGGAAATAAATGGAAACACTGAGGCCATATGGAGTCTTTAAGCTTGGAAATATGAGAAAGGAGTTAAGATAAAGAAGTTGGTTACACCTAAAGTGGAGCTATGTGCTTGCGAGAACAACATATTTCCGGTGGTTTTTTGCTCAAGAAAATCTACATGGAAAAACGTTAATGACTAATGAACAAATCGATGTGTGGTAGATCTACACAGAAATGTTTTGTTTCATAGTAATTTTTACTTAAATGAAGCACTCATAAATATTTGGCAAAATCTTAAAATTTAAAGAAATTTGCAAAAGCATTAAATTTCAAAAGATGATTATAAAGGACATTCACAATTCAAATTTTAATTAGGTTAAACTCTAATTCAATTTTTTTCTTTTAAATATTTTTGAATATTTGGAATATGGCCATCTAGTACTCCAGCACAATAATAACTAATAAAACTTGTTAAATGCGTACTCTAACACAATAAGAAGTAATGAAACTTGTTAAATGCTACAAAAGACAAATTGCACTGTTAAAGTTTTAAGTAAAACCAAAGCGCTCAAACACAGCCCTCAAACAGTTTGTCATTCAAGACACATTTCCAGGCTATCTAAATAAAACCTAAAACTTCAAGAATCTTGTTGTCAAATACCAAATTAAATAGAGAACTTTATATAAAACAAGTAAAAATAAACTACACAAAGTCTTCCAAACTTCAAAATCTTTCTTAAAATGGCCTAGCAACAAAATATTCTGAAAAGTATTAAAATCGATAAATAAAACAAAACATTGCAGATAGATAAAAACATTGGATCTTTAAGCATTTAAAAAAAATCTAAAGAATACTAGTCATTTGAGAGAAAAAGACGTTGATTCCAAAAAATTAAAGGCAGTGAGAAAGTATTTCTTACACCACCTTGTTTCTCTGAAATAGGCAAGAAGAAAATTTAAGTGTACCTTTCTTACACCACCTTATTTCTTTGAAATGGCAGGAAGAAAATTTAAGTGTACCTTTCTTACACCACCTTGTTTCTTTGAAATAGGCAAGAAACAAATTTAAGTGTACTCGATCAGTCTAGTGCCTACGAAGCTTGAATTTGATTCTTCAAATAATAGTGGGATTTTCTCAGTACAATTATAGATCTAATTGAATCATGTGAAAATATATTACTTCTCATAATAATTTTTTCTGATTTGACCAAGAATAGAATGTGCAATGGCTTCCCACCTCTTTGTCCCAATTAACAATTCAACATTACCTCTCACAACACTATTTTCTGATGACCAAGAATAAAATGTGCAATGCCAACCAACCTCTTTGTCCCTATTAACAATTCAACAAGCCAGGCTTGCAATGGTTGCCCACCTCTTTGTCCCAATTAACAATTCAACAAGTCATCTTCCTACAAGAAAAGAGTCCCACACATATGAGGTGGACATTCATAAGAATTAATGGGCACTATGATTTTATCATGCACAACATGCCCACCTCTTTAGTCTAGTAGCCCTTGATGAGATTTAGAATTAGAACCCTCTGCCACTATTGATGGGAATAAGTCGGTTAAGCCATCAAGAAACAAACAAGAAACCTTTCAGTTAGAAGAAGTTTTGATTACATTTTGAACCTACCCATTAGATCTTTTAATTATTAGTTTTCTCTTAACTATTAATGATTAATCTGAATTGTTAATTATTAATTTGACGGTCTAAAAATATTCAATTGTCTAATATTCTATCCAATGGTGCAAAGTGAGACATAGTGGAAGCTAGGGGAGTTGTTTTCAAAGAAGAAAGCCTTACGACGTAAATATATAACTGTAAATTGTAAAAAATAGGTAATTAATCAGATGCATAATAAAATATAAATAAATTATCTTAGATTTGTCTTAATTCCTAATATACCAAAAGTCAAGAGAATCAAATTAACTAAGGTGAAAATTTATTTTATATTGAAAAGTGATTTGATCCCTTTGGGTACTTGGTAGATCCATAATTAAGACGTATCTAGGCTAGTAGATCCATAATTAAGACGTATCTTACGAAACAAGGCCTTCATTACTTACAATCATAATAAATATGTAAATGGAAGATGAACCATACTAACTGTCAGTGGAAGATGATTATTGATATAAATATACAATGAACATGTATTGGAATTTGATCAGGATGTAAAATTGAAAAATGATAAAAACCATTTTGTAGAATTTAAACATGTAATAAAAGAGAAAGAAGTTGCACCTTAATTTTATATGCAACGTTTGCACCGGTTTCAATAAAAAATATTCCAAATCGTTGAGACTTTGCATCACCTTCTTGAACTTATACTTTCCTAACATAATATCAACAACAACAAAAAACAGTTATTTTGGCATTCACTCATCTGACTAATCCATAAACCAAAGGACAAAACTGAAAAAACACTCTAATTTTCCAAATTTATGCAGACACCAAATCAAGGTATAGGATTGAGTTCAAAATGTCTTTCTGCCAGCTAAGCACTCTCCTTTTCCTTTGTCACCTTATGTGACATCATGTTGTGATGCAGGAGTCATAAATGTCAATGCAGGATTCAATCTACAATCCTTCATGAATATTACATTATTGTTGAAGATCCAACGAGTGAAAAAAAGACAACAAAGATATAAATAGCTGCATAATTGTTATCATTGATGAATTCATTTATATTCAAAATGTGCATTGTTGTTATTACTTGAAAGCATTGATATTCAAAAGCAAAGGAAATAACATTCTAAAGGAAGAAGGAAAGGGATGACAGCCTAAACAAGAGGAAACAACGTTGAGTGAATACATTTGTTTTATTAGTTGTACCTCATTTAATGAATCATAAAAATGAACTTATTCACTCAGTGGAAAATAAATATGACTACAAATTTTCATCATGTCAACATAACATCATTTCCAATCAATGTTACTATTTTATAGATTAAGTTTTAATTTAAATAAGAATGTACAAAATCATATCCAGAGTCAAACATGGTAGTTTTTCATTGAAAAATGTTTACCATGCAAAAAATAGTAATCACTCACACTTAGAGAGGCATGAACTCAAGGGACCTATTGTGAACATATAGCAAGTCACTTCGACACAATGAAGTACTTGTTTATGGAGGCGTGAACTCAGGGGACCTGTTGTGAACATATAGCAAGTCACTTAGACTCAGTGAAGTACTTTTTTATTGAAGGCATGATCTCAAGGCATTTATTTCGAACAAAATTCCTAAGTTTATGATCTACATAATTGGCACCTGGAACATGGTACCAATAAGACTTGAACAGAGTGATCAAGGGGAAAGGCTCACACTAGGTTCTAAGGAATTAGATGAGAACATAAATACCCCAATAATTATTGACCAAGGACCTCATATCAAGCCCTACCACCGTCAATCACCTTTGTACTATAAACACATAGAGTATCGAGGGACAATTGAGAGAATTTGAACTCAAAGTATATAAAATGAGATAGTTTAGAAACTGAGAAGTTTATTAAAGATAGTTTATAAAATCACAAGTTCATATGATTATAAATTGATAAGTTCATATGAGGCCCTTTCTCATAAAGGATCAATAAGTCATAGATGATATCACTAAATATTAGGGAAGTCAAATCTTGTGCAGTTGATGATGAGTCACATTGGAAAGATCTTGATGGCATGTTACTCAAGTGCATGCTTAAAGAAGAAGTGGATTATCTAGTCAAGGACGTGCATGAAGGGATCTGTGAAGGATATTATGCAACCAGGGAAACCAAAAATCACGTATTAAGGTTTGGATATTACTGGCTTCCCCTTTTTTATCATGGCCATAAGTATCTTAGAGCTTTCCATGAGTGCCACTGAGTTCCTTGGGGCCCTCTAAATGATACCACTTGACCAAAACCATATTTTTTATACTACTGGTTCCAACCCACAAAAAATGTAAACAAATAGGATTTAAAATTAAACCCAAGTACCTTAGCCCATCATCTAGTTGCTTCTAAGGAAAGGAAAAAAAAATGTCTCAGCTAGATGCTAGGATCATTAGAGATACCATGAGAAACGAAACAATATCTTTCAATATTGATTACCATCCTAATTAAAAAAAAAAAAATCAATGGAACTCATAAGACATTTAAATTTTCTCCACTTCTCTTATATACAATACAAAATATCATCAACAAATAATAGGTGTGATACTTGAACAATTTCTAAAATTCTAATACCTTTTAGAAGACACATTGATCTAAAATCCATAATTAACCTGCTAAACGATTCAACAACAACAAGGAATAAAAGAGGAGAGAGACAAAATCCATGCTAGAGAACTCAAGAAGCTTGAAAGAACCTTGAAGGAGTGATGTTGATGATTACTGCAAAAGCGACAGATTGCCAACACCATAATATCCAATTTTTCATATGAATAACCAAGCCCATGTGAATGAGGACAAGCCTAAGAAATGTCCAATCCTATCTTCTATAGGTTTTTGAAAGATCCATTTTGAGGATTGCTACATTCATATTAGATTCCTTAATTGAATGAAAAAATTCCTATGCTATAAAAACTCCATCATGAATATTAGGAGTGATGTTGATGATTACAGCAAAAGCGACAGATTTCTTGCACCTTAGTATCCAATTTTTCATATGAATAGCCAAGCCCATGTGAATGAGGACAAGCCTAAGAAATGTCCAATCCTATCCAATATAGGATTTTGAAAGATCCATTTTGAGGATTTCTACATTCACATTAGATTCCTTAACCGAACAAAAAAATTTCTAAGCTATAACAACTCCATCATGAATATTACTATTTTGTGAAAGACTAAATTTATTATGTCAACCAATTATTTGCCATTAATTTATAATTGACTTTTATTCATCCAGGATTAATGGATTATTCATATATTTTCATTTCATGCTAATATCCTCAATCAAGGCTATAAGTTCAACTTTGTTTCCAATAAAATAGGTAAGAATTTTTCTTCCTTTGTCACACATAATTATTCCTCTCTCCCTAGCTTTGCATGGATTACCTATGGATGCCCTGTTGAATTTCAAACAAATCAAACAATTTGGAATCAAATACTAGTTTAGGCTCAAGCGTCTTCCTATAATGGTCATTTATCACATGCCTTTCAACAATGAAGTTATCAACTACTAATAAGCATTTTTCAAAGCTTTAACTTCTTATTTTTTTAATCCACTAAAAGGAAAAGACCCTCTAGCAGAGGTTATAAAGGAGGTTTTTAATGTTATAAAATTGGCCAAAATTGTCTAATAAACAATTGCTACAACATTCATTTACGGTTACGGAGGTTTTGGTGAAGCTTTTAACGGAAATTCAACACAACTAAAAAACTGGATGGCCGGAGGTTATTAAAGATGTTTTTTCATCGGTGCACTATTAAGGTTTCAATGCATCGGTGCGTGTCATCTAGAAGGTGGCCCGAGGCGATCGAAGGTGCATACACCGGGACGTCAAGGTATAAAACCGCACTGGGTGCAGCATTGGTGATACAATGCACGGGGCCGTTCTAATTGGTCTTGGGATTCGTACGGTGCTCGTAAGTTGTCTCAACGCACTGGTACGTAGACTTATAGAAATGCACCGCTGCGCAGTATCAGACAAACACACCAATTGTTCTATTTCGTATTGTTATTTGTGCGGTGCCCATAGGTCGTACAAATGCACTGATGCATAGTCTCACATAAACGCACTGGTGTGCAGTATCGCACAAACACATCGAGATTTATAATTGGTATTGGTATTTGTGTGGTGCCTATAGGTCATAGAAACACATCGGTGCACTTTTTCATACAAACGCACTAGTGTACAATAACTGACACGCAACAGTGTTCATTTTGTATTTTTTAGAAGCATCGACCTATGACAGTGCAATTATTGTGATTTTTTAAAATTCATTATTCATCAAAAGTCGACACATCTTATAACAATATTCATATTAATTAGTTTTTTATTAATGAATTTGAATGCGATGTTTAAATTAATTTGTTATATCATATCATAATTATTGTGATTTTTTAAAATTCATTATTCATCAAAAGTCGACACATATATATCTTATAACAGTATTCATATGAATTAAATTTTTATTAGTGAATTTGAATGTGATGTTTGGATTAATTTGTTATATCATATCATCAAATTTCACATCTCTTCATTATAATATTAATCATCCATAAATTTAATCATTGGTGTTACATTTCACAACGACAATGGAGAACGCAATATATATATCTATATATATATATATATATATATATATATATAAGACAGTCTTTCTCATATAAAATTGGACAGTTATTGGTATCCCTTTGTCTTTCAATTGGGACACTATGTCCATTACATTAAACAAAATTTCTGATTTCACACACAAATATTTCAAAAAATACAACGCCTTGCTTTGATATCCAAAAATAGTGTCCAAAATTGGTGGAGGTTATAAAGGAGGGTTTTAATGTTATAAAATTGGTCAAAATTTTCAATTAAACATTTTCTACAACATCTGTTTATGGTTATGGAGGTTTTGGCGGAGCTTTTAACGAAAATTCAACACAAATAAAAAAACTGGGCGGCCGGTGGTTATTACTGATGGTTTTTTCATCGGTGCGCTACTAAGGTTTCAACGCACCAGTGCGTGTCATCTAGAAGGTGGCCCGGGGCAGTTGAAGGTGCATGCACCAGGCCGTCAAGGTATAAAACTGCACCAAGCGTAGTGTTTGTGATACAACGCACTGGGCCATTCTAATTGGTCCTGGGATTTGTACGGTGCCCATAGGTCGTCTCAACGTACCGATACATAGACTTATAGAAATGCACCGGTGTGCAGTATCAGACAAACACACCAATTTTTCTAATTCGTATTGGTATTTGTGTGGTGCCCATAGGTCGTACAAATGCACTGGTGCATAGTCTCACATAAACATACCGATGCGCAATATTGCACAAAGGCACTGAGATTTATAATTGGTATTTGTATTTGTGCGATGCTTATAGGTCGTATAAATGCACCGACACGTTGTGTCATACAAATGCACCGGTGTATTGTAGCTGACACACACCGGTGTCCATTTTGTATTTTTTAGAAACATCGACCTATGACAATGCAATTACTGTGATTTTTTAAAATTCATTATTCCTCAAAAGTTGACACATCTTATAACAATATTAATATTAATTAAATTTTTATTAATGCATTTGAATGTGATGTTTGGATTAATTTGTTATATCATATCATAATTATTGTGATTTTTTAAAATTTATTATTCATCAAAAGTCGACACATATATATATTATAACAATATTCATATGAATTAAATTTTTATTAGTGCATTTGAATGTGATGTTTGAATTAATTTGTTATATCATAACATCAAATTTCAGATCTCTTCATTATAATATTTAATCATCCATAAATTTAATCAGTGGTGTTAAATTTCACAACGACGATGGAGAACACAATAGATTAAATTAAAACATATTTTATTGTATATATATGAATAAGACAGTCTTTTTCATACAAAATGGGACAGTTATTGGTATCCCTTTTCCTTTCAACTGGGACACTATGTCCATTACATTAAATAAAATGTCTGATTTCACAAACAAATATTTCAAAAAATACAACACCTTTCTTTGATATCCAAACATAGTGATCATCATTTTTCACTTGAACTGCTGTCACTGCTAGAGGTACTTCCATGACTTGTGTTATTTTCAAGAATGTTTTGTTCACAATGTTGATTGTTTTCTACTTCTTCACCTTCCATCTACAAACATAAAAATAAAATGTAATGAGTGTATATACATTGGTGAGAATAATGAAAATTTCGATATTAAACAATATACATCAATGTAAATTGAAAAGAAATGATGTACCATAGCAACAATTGACTCATGAACTATATACATTCTTTCAAAACCATGTAGTATGCCATCTGTCAAGATTTCATCTATTGGCGCAGTTCCATACTTTGTTTCCTGCAAGTTTTATACCTCATAAAAAATCATATATTTAATATAAAATATTTTTTTGTTCTATTAATTATAGACGAAGCTAAGTAAAACAAGATCGATAGATGCTTACAAATTCCACAATTAATTTTTGACATGCCAACATATACTCACAATCCATATTTAACCCAATCTCAATCAATTCGTCTGATGGTTCTTATTTGTATGTTAGCACCTATTTGAAGACATTCAATGATGATTTTTGTAAAACAACTTAAAAAATACAAAAATGAAATCTAGTTGAGTTGTTATAAGGAAGTAACAATTACTCAGAAACTTAGATATCAACCCTTTTCTTCCTTGTCGTCCTATTTTATGTGCTGAATGTGTTCAATTTTCTTTTTCTTTTTTCTGAAAGAAAATACTTGAAAATCAATATTTAATGCTAAATTTTTTATTTATTGTACCTAATGATCGAAAAATTCAATGATTACATATTACATTTGAAGCATGTTGTTGTTGAGATGGCTCCTCTTGCGATGCAATTTTGTCCATTTCTTTGACCATCTCCTTATACAACTTTTTGGACATTCCTACTGGCATATTTATGATATTAGCTCGTTTATCTTTTGATATTTTCATAATATTCCTGAAAATGCAACATGAAAATAAACCATTTAATTTTTATATTGATATATCAAAATTAAATATAACAGAAGTGATATTTATAAATAATTCTAAACAAACATTTAAAGGAATATTACTTTTCATTCCTTCTTTTTTGTTGTTGTACGTTTTTTCTATTAAAAGTCTGACATGTCTCATTGACCAATTCTCTGGAAACTCTTCGTGTAGTTTAGATAAAATTTGGTTCTTGAAATAATTGGATTGATTTTTGTATTGTAAGTGGAAAGAACATCTATACATTCATTCCACTAGATCCCTCAAACTTTTGTAAAAGTTTTTCCCCCTTTCGTTAACCTCCAACACCACTCTAGATGAGCTAACGAGCAATTCATTTTCATTTGCATGTTCTATTTTTTTTATTTTCTTAAAACAACATTCCTTTTCTGAGTTTTTAGTCCCTACAGAACATTAAACAGATGTGAATTAATAGATTTTTTGACAATATATTATTAATGAAAATTGAAAAAAGAAACTCATATTGGATAGATAGTATTTTTTCATTCACTTGATTCATCCTTTTGCAATTTTTCCATCAAGCTTTTATGCTCTTCTGGTCCTAGATCAGAAATAATCTTATCGAGCTTCATCATTTTGTGGCTCTGCATGATACACAGTAAACAATATATATTAGTTAAACTTACATATAGTTCAAAAATAATATTTTTTGTAAAGAATTTACAAAGAATTTGCATTTTTTAATTTTCTTGATGTGTTATCAATATTTTTATTACTTGATCTCTTGCCAGCCATTTCTTTATCAATATGAAACTTGTACCATATTTTGATCGAACCACTGCCTACCTATTCAAGTACACGAGACAGAATATGTGTTATCAACCACTAGGTTTCGATGCCTGGTTGGTAGACTATGGCGAGTATTAGAAGGGCCCGAAATGAGAAGGTTTGGGATACAATACAAGACCTGGCATTTCAATGACTTTCCAGGTGTACACTTACTTCGTTACATACTTTTTCAAGTTTTCTCTTCCCCTTGCACTCATAGTGATCCAGGGGAATCAGAACTGAAATGCGGGCCATATATCGATAGTGAGAAACATGCCACCACGCATCAACAAGAGCTCCTTGCTACTAGTTCCATGGTTAAGTGCTCATTCATTAATATATTTTATAAATAAATTTTCAAATTTTCAGGTAAAAAAAAAAATCTCAAGAAACCGGTGCACCATTCATGGTGTACGCACCGACGTCAGTGCGTGGGGGTCTTATAAACACACCACCAAAATAGTGTAATAGACCATATGATGCTCTATGCCAACAAGGAGCACTGGTGCATTACATGTTAACCACCACATCGATTAACATAGAGAAAATAATAAAAATCGTCCAATGTTAGTTTTTGTAGCATAAACGCCCCACGCAAACAAGGGCCCACCATACGTTTCTCTCTATCAACTAAGAGACCCAGTGCGGTGCGTTATATGTTACATGGTGCACCGATTAACACAATAAAGCATTTTTTTGTGAAATAGCACATGCGCAGTGCCCCATAATGAAATAGCACACCGATGCCCTATTTTACATATGGCGCACTGATTAAAAAAAAAAAAAAAATTATCACACAATACTTTCATGATACATTGGGATAATCCAGCACACCAGTGTGCTAGGTTACATCGGGTTCACCGATAAAAAAAATTCTTTTTTTTCAAAATTTCACATAAGGGCCGACATGGATTGGGATCTAACTATGCAAGTCATCCCGTGGGTTGGATGTCATCAGCCTATATATAGCAATACAAACCCTATAAATCTAAAATGAAAAGCCCTAATTCTAAAATCATAGAAACAGGGAGAAGAAAGGGCAGAAACAAAAAAAATAAAGGGTTTAGGGTAAAAATGGATTTTTTAGTCTTTTTCTTTTTTCTGAAAATGAAAAACAAATTGAAATTTTTTTCTTACTTCATAAAAAAAACTGCAGAAAAAGTAAAAAAAAACAATAAAATTTAATCACGAGATCGTTTGAAATTCTATGCTACAAGGTTTGAATCACGAGAGTTTTGGAATTCTGATTGTATGAATACTTATGTTCAAACGTATTTCACTGCTCCACAGTGCTCTCGTGCTCTTGCTCCAGGTATGTCTCCTACAAATCTCTGGCTGATTTTTTTTGCAAAAGTAGTGAAATAATGAAAAGTGTTTAGTATTTAAAGAATTGTTTTATGAAATTAGATTTTCGAAAATATTTTTCCACCCTTTTTTCAATTTACCACTTTTTTCCACTTAAAGAAAATAGAGTTGCGCTTTTTTTATTTTTGGTTATTCGTCATCGTTGTGTCACCTAATAGAACTACATCGTTGCGTCCATTAATAACATGATACCGGTGCGCAGTAACTAAAACGCACTGGTGTAGTTATCTGTACATTAGCACTGATTACAAGAAGTCCATTTTTAAGGCACTGAAATTACTTTTAGGTGTGTACACCAAAATTTATTGTCGATTTTGCTCAAATGTAGGGAGAAAATATCATAATTATATCGAATGGACAATTCTTCAAAATCCAGCTTGTTCCATAATATTTCTCAAAGTCCATCACGGAGTTCTCCCTATCCATATCGAGAAGTCAATCATGCACAACTTAATTAAATTTATAATATCCTTTCAATCATGCACAACTTAATTAAATTTATAATATATAAAAATTTACAGGTTCATGCAGATTCATAATCGAGTTCAGATGCAAAAAATATTCAAACAACTCCAAAACAACATAAGCTCTTCTCAGGAGTAGTATACCACAAGGTGCATTTGGTATATGAAAATGGACAACCATTTCACCTTGCCAATTGTAACAATATTGTATCTTCTAGCCACAATCCTGGGACAATGATGGTAATAATTATAATTGTTTGGTATATTGATTAATGTAATTATTTCAACGTCAAACCAATTAATCATGGAATATTTTCAACGTGCTTACTAATTGATATCATATATTTTATACTAATCATGTTAAATTTTTTATTTTTAGTTATTAGGATTCTAGTGATGATGAGTTTTAAATTTATGTAGATGTTCTATGCTTGATGAAACTTTAATTTTTATCCAATATCAGTCAGTAATCACATAAAAAAAAAGTAAAATGCTGATAGAACATACCAATAGATCGACAGAAGACAAGCCAGAATAATATGTGTGTTGGTGTGTTACGGCGATTAGTAGGATGCTTCAACCAGCAAAGTCTCAATTGGTCAGCCAACCAGCAATGTCACACAACCCTCTAGGACAGCCAAATAGTCAACTCAAAAGTCAACGTTGTCAGTCAACGGTCAACACAAACAGTAGCAATAGCTAGGTCAACACAAAAAAGTCAAAGTCAACATCTTTCCTTGGGAATAGTGCCAAAAAATGCGAATTTGGAAAATCAAAATTTTGGGAGAGTTTCAGGTCCTTTTGACCTTACGTTGACAAAATTCAATGCTGGTCAAAGTTTGTTGTAGAAACCCTAGACCGAAATCAGAAATGTGCTGTTGCTTGGAATTTTCCACGTGTGGAGAGAAGAGCCACCAAGGTCATCGAACCAATCAAATGAGGAGAGAGAAATGTGTGAGGATGAGATGAGTGAAAATGTCCTCCAATGTTGACCAATTTATATCCATCAGTGAGGGTGTATTACACAACTATTGGGGCACAAAACCTTAAGGCCAACCTGCACATATTTTGGATAACTTCAAAATAAATGTTCTGCTCATTGGATTAAGATGATATTTAGATTGATCTTGCACCTCTCTGAAAGAGGAATCCAATAAAAATATTGGCATCTTCATCTGAGCATCACAACATGGAGTTTGGACCTAGTTGTCCAAAATTAACACTCCCTCTCAACTAGGGAGAACTCCATCCACCTGTGCAATCCAAACATCGTGCATCATCCTGTCGTAACTTGCTTTTCTAGCTTCTTTATTTCAAAACATAAGTGGGTCAGTCACAAAGACATCTTTCCTGGCTGACAGATTCATCTCAGAGGTTTGAAACCTCTATAGGATTCACAAAGAGTCTCATACAAACCCCAAGTTAGTTTACCTAACCCGAAGTCAGTCGGAGATCCGAAACCTTACTATACTTGATCCCAGATCAAGTGGTTGGACTGTTGCATCCTAGATAGAGAGTATGACAATATCTAATGCATCCATCAGTATTTGCTATTATTCTCTATCTTTTCCCACCTCACTGGCCAAATGAGAGGTACTTCCCATGAGCCCTAAACTCAATGGGTAGGATTCATACGAGGCACATATAACAAGAGGTGAACCAACTCAAACATCATAACAGTGGGGTTGAAGCACACCATAAAGGTTTGGCAAGTCTAGCCCTGTGGTTTCTTCTAGCTCCGAGAAGCTATCCCCAAAGCCCCCTAGAGCACTCAGAGCTCATCGTCCAACAAGACCCTCAGAATAGGGTCGTTCCACGATACCAAGATTCTCACGGAAGGTTAGGAACTTGACCTTCCCTAAGGGATTTGTGAGAATATCCTTGACCTGCTCATCAGTTCCTATATGAGTGAGCCTTACGGCACCACGCTATACCATATCCTAGATAAAGTGGTACCTAGTATCAATATGCTTGGATCGATCGTGGAACACGGGATTATCGGAGAACCGAATCCCACTCTGGTTATCACATTGTATCAGAGTGGTATCTAACACATGGCCGAACAGCTCACTGAAGATCTTTCACAACCAAACTTCGTCACAATAGGCCATACTCGCTGCAATGTATTCGGCCTCGGTGGTGCTCAAATCCACTGACTTTTGCTTCCTGCTCATCCATGATATTGAAGCAGAACCAAGTGTGAAGCAACATCACGATGTGCTCTTATGATCCACCACACTGTCAGCCCAATCGACATCAGCATATTCATGGAGCGTTATGCTCCCAATAGTGTATCACAACCCATGGATTATCGTGCCCCGAAGATATCTCAAACTATTCTTGGCACCAACCCAGTGAAAGTGATGAGGATTAGCCATATGTTGACTCAAACTGTTCACTGCAAAACATACATCCAGACGGGTGTTCATTAAGAACATCAGGGCCCCTACGAGTTGACGATACTCAGTAGGATTTGCTAGCATGGGCCTAGCAGCGCTGGAACTAAACTTATTAAAGTTGAGCTCCATCGGTGTCAACACGGACTTACAGTCCACCATACCAAATCTTTCCAGAAGCTTCATAATGTATTTTCCTTGAGAAAGGAAAATCTCGCCAGGTCTCTGCCAGACCTCCAGGCCTAGGAAGTAATGCATCAGTCCTACGTCCTTCATCTCGAACTCAGGATCAAGCTCTCTCTTCCACTAAAAAATGATAGGGTCATCATCTATGAGGAAGAGTTCGTCCACATACAACACTAGAATGAGAGGCTTTTCTCTATCAACCTTGAAGTAAAGTTTTAGATCAACATTACTACAAGGGAAGCCCAACTTCATCAGCTAGTTCTCTATCCTCTCGTACCAAGCTCTGGGTGCTTGATTCAACCCGTAGAGGGATTTCTTCAACCTGTAGACATGGGTGTCACGATCCTGGACTTCGAACCCTAGAGGTTTCTCCACATACACCTCTTCCTTTATTGCACCATGCAGAAAAATGTTGTCTTCACATCCATCTGACGAAGACTCCATCCTTGCATAGCAACAAGCGCTATTATAGATCGACTAGTGGTGTATTGGGCCACAGGTGCAAATATATCATCATAGTCTATGCCTTCCTTTTGAGAGAAGCCACAGGCAATGAATCTTTCCTTGAACTTTTCAGCACTTCCATCAGATCCATGCTTAATCTTGTAGAGCCTATTAGGTCTCTGTAATTTAGTAGAGTGACAAGACTAAACGCTGCAGAGACTACATCAAAAACCACTTTTGGATTCAAGGATCTAGCCCTCCTGAATCTAGAGAGGGATCTCTCTATAAGTGCAAATATTGATTTATCTTTTAAGGTTTTTAGTGTGATATTAGGCTATTTATTAAGAACAAGGGTTTTTTGGTTTGTTTGGTTGGTCAGGTATGATCTTTAATTGAGTGGAAAGTCTTGAAAATGAAAGGGTTTCAGAGGAGTGAAGGTGTGAATACTCAAAACGAGGTTCAGATGATAGGATAGGTCTGAAACTGCACTTAATCCATTAGGCTATGGAGTCATAAAAGGTTTTAATTGCACAACAGTTTCAAGAGTGGTCCATGGGGAAAGTAATCTATAATAAATGATAATTTATATTAAATGATGGGATGGAACATTAAAGTGTTGTGAAGGTGGAAAAAGCCAATAATTTCAACAAAGATTTATCAACTTTCCAAACAAGAAAAGCCTTTTTAAGTAACTATTTGAAACCAGCCAAAGGACAGGGCTAACCATAGACTTCTTTGGACAAGCTTGTATTAAAGCTAAATTACCAGACAAAAAATCCAGTAATCCACATGAATACTTTCAGAAAGGATGAAAACATATAAGAAAACAAAGTGTAGCTTAGGATCAAGTAAGATATCATTAAAATCTAGGCCTACTTTCAGCACACTCTTAGGGAAACTTTCAAACAACCTTTGGAGAAAGAACTAGAAGACAGGGCAAACCATAAACTTTCCTAGTCTGACTCTACTTAGCATGTAATGAAAATATCATTCGAGAATAATGTTTAAATTTTAGACAGTAAGACATGGGTTCACCAACATTCCTTGACTGCTTGGACTATATTAAATCATTCTTAAATACACAAAGGAGGAAAACATACAGATAAAGCTTATCAGTGAGAGTAGGGTACTTGTAAGAGTAAATCCTAGCTCTATATTTCTTGTTATTTATCAGAGAAAAATGAACAATTTAGTGAAAAACATAAGAAGGAAAACAAGAACAATGAGAGGCACATCACCATTGGTATAGACCAGGATCCCACGAATCAGCTTGTATGTTGATGTCAATATAGTTACATACTTCAAGTCCAATGTTTCAGTACAACAACAACTTCTCTTCTCAGCCTAACTTATTCGATTACAAACAGAGCTTCCACAGCCTCTGAGAACTATTTACATGCAGAAAGTTTCGAGCAACAAGTATTACATCAAATTCCAACAACCAACCAACAACTTCTCATCTTCTTCAGAAGTATTTATAGAAGAAAGAGGAGGTGGGATGAAAAATAAGATCTCTAGTTCAATTAATACAAGTTTTAATTCTTCTCTGTCTTTGAGGGGTTCAACAGAGAAGTTTTCTAATATTTTCTCTGTATTAATTGGTTTTCACTAAGTATTAAGCTACTTGGTAGTTTTTTTTTACTTTAAAACTCTTTAGGCGAGTTGTGTATTTCCTTTATCTTTGAGAAAAATATCAACGACTTCGGTCTAATAAGCACTTCTTCTTTTGATTTATTGAGGCTGTAGGTATGCACTTTTGGTAGCTAAAAAGGATATTTGGCTACATTGTACGTTGAGAACCTCTTCCATGATCTTTTCATTGTTTTTTCTTAAAACACCTTTAATCTACTTTTGGTTTGTGTTTAGGCTTAATTAGCCTTGATCTTTGCTTCGGGTCTTCATTCTTCTAATATTGTCTTTAATTCTCTAAACTGTGGATTAAAACCCTGATATTCAGGCTTAGGAATTAATCCCTTTACTGTTGATTTCTTCACTGATACACTTTGTTGTTTTGTTAATACAGGTGGCTTGATGCAGATGGAAGGTTTCTGTTAAACCTTGGATCGTGATCCAGATGTTTTAAACTTGGATTTCATACCCTGCAGATCCTTTTCTTTATTGGATTAAGGCACATAATCGTCACTCCCAGCCCCTTTATCACTTGTCTATGACTGTGGAAAAACACAGATCAACCACCATAAAAACCCTACAAAACAGACAAACTCATTATAAAATCCTGTGGAATTTGGTAAAAAATGCTTCAGAGGCTCGTGAGGGTGGAGGAGTAGTGAGGAAAAAATATGGATGCAGCGGAAAAAAGGGAGAAAAACCCTGGCAGAGCAGCTAACCAGGTGAAAATGGAGTTTGGGCGTGACAACGAACATGAACCGTTAGATTAGGATAATCAACGGCGGAGATCGCTCGATGGAATCGCATGGAGAATAGATGGAGGCTAATGACTTGGGGTCGCGATATAATAAGAGCCGTTTGATCTCAAAGATCAACGGCCGAGATCAAAAGAGAAAATGTTCGGGAGCAAGTTAGGTGGAAAAAATAAAATGGGGGCGAGATTATGTCAAAATCGTCCGATCTTCAGAGATCGATGACTATGATCGAATCGGGAGTAACATTGCAGAGGGGGGAGCGGTATAGCGGAAAACCTACAATGGTTTTCGCGCAACGAAATGGGGGGAAAGTGGCATTGCCAAAAAAACGCGATTCCATACAATGAATGACATGTGGATTTTCAAAACCGCCCATGTCGCGCAATTTTGAAACGTTAACTCTTGGGCGCAAAAATTACGCGATATGAAGTTTAAGCCATTGGATCAGGGGAAGCAGATCGAACATCATGGGTTAAGCGCGATCGATGAAGAGTTGTGTGGAGGATGTATGGGGTCCAATGGCTGTTTATCTGTAGAGATCAACGGTCTAGATTTGTTTAGATCATAACGTCGGGGAAATGGAAAAATAAAGGAAAGTAAGAGTTCAGGAAGGTTTTTAATTAGAAGAGAGGTTTTATAAGAGCAGAGGGAAGGATTAATGGGAGCCGTCGGATCATGAAAATGACAGTCGGGATCTGTCGATGGGAGAGAAAGAGAAGGGCGAGGTTTTAAAAGAAGAAGTATTGTGGGCCGTCGGATTTGAGAAGATCAATGGCGGAGATTGCATCACAGAATCACGCAGGACGTGAATGGTGCGAGGGAAGGGGAGAAAGGCAATGATGCGAAATAGTGCGGACCGTCCGATCAAACTTGATCGATGGTGGAGATTCAATCAGAGGTCGGGATGGTGGAGGATCACGTGATGGATGAGCATGATGGGATGAAGCGCGAACCGTCGGATTTGGCAGAATGAATGGTTGGGATTACATCGCATCGGAGAAAAGGAAAGAGGCCAAAGCACCAGGGTGTTTGATTTTGCGATGTGCGATTAAGCGCTGGCCACAGGATCGATATGAGAGATCAACAGTCAGGATTAAATCGGCAGGTGTTGTTAGCCCCCCATAAATTTTTTGACTAGCAAACAGGGGGCTAAATTGTTATTGAGCCTTCAAGGAATGCATTTCCCTTGCAAACACATCATCCTTGAAGCCTCTTTGTGCCTTTTGTCCTTTGATGAAATCCCCTCTGCTGATTTCCCTTATAAATCCTCTCTGTTATGAAGAAGAATGCCCAAAGGCCCTTTTTCCCTCTTATTTCACCCCCACTTAGCCTCTTTTTTATTCCCCCTTGCCTCCCCTTCTTTTCCCCTTTTTACCCTCTTAATCCTCCCAAAATCCCCTTAAAATGCTTCCCTTACCCTTTGTTGGCCATAATTCCCCTTTACCTCTCTATCGTTACCCTCCTTTGGTGTAAAAACGCACTAAAATGGGTTAAAAACCCACTTCTGACCTTATTATAAGGCTTAGCCCCTTGCCGCAAACCCCTTAACCACTTCCCACACATGCCCGTGCACTGGGACCAAGTGCTTCAGTCCCAAGCGCTAATCGTAATTGGAAGCGTCGGGCGGGCGAAATCCCTTTGCTATATTGAAAAGTTCGATGCGATCGGTTTATAACATCAAGCCCTGCGATGGGTTATACATCGTCGATCTACTGTTCAGATCCGACGGTGGAGCACTAATCGCAACCCCTCGTCCGATCGCAATCGCAAGACCCAGTAGTGCTGCCCCGATTGAGATCTCCCGATCAAATCATAGCCGCCCATCCCCCCGATGATCCAACGGTTAGCGCTTAATCGCGCCCCGGCCTCCGATCGCAATCGCAAACCTTCCCTCTGCCCCTCCGATTGCATTCCTTGCCATTGATCTGGACCCGAGATCAATGGTTAGCGCTCAATCGCGTCCCGACCTCCGATCGCAATCGCAAGTCCTGTCTTCCGTCCCCCGATTGCGATTGCCCGATTTAATCCCCACCGTTGTTTTCACTGAAGATCCAACGACCATCACTTAATCACCCCATCTCTCCAAATCGCAATCGGAACTTTTGAAATGTGTGTTGCGATTTCCACCTGCTCCGATCTCTGATTGCGATTGCATTTTTCATACCCGGTCCCACCTCGTACGATCTTTCCCATCTATTTCGTTACATTTCTTCCATTTCCTTTGTTTTTCTCCCAAACACTTAACCTTTGAGTTTCACACTCATAATTAGTTCCTCCGCCATTCTTCGTTAGTCCTCCAGCCTCCACAGCATTTCTCTGCCACCACTACCCGGGTTTATGACAGTTTATTTTATTAAGTAGATAGCACGGAGAGGTCGTTTCAGCATGAGTCAGTGGACCAGCAGAAGAAATTCAAAGGGGTTTATGCCTGTTATTGGTATAATTAATGTTTAACCCCACAATTCAAAGGAAAAGGACGCAGTTGAAGACCAACGCACACGCAATAAGATTTATCTGTGTTTAATGTTCAGCAGAGTACTCTTCTCCAGAAGTACGCCTTCCCACAATGCCCTCCATGCCCCTCGAGCCCAGGAAATTTAAGACATGGACGGGAGCTTCTTAAAGGGCTTCCAGGTTGTATTTATGAGGTATGGAGAGGCCGCGGACCTTCACCCAGTTCATCTATTCAGAAGGCTACCATAGAGTCCAAACAGCCGGAGGACTGCACGAAACACCAAAGGTCAATCTCGGCCTGACAGGGGCTTCTGAACAGTCTACAAAGTACTTACAACGATTGCAGGTGCCAGAGATTAATGCTCGGAGTTAATACAGGATGGGCCTCAGCTCTCTTCCTCTCCTGAGTGTCAATGCTGCATTCAGTGCCTCATCTACCTCTGTTTCTCTCTGTCTGTTAAAAATCCCTGAGAAATAATTGTAAAGGTTGTTGTTGGGTGCTGCCGTTGTTGTTAGAGGGATTCATTCTGACTGTTAGAACAGTCTTGGGAGGGAGTAGCAGAGTAGTTGTATGTAATAGGTTGGGGGGAGAAGTTTGGATTGTATTAGCCATTGAGCTTATTGTACATGACTGGTTTTGCATCAATTAATCAAGCACATTTCACAGGATCCTGGTCTATTACTATTGGTGATGTTTTTCCTAACTCTTTATTAAATTTTCATAATATTTCATGTTCTTCTGGTAGGCAACAGAAGTATAACATAGGATTCACCCTTGTTAGGTGCCCTATGTTTCCTGCTCTCCCTACCTTTAATGTTTTCTGTTTTATGTGTTATCTAAGAGTGAATTCATGTAGTTTAACCAGTGCAGTGGATGTTATTGCCTGCTGGCTGATGTATGAACTCGGGGTTTGCTGCTTGGATGTTTCTTTGTTAATATTATCTCTGTTTTCCCTTGAAGTTGCTAAAGCTGACCTGGAGTTAAATGACCTCTGGTCCGATCTATAAGCAGCCCCTTTGTCCCTCTTTGAGAGCTGCCTTAGAGTATGTCCAAGCGGAGTCTGGAGGTTAAATGACCTGCGACTTGATGTTTATAGACAGAAATTTGGTTGCCTTTCCTTCTTCCACCTTCTTTCCTTAATGTTCCATCCCATCATCTATCTAAAAGATCCTTTAGTATAGATGACTTGCCCTATGAAGCAGCTGGGTGTTGCATGTAATTTCCTTTATGACTCCATGGCCCAATGGATGGCACTTTCTTGACCTACCCTCTTCTTTGAAACAGCCTGCTGTTTTGTTCCTTTCCTCCCACTGTTTTCTCAGTCCATGATCTCGTCACCAACCCAGCAACCCTTCAACCAAATCATTTAAAACCCCCTTCTATGCTTCATAACTAGCCTAACATCTTATTTTTGAGCTTCAAAGAAACATCATTCTTTGAGCTATTTGGAGAGATCCCTCTCCAGGTCCAGAAGGGCTAGATCCTAGGGCCCCAAAGTGGTTTGATGTTGTCTCATCTTTTGGTATTGCCAAATCTACCAAAATATAGGAACCCCAATAGGTGTGATGACGGAGGGCTATGGGCGGAGCACGATGAGATCTTAGCCGTCGGTTCTTCTAGATTCGACAGCTGAGATTAAATTGGGGGATCGGCATTGGAGGAGGAAAAGGGAAAAGGATAATGGGAAGCTTGCGATTGGGTGCGATGGAGCGATGAGGCTTAGTGCTCGGAGGTCGCGGCTCTAGGTCATATAAGGAAAGGGTTGGGCTTAAGGGCGAAGGGGCTTAAGGCCTTAGGAGTGAAAAGATTGTTTTTAGGCAAAGGTTTTTAGGCAAAAACAGAGATTTTAAAGCCAAAACGAGGGAGGTTAGATAGATGAGAGGAGGGGTTTTTTTAAAACCAAATAAAGGGAAAATATAAGGTTTTAAGGGGGTTTTGATGATTTTGAAGGTTATATAAAGACTTAAGGAGGGATTTTATGAAGGAAATAAGGATTAAAATGGAATTTTTGTGGGAGTGAGATGAAGGGATACATGGTGAAAATGGGGTTTTATAAGCAATTTTTCTCTTAGTGAACAACAAGGTTATTTAGGATTAAAAGGGAAACAATAGTGAAGATTATCACAAAGGATAATTATCATCATAATACTTTGAGAAATCACAATTTGGTCATGAAATTGTTTCTTGAAGGCTAAAAATATTTAGCCACCATTTGATATGGAAATTTTTTTATAGGTGGCTAACAGTGGCTCCACATGGGGATGGCATCTTCTTGAAGGTGTCAAGAACTTCAGACAATTCTTCACTAGAAGCTAATCAGTGCCTTGCACTTTGATAATATTTTTATCAGCTGCTAACATAAATTATTAGAATTTGTTACATCAGCAAAAGTATTTCCCAAACAACTACCTACACAACCTACTTCCTAACATTTTTTCTTCAGCAGGTGCATTTGGACTTGCAAACCTTTTCATCAATCATTTTATTCTTTTATTGAAAACATGAAACTAATCTAAGTCTACCCTTATTTCTCCATGAACTCATATTAAGCAGTTGAGTTCATAAGTTTCTCTACCTAGCTATTATATGTCAGGATTAGACTGTTTGACAGACTTTTATTCTCTAAATTCTAAAACAGAAATTTAAAAATAGCCAAGCCAGGATTAAACAGTCTAACTTGTTGTGGATATATGGCATAAAAACAAGCTGCACATAGACTAAAATTTGCAAAAAAATTTAAAACAAAATTGTGAAGGCCTAAGGTCTGAAAATCAAAAACATCCTTCATTATTTCTTCAGCGTTGTTTTGAATTTGTTTGAGTTGTCTTTCTTTCTTTCTTGGTTCAAGTTTTGGGCATATTAGAACCAATTTGTTTTCTATCTTTGACTCAAAATTTAATCTGATTAGAGTCATTCTTCTTTTGAAATTCATGGGTTCATATTTTGAATTTGTTTGAACCTTCTTTCTTCTATCCTATTCTACCTTACTGATAAGCCAAGATTATGTTGTTTGGCTGATCTAATTCACTAACCTATCAGTAGTAAATTTAAACTTATCCAATCATGATTAAACTATATGATCGAATACAAAGTGTTTCTTCAAGTAGTGGCATTTTAGCTTGCACACTTTCAAATTTTGTCTCTCTTTTTGGTATGGGGCTGTACCTTTCTTATTTTCATTCTACCCTCTTTTCTGCTTTTTATTGTTTTTGTATTTTTCTCCTTTTTCTTCAAAGCAAAAATCAACAAATAACTAAATGCTCAAAGGATGAGCTTTATTGACATTCCTATCTAACCTAATCTAACTTGAAAATCTCTGCTGCTTTATATGGTACAATAATGCCAATGTAAACAGTTGAGTAGTGACAAAAAGGAATAGAGAAATTGGCTACTAGTCAAAGGTAACCACAGTACATATTGAATCTTAATCTTTAAAATCAAGGCTGCCATAGGAGGTGACAACGTTTTATGTCTTTGGCTCCTACAAAGGATCCATGCTTAATAATTTGAGCCAATTGGGGCCTCCACACACTCTTCCATAGGATCAACAAAGAAAAGATGAGAATTCTCTTCTTTTTGGCCCTCCATGATTGGTATATTGTCTGCCTCTAATATATCAGCTTTGAGGACTGTACCTTCAGTATGCTCCTTGGAAGCATCATCATCTTTCACCTACAAATCAACAAGTAGTGAAATTTCTTCTTTCTCTAAATCTATGCTTGCTTCTAGTGTGAATTCAGGTTCTTTGGATGAAAGATTGATATCAGCAATGGGAAAGGATTTCTCTTGAAAAGATAATATATCCTCAGTAGGACAGTCTTGTATTTGTTTTTCCTCCCCAAAGACTTGCCAGTACCTTTTATTGTTTGGGACAACTGGTCTAAATTTTTCTTGAATTTCATATTGTTTGCTTTCCCAAGGTCTCAGACATGTACTAGCAATAAGGGCTAATCCACTGGAAAAACTGTTTTGGTCTTTAGGAACAAGGGTAAGTTGGAATTATTTAAAATATTTTAACAAATCCATGGCATCATCCTTATAGGCTCTAAGTCTGGGATGTTCAACCATGTATTCTTCGTTCACTTGCCTAATTACCAATTCTGCATTTCCATGAACTGTTATCCTCTGGGCTCTTAATTTCTTCAATAAGTGTAACCCTAAAAGGAGTGCCTCATACTTTACGATGTTATTTGTGCATTGAAAATTCAATTTATATGAATAGGCTTTAGAATAATTGTTTTCTGTATTGTAAAGCCATATTCCTGCACTTTCAATGGTTTTAGTACATAACCCTTCAAAGCTCATACTCCATAGAGGACTAGTTTCAGATTTATCATTAATTTCCTTACTATCCTCTTTGTCTTGAGTGCCATTGGGTTTTTCTATGGAGTAGGCACTATGTTGATGATTGTCTTGTTCAAATGAAGGTTTGGAGGGTAGCTGCTTGTTTAGTATTTGATTAATTTCTTCTTCTGTCAAAGGAGAGATCTCTCTTTCCGCATAGACAGAAGTACAACAAATTCCCTTCTCTTGTGTTAACTGGTTTTGAGGCTGGATATATTCTTGAGCCTCTTCTAGTGAATCAAGACTTGTGCTTGAATGGAAAACTTGAGGATTTTCTACTATTTCTTGATCTACTTCTGTTTCAAACAATTCCTCATGATTGTTATGATGATCAATTTGAATACAAGGTTCATGAGTTGTTTCTTCTACATTATCAGGATGCCACTCTCTTCTTAAAATCTGAAATGAGTTATAACATAGAGGGAGATTTCCCATATGTGTTGGTTTTTCCTCCATTTCAGGTTCGGTGTTTTTGAAATGGCTACTTGTTTCCTCAAAGCAATGGTCACTATTTGTATTTATATTTTGGTCATGAAGTTCCCTTAATAGTGATATACAAGGTAGATGTATGTTGTCAAGACTTTCTTGACAGCTTCCTTCATTTTTTTCTCTATAATCTTGCTCATCACACATGTCTTGCTCATCATACAGATCTTGCATTCTTTGAGATTGTGTTTTCTCAGGGAAAGGCATAGGTTGTTCTGGATCACTAGTATTTAAATTAGCTTCATACCTATCCATTCTCTTTCCAAGCATGTATATCATTTTTTCCATCATGACCATTAGTTTGTCTTCTAGGTCTATATCTAAATCCATGTTTGTAAATCAAAAAAAGAGGTCACTGTATCTTGTCAACCAATTCAAAGTCTTATACCAGTGGAGTCATTTGGTCCTTTAAGAGTTGTGGAGTCGCCAGGTGGATGATTTACAATTTTCTGTCCAGCAATAGTATGATTGGGTTTGCTTAATGCATTCCCAAAGGAGTCTACAAAGACTGGAGGGGTAATAGGCCTACTGGAGGCCAGTGGAGTCACCAGGTGGAAATTTTTAGCTCTTTTGGAGGTAAATGTTTTATGGTCCACCACCACTAATAGGTTCGAATACCAAAGAAAATCAGCAGGCCTACTAATCTTCAGTGGAGTCACAAGGTGAAGAGATTTTACTTGATTTCAGGGCTTTGAAAGTTTTTCACCATCAACAATCAAATCACTCTAGGCAGACACTTGGTTCATTGTTGAAAATGGGATTATTTGAGTTGTGAAGTGATCTATTACTTCAGAAAGTCCCCAGTATGGTTGCCAGAAATGTTAGGTCTCTGTAATTTAAAAGAGTGACGAGACTAAACGCTGCAGAGACTACATCAAAAACCATTTGGGATTCTGGATCTGTTAGCTCCCTGTAATTAGCAAGATTGGAAAAGTCTGACCTCAGGGAGAAACATCGTTTCAACCACTTTGGGATTCTAGGATCTATCCCTCCTGAATCTGGAGAGGGATCTCTCCAATAAGTGCAAAGATGGATTTGTCTTTGAAGTTTGGGGGTAATGATATTAGGCTAGTTATGGAGGCCAAGGGTTTGTTTTGTTTTTTGAAAGGTTGAGGATGATTATTGTTTGAGGTGGAAAGTTCTAAATGCAAAAAGTTTCAAAGGTGAGAAGTTGCAAGCAAATAGAATAAGCTTCAGCCAGGAAGATAGATAATTGTAGGTTTTAGTCCATTGGGCTATGGAGTCATAATAGGATTTAATTGGGACAGCAAGAGGCAAGAGTGGTCCATGGGGCAAGTCATCTATGTCTAAGGGTCTCTTTGAAGTTTGATTTATGGAATGAAGTGATACAACAAGAAGGGGAAACAAACAGATGAAGAACAAAGAGTAGCCTTAGATCTGGTAAGTACTTTGAAACTAGCCAGCTTTTTACACACACTTAAGAAAGACATGAAAGTAAACTGGGATCTGGTAAGTACTTCTAAACTAGCTAGCCTTTGATACACTTTCAATAGAAAACATATTAAAACAAAGGGAAACTAGAAGGCAACTGTTGGAGAGGAAACTAGCGGGTCGGGCTCACCACAAATCCTCTCCTAGCTCTACTTTACTTGGTTACTTTCAAGACAAACACAAAGATAACACAGAAGGGCCTAAGATCTGGTAAGTACTTTGAAACTAGCCAGCTTTTGACACATTCCAAGGGAAACATTCAGACAGTATTTGGGGATAAAACTAGGACCAGGGAACACCATATCTTCCATAATTCATCTCTACTTAACTAATACTGAACATAAAATTCAGGAATAATATTCAGCTAAGACAATAAGATGAGGGAACGCCAGCATTCCTATGATTAACTGAATTAAACCATTCCTAAATAACATAAATTGGAAGAAAACATGAAAATAAAGATTTCCAGTCAGAGAAAGGTACTGATATATAGTAGGTCCTAACTTTATGCATGCTATTATTTATAAGAGAAAGTGAAAAACAGTGAGAACAGAAATAAAATAACAAGTTACAATGAGAAAAACATCACCATCAACATAGACAAGGATCCCATAAATCAACTTGTATTGATGCTCCAAACCAGTTATAGCTTTAAGTCCAATGCTTTAGTTTAGCAATCATCCACTCATCTCAGCCTAACTTATCTATCACAAGCAGAGCTCCAAGAGCCAGTGAACACTATTTACAGATAGAAGTCTCAAGCTCAATTACATTTCAATGTTCAGAAACTACATCAGTCAACCCACCCCTCTCTCATCTTCTGCAGTAGTATATATAGAAGGATGAGGAGGTGAGATCCGATAAAATATCTCAAAAACTAATTAATACAGACTTAATGGTTCCTTGGCCCTTGAGGGGCTCAATGAAGAAACTTACATAGGTGTAATCTGTATTAAATGATTTACATAAAGATAAAAGCTCGGTGGGAGCTCTTTTTGACCTTTGAGGCTTTGCGTGATATAAAAGTAACTCTGCTGAGGTCTTGTCAAGAAGTTTGTTTGCAGATTTTACTCTTTGGCTGCGTTGTGAGGTAGATATCTGGTCTTGATCAATAAATTCAGCCTCTGGTTGAATGTTTCAAGGCACATGTGGCTTTGTGGTAGCTGGGAGGAATTGATTTGCCTCAGCTATGGAAGTGGAGGCTTCCTGTCTGATAGCACTTATGATGTTTCTTTAATTGTGTTTTAATTCTAGGGATTAGGCTTTTGATAATCATTCTTAGCTGTAATCCCAATATTATCTTCAATCCTTCTGTTCTGTTGTGTTCTTTCTTCGACACTGATACTCTTTTATTTGTGATTTAAAATCATAGCATCTTGTTGATGTGCAGGCCGCGCAGGGCTCTCAAGGCATCAACGCCCATGAAGCATTGACGAAACGTGGATCTCGAACTCTGCGAATAGTTTTCCTTTGATAAATCAAAGGTGTGGGAATCGTCATTCCCGGCCCTTGGCCTTTTCTTTCAACATAATGGAAAACCATTGATCTTGCAAAACACACAAAATATCAAGAAATCCTGTGTTGTGGGTTTAACTGCTACAGAGGATGTGGGGAGGAGCGTAGCCGTTGGATGGCAACATCCAACGGTGGAGATCAGCCAAGAGAAGGTAAAAAAGGAGAGCAGAGGGAAGAAAAAGATGGAATGATTTGGGACCGTCCGATCTGGACACGTGGATGGTCCAGATCCAATCGGAGGATTGAAATCGGCAGAGGAACAATGTTTAAAGCACTCGGCAAACACTTGCGCTGTGATGTAGCGCGTGCCATTGATCCGAGGATTAGATCAACGGTGGGGAGTGAATCAGAACTCGGCAATTGGAGGGGACAAACATATATACTGATCGAAAAATGTGATGCAATTGAGTGATCGGGGAGGGCGATGCGATTGAGCGTTGTCCGTCAATCTACAGATTAGATCGACGGTGGAAAGTGAATCGGGGATCGGCGATCGGAGGGGGCATTATGTTAAATGCGCCGAATGAAAATGTTGCGATGTTGCGTGGGGCATTTGATCGACCCAAGATCAATGGTCGGGGACTGCTTTTTAAAGCGAACTAGCGGAAACCCTTTATAATGTATGAAAACTCAAAAATTTAATAACACAAAGGTTTTGGTGGTGGAATATATATATATATCTGAAAAGGTTGACGCCCGACTGCAGGGCCTTGGTCTATATGGAATGATAATAGGCCCAGGGCATATACAATAAAGGGCCAATTGCAATCGGAGCTTCGGGCTTGGGCTTTTCAATCTAACCATTGAACTTTTCCGATGCAATAAGCGCCTTGGGTCTTTAACTTTCGGTCCTGGGCACAGGCTATATGGAATGAAAAGCGGTGGGGGCGGAGTTATAATAAAGGGACTCAATCGCATCAGAACTTTTGATGCGGTCTTTCAATCAAACCATTGTGGATTACTTCCAATCTGATAAGCGCCTGCTGGGCATAGTGCCTGCTTTGTAGGGCGTGGGCATATGGGGGAAGTGGTTTGTGTTTTTCATGAAAATATCAAGTTTTTCAATGGATTTAGGGGTTTCGGTATAGTTTAAAAATAGGTTTTAAACTATGTAAAGAGGAATTTCATGAATGGGAGAAGGGAAATCATGAAAAATAGAGGAATTTTATGGAGAAAGAGGGGAGAAAATGAAGGTTAGTTTTGAGTGGGGGAAGGGGAAAAATGATGATTTTGCAGTAGTATTTTCACTTGGAATTTTAGTAGAAATCTTCTAAGGTTAAGGAAACAACAGTGAAGATTTGAACAGAGGCATGAGGCCTTCAAGAGTCTTCAAGAGCCAGCACTTTTTAGTAACAAAATTTGTTCCTTGAAGGCTTCAAAAGTTTTAGCCACCTTTTGCTATAACAAATTTTATAGGTGGCTAACAGTGGCTGCACTTGGGGATGGTGGCTTCTTGAAGGCATCAAGAACTTCAAACTTGCATTCTCTAGGAGGCTGACCTATGCCTTATCCATTAGGCTGCCCTTTCCTTTGCTGGGATGATCTTGCTCTGAAAACATATTAGCAGCCATCAAAACAATAGATCTTTCATCTAAAAAATTTCTACCTACCCAATCCTACTGATCTAACATTTTTTCTTCATTAGAGTGCACTTGGATTGGCAAACTCTTTTACAACATTTTATTATTTTGAAAGCAGGAAATCTAATCTATTTATACTCCTTATTTCTCCATGAACTTAGATTAAACAGTTGAGTCCATATGATTCTCTACCTAATCTACTATTTGTTGGGATTAAACTGTCCAACAGATTTTATTCTCTGAATTCTACAACAGAATTTTAAAAGCATTTAAGTCAGGTTTGAACAATCTAACTTGAAGCTAATCTATGGCATAAAAAACAAGCTGCACATAGATCTTATTTTGCAGAAAATTTAAAACAAAATGGAAGGCTTAAGATCAGAAATTTCAAAGCACTTCCTTCCTCTTTTTTACAGCTCTGTTTGACCTTTGTTTGCGCTGTTGCTTCTTTATTCTCCAGTCCAGATTTTTAGCTAGTTAGAACCAGATTTACATATTTTTTGACTCAGAAAAATAGATTTGAGTCATCACTCTTTGGAAAATTAGGTTCAGATTTTGAGCTTGTTTGAACCTTTAATTTCTATCCTAAACTATCTACTAATAAGCCAAGATTAAATATTTTGGCAGATCAAATTCACTAATCGTATCAGCAAAAAATTTAAAACTAATTAGACAAGATTAGGTTGTTTGACTAACTAGAAGTGTGTCCTTTAGGAGTGGCATTTGAGCTTGCACACTTTCAGATTTGTTTCTCTTTTTTGGTATGGGGCTGTACCTTTCTTGTTTTCACAATCTGCCCTCTTTTCTTTCTTTTCTATGTTTTTGTATTTTTGACTTTTTATAACTTTGAATGCAATGATGGGTGGGGTATTTATAATCAGAAAAAGATAAAAAGGCTTTAGAACATGATATGGATCAAGAGAAGTAATGTTTAAGCATCCTGCCATTGACAGGACCCCCGAGAAATTCTAATCCATTCAACTCCTGCAAGAAAAATACATTTTTACCAACAGTTGAATGAATGGAGTAAGGGCCAAGCCATAAGTTGTCAAATTTTCCATGCTTGCCCTTGTCTTCCCTCCTTGAGTCCCACTTTAAAACTTTATCCCCAATGTTGAAATTGCTGGCCTTTTTTCTTCTGTCAAAAATCTTTTTAATGCTGTCCTGCTTCTGCAATGCTCTGTTATAAACCTCCTCTCTGGTTTGCTGAAGATGAATGGTTTGATTTATTCTTCTGATCATGTCATTTTATTCAGTTTGCAACTCTTGAATTAACTTCATCACTAGTACACCAAGGATGTTTGGAAAAATTGCATCAATACCATACATAAGTTGGAAAGGTGACATACCAATAGATTTCTTCAAAGTCAATATGTTAGCTCAAAGTGCATGAACTAGCTTTGTGTGCCAAGACTTTTTGTTGTCCTCCAACAATTTCTTGATTATATTCACTAAGCTTTTGTTTGAGGATTCTGCAATTCTGTTACCTTGAGGGTAATAGGCCGTGGAATGCCCCAACGTTATCTGATATATCTGACAAAAATCAACCATCTTCTTTGATCCAAATGCTGTTGCATTATCAATGATGATCTTGGTAGGACAACCAAATATAGAGAGAATGTTAGTCTCCATAAATTTTATAATAACTGAATCATTGGCCTGCCTACAAGGTATGGCTTCTATCCACTTAGTGAAATAGTCTGTGGCAGTGAGAATCCATCTAGGTTGGGCAGAAGATGGTGGATGGATTTCTCCTATGAAGTCAAATCCTCACTGTTGAAAAGGGGCTTCAATAGTGATTGGGTGCAGAGGTAGGGGTAGCAGTTTTCTCTTGCCTTCAAAAAGTTGACATTTATGACAGGCTGTGATCATTTTATGCAAATCATGGAAAAGAGTAGGCCAATAGAAACCAGCCCTCAAAATTTTGTTGGCTGTTGTCTTCTAGTACAAATGACCTCCACACTTTCCTTCATGGAACTGGTGCTTAACCTTCTCTGCATAAAACTCAGGCGAACATTTAAGCAATAGACCACTTGCATTTTTCCAACAAAGACATTTATCTATAATGCAATAGTTTACAACTTTTAACTTTAGGAACCTTTCCTTTGTTTTTGTCAAACCAGGGGGCATATTCAAATTAAGAAAGACATGAATAATATCAACATACCAAGGAGAATTCCTAAAATGGTCTTCAACAATGGGAGTTGAGAATCCTTCTTGATCATCCAAAGCATTAATCACATTAATATCAAGAACTTCAAAATTTGATTCAGCCATTAATCTGGCTAGACCTTGGCCTTTGATGCGTTTAGTGGGTTTTATCTCTAAATCATATTCAAGAATGACAGCAATCCGCTTACCTCTCTTACCATCTGGGTCTTGTGTTAGAATGTCTTTAACAACTGAATTGGGGACAAAGGCAATGATGTGTGAGTGAAGGATGTATACCCTGAATTCTTTCAAAGCTTTAACTAAAGCAAAAGCTTGCTTCTCCATAATGTTATACTTCAGAGGGGCATCCCTCAATGCCTTGCTAAAGAATGCAATAGGTTGCTCCTGTCCTTGTGGATTTTTCTGTAGGAGGACAACAGCTATGGTATGTTCTGATGCAAACGAAAAAATATAAAAATCTTTAGAAAAATTAGGACTTATGAGAACTAGTGTTTTGGTTAATGCTTGTTTCACCAGCTCAAAGGACTTCTTTGCTTCCAAGGCCCATTTCACCCCCTGCTCCTTTTTCAACATGTTTGTGATATTTCTAAGAAGCTCAACCAAGTTGGGGATGAACCTTCTCAAAAAGTTAATCTTTCCAATGAAAGATTGAAACTCCTTGATATTCCGAGGATGGGAGATTTTCAATATGGCCTCAATCCTCTTTGGATCTATCTTTATACCCTCTTCTGAAATCATGTGCCCAAGAAGTTTACCTTCTTGGAGACCAAACAATGTCCTCTTAGGGTTTAAGGATATCCCAAAATTTCAGCATTTCTCGAAAAATTTTCTTAAATGTTCCAAGTGCTCTTCATCTGTTTTTGAAAACACAGTGACATCATCAAGGTATATAATGATGAAGTAGCCCAGTTCTTCCGAGAATGCTATGTCCATGGCTCTTTGAAAAGTTGCTCCAACGTTCATTAGACCGAAAGGCATTTTCATATACATGAAAGTGCCACATGGTGTAGTAAAGGTTGTCTTTAATTGATTAGAAGGGTGAACTAAGATCTGATTGTACCCTGAATAGCCATCCAGTAAAGAAATTCTTCTAGAACCTACCACCCTTTGTAAAATATGGTCCATATTAGGTAAAGGGTAGTTGTCCTTTAATGAAGCTTTGTTTAAGTCTCTAAAGTCTATACAAAGCCTGATTTCTCTAGTTTTCTTCGTAATTGACACCAGATTAGACACCCACTCAGAATATCTAATAGGGACAATGATACCAGCATCATACATTTTTCTAATCTCCTTCTCAACCAAAGGCAACTGAACAGGGTTTATTCTGCACAGTTTCTGTTTGAATGGTTTTTGGTTTTTCTTGAGAGGGATTTTGTGCTGTATTATTTCAGTGTCATAGGATTTAAGATCTTCGTAACTCCACACAAAAACATCAGAAAATTCTTTAAAAAGCTCTATGTATTTGAGTTTAATGTGAGCTGGTAAAGTTTTAGACAGTTTAATCATTTTCTGTTTAAGCTCACTGCCTATATTTCACTCCTCCACTTCAGTCTCTACAGGTTCTAGTTTTGGCTTCTTGGCCACATCGTTAAAATCAAACAACTCCTCTAAAGGTGCTAGACCACTTGGAAAACTTTCATCTTTAGAGTGCAGAGTTTCTAAATCCTCTATTTCTAACTCTGCATTCAATTCTATTTTGTTTTTAAGTTTTCTGTCAAAAGGTTGATATCGACAAGTTCTGGGGACGGTTCTTCTTCACCAAGAAATTTTTCTTCACTGTAGTCTTTGTCATAATCTGAGTCCGAACTGTTTAGTTCGAATTCATTTCTGAATTGCATGAAGTCTTCTATTTGTTTGTCCTCGTCAAACACCTGCCAATACTTTTTGTTATTAGGAACGACTGGTCTAAATTTTATCTGAGTTGTGCTGTCTTTGGTTTCATATGGCGTCAAGCATGTTCTAGCTGCAAAGGCTAAATTGTGGGCGGAAATATTTCTTTTTCTTGGGACAAAAATTAGTTTGGACTCCTCAAATGTTTTCAAAAGATCCGTGACATTGTTTCGGTAGGCCCTAAGTCTGGGGTGATTTGAATTATACACCCCATTGACTTGCCTAATGACTAACTCTGAATCCCCATAGAAATTTATTCTTCTGGCTCCTAGCCTTTTCATCAAATGTAAGCCTAAGAGGAGAGATTCATATTCTGCTATGTTATTAGAACACTGAAAGATTAACTTGCAAGAAATGTTTTCTATGTGGTTGTTTTCAGTCTTGTAAATCTAGACACCTGCACCGACGTTAGTTCTGGTGCATGACCCATCAAAATACATACTCCACAGAGGACTGTTTTCGGTTTCATCTGTTTGGTGATTGTCCTCTCCAACTAAAGTGTTTTCAAATGTTTCCTGAATGTCAGCACTTAGCTGGGTTTGTTTTAATTCCTCAATTTTTTCGATATGTTGAGGAATGCTTTCTTCACTGTCAAGGTTTAAAATTGATGGACCTGTGATTTGCAGTTCAAGACCTGTGTTTGGTTTGCTATTATTTTCAAATGCAGCAAACTATTTTGACATTCCTATGTTGTCTTCTTCTTCTTTCCTATTGGCCATCAACCCTGTTAAAGTGACTTGTTCACAAAGTGCTTCATCGTTAAACATAATAAACGAATCAAGGCCTGTATTTATAGAATACAGAGGAGAGTTTTGTGGTCAGTCTTGGCTTGTAACTGTGTATTTCATATGAGACTCGATGTAAAGTCTTCTAGTTTGATTGAAAACAGGGATAGTCACATAGGTCATGTCCATTTGCATGGTGCCTTGTAACTTAGCCCCCCAAGATCTTGATAATAACATTCCATACTTTGGGGGCACATCAGCCACAACAATATCCATGACTAAGCATTTGGCTGGAATCTGGGCTAAGTTAACACAAAGGTCTTTGATTAATCCTAAACATTTCACTCTGCTTGAGTCAAAGGAGTAAAGGTCTTTGTAAGGTCTGGTGATTTCTAGACCAAGGCTCTACATTACATCTTTTGGCATTAAATTATGAGAAGCCCCGGAATCATGCATAGTGTTGTGCAAAATCTTGTCATAAAAATTTAAACTCACATAAAAGGGAGGAACAGGTCCCTCCTGATATCTACCTTCAATCTTAGGACCAAAAATAAGCTCTGGTTGGTCATCATTAAGATTGACTATATCCTCATTTTCCTTTATGTTTAAAGCCTTCAAAATTTGAGTCCTATATACATGTTGGGTAGCTAACTCGGTCAGGGGAATAGAGATTTTGATTTTTGAAATTTCTTGCTCTAGGCTGAAAGGATTTTAACTTTTTAAAGTACTTGTCTCAGCCTTGCTAGCTGCTAGTCTATCAACAACATCAGCTTGCTGATTTGTTTTATTTAATTTTGATAAAATTGTTTTCACAGGAGTACTAGCTGAAGTGCTAGTACTGCTAATGTCTACACTCTACTTTTCATGGTCTGGAGTGCCTTTCTCTTTACCCAGATCAGAATTAACAACCACTGTTTTCTCCTTTTGTTTAACAATTTTAGGCCTGGTTGGAGTGCTGTTTTGTGAAGATTTGTGAGAGGTTTTGGGATTGGGAGTTGGTTGACTGGTTTTGCTTCTAAGGTCATATTCTCTTTGAGATTCTATGATGACATTTTCCATGTCTTGATAACAACTCTCATCATTATCTCTTTTGTCATCATAAGGTGTGTATATACCTTGTTTTCTATCATAATGAATCTCAAAGTCATCATAATATACCCCCAACATCTTGATATCATCCTCCTCTATTATTTCATCTGTTTCCTCAACCTCACTCACATATTTTTGATGAAAGGGAGGAGTGATCTGCTGATCATCCTCCCTAGGTCTATTTGGAGGTTGGTTCCTTCTAAAATTATGATTTTGGTTCTGGTTTCTATTTTGAGGAGCAGTTTGGTTTTGACTGGCTTGTGCTCTCTCAAGGATGTTCATTTTCTTCATCATCTCCTCCATCATTCTTTCCATCTTAGAGCCGGAAGTAGAAGGTATGGATTCCTCTCTGAAAGATACTCTCTTTTCACTTTTCATTCTTGCTCTCTTCTCCATCAAGTTGACTTCCACAGAAAGAGCACCCTTTTGCATCTCTTCAAGAGTTGCAAAATCTCTTTCCCTCAGCTGATAGGCCATCTCACGGTCAAACCCTTTAGGAAACTTGTTTAAATCTGAGCCTTGTGGAGGTTTTAGATCTGGGGAAAGTGCATTATATACACTGTTGAATCTGGTACAATAATCTTGTACACTTTCCCCCGTGTTTCTATGGAGGTTCTTGTAATCAGAGGACTTGGAGAGGGTTTTTCTTCATTTCCCATTTGTTTAAGAATGATTGATGGAAGGTTTGGAGATCATTGATACTATGGGGGGTTAAGCCTTTAAACCATTTCCTTACTTCTCCCCCCAGACTTTGAGCAAACAGTCTAAGTTTGATAGAATCATCGTCAATTTCATTTCTGTCAAAGTAGTCATTCATCTTATGCACATGTTGTGATGCAGTTGTAGCATTGCTAGCATCATATAATGGAATTTTGGGCTGATAGTCCTGTGGAAGATTGACTAATGGTACAGGAAGAACTAAGGGAGCATACCATGTTGCCATGATATGTGGTGGGGGTGGATTTACAAGAGGTGGATTAACAAAAGGAAAAGTGGGCTAGGATGGAGTGGTTTGAATAGTTGATTAAGGGTGAACAGAAGTGGATGGAACAGGAGTATATTTCTAAGCTGATCTTGGATGAGAGACACCTAAGTTGTGAAGGAAATGAAAATTAGGAGGTGTCGTCTCTCTGCTACCAATATGATCACTTGTTTCAGGAGATGAAAGTGAAGACTCAGAATGTAACTGGTCTAAATCACCAAGAGACCTAGTTCTAAAGGGATTTACTAAGTCAACTTGTGATTGTTGTAGAGATGAAATATTTTCAGGGACTGAATTAGCTCTCAAAGGTGACCTAAAAACAATTGATAATTTAATCTTAGGAGACTTCCTAAGGATACTTTCTGGGTTATCAACTAACTCAGGTGGATCAGGGTCAGGATAGGCTCTAGTGTGAATATTTCTAGGAGCCACTATGCTGTATTTTTTAGAACCAAATAAATAGGAAAAGTTCAACCAGGTATGACAATATTTGAGAGGTTAACTAGTCTATTTACACAAGTTTAATCCTACAGTCCTCTAAGTGAGTTTGAAAGATATTACAATGATAAGCGTTCTTCCCAGTGGAGTCTTAAGGTCTGTTCAGGATTGTGGAGTCGCCAAGTGGAATTTTTTAGCTCTTCTCAGAGGTAAAAGGTTTTATGGTCCACTACCATGTTTATTGGATACCAATCTGAAATATTTTTAGTGTTTTCTGAATTATTTTTCGGTTTGTGTGGTTTCTAAGGATATCCTAACTCTGTTTCAAAACTTAGCTATGGTTATGAGGCATAGACAGTCTACTCTTATGGCTAAGCTAGCTGATCTTTCAAGGTTAGACAGAGACCTATGAGAATCCCAGGGTTTACCTAGTTTGCCACTGATTCAAACAAGTTTCATCATAATTACCATTGCTTGGTAGTGCTTGAAAAGACTGCTTTTACTCACAAGGTTTTATGAAGCTTTTTAGAGGAAGTAGTTCCCTAGTAGAGTTGCCAGAAATGTTAGCTCCATGTAATCAGAAAGATTGGCAAAGTCCGACCTCAGGGAGAAACATCGTTTCAACCACTTTTGGATTCTAGGATCTAGCCCTCCTAAATCCGGAGAGGGATCTCTCCAATAAGTGCAAAGATGGATTTGTCTTTGAAGTTTGGGGGTAATGATATTAGGCTAGTTATGGAGGCCAAGGGTTTGTTTTGTTTTTTGGAAGGTTGAGGATGATTACTATTTGAGGTGGAAAGTTATAAATGCAAAAGGTTTCAAAGGTGAGAAGTTGCAAGCAAATAGAATAAGCTTCGGCCAGGAAGATAGATAACTGCAGGTTTTAGTCCATTGGGCTATGGAGTCATAACAGGATTTAATTGGGACAGCAAGAGGCAAGAGTGGTCCATGGGGCAATTCATCTATGTCTAAGGGTCTCTTTGAAGTTTGATTTATGGAATGAAGTGATACAACAAGAAGGGGAAACAAACAGATGAAGAACAAAGAGCAGCCTAAGATCTGGTAAGTACTTTGAAACTAGCCAGCTTTTGACACACACTTAAGAAAGACATGAAAGTAAACTAGGATTTGGTAAGTACTTCTAAGCTAGCCAGCCTTTGATACACTTTCAATAGAAAACATATTAAAACAAAGGGAAACTAGAAGGCAACTGTTGGAGTAGAAATTAGCGGACCGGGCTCACCACAAATCCTCTCCTAGCTCTGTTTTACTTGGTTACTTTCAAGACAAACAAAAAGATAACACAGAAGGGCCTAAGATCTGGTAAGTACTTTGAAACTAGCCAGCTTTTGACACATTCCAAGGGAAACATTCAGACAGTCTTTGGGGATAAAACTAGGACCAGGGCACACCATATCTTCCATAGTTCATCTCTACTTAACTAATACTGAACATAACATTCAGGAATAATATTTAGCTAAGAAAATAAGACGAGGGAATGCCAGCATTCGGATGCTTAACTGAATTAAACCATTCCTAAATAACACAAATTGGAAGAAAACATGAAAATAAAGATTTCGAGTCAGAGAACGGTGCTGATATACAGTAGGTCCTAACTCTATGCATGTTGTTCTTTATAAGAGAAAGTGAAACATAGTGAGAACAGAAATAAAATAATAAGTTACAATGAGAAAAACATCACCATCAACATAGACCAGGATCCCATAAATCAGCTTGTATTGATGCTCCAAACCAGTTACAGCTTTAAGTCCAATGCTTTAGTTTAGCAATCATCCACTCATCTCAGCCTAACTTATCTATCACAAGAAGAGCTCCAAGAGCCAGTGAACACTTACAGATAGAAGTCTCAAGCTCAATTACATTTCAATGTTCAACAACTACATCAATCAACCCACCCCTCTCTCATCTTTTGCAGTAGTATATATAGAAGGATGAGGAGGTGAGATCCGATAAAAGATCTCAAAAACTAATTAATACAGACTTAATGGTTCCTTGGTCCTTGAGGGGCTCAACGAAGAAACTAACATAGGTGTCCTCTGTATTAAATGATTTACATAAAGATAAAAGCTCGGTGGGAGCTCTTTTTGACCTTTGAGGCTTTGTGTGATGTCAAAGTAACTCTGTTGAGGTCTTGTTAGGAAGTTTGTTTGCATATTTTACTCTCTAGCTGCGTTGTGAGGCAGATATATAGTCTTGATCAATAAATTCGGCCTCTGGTTGAATTTTCAAGGCACAGGTGTCTTTGTGGTAGCTGGGAGGAATTGATTTGCCTCAGCTATGGCGGTGGAGGCTTCCTGTCTGATAACACTTATGATGTTTCTTTAACTGTGTTTTAATTCTGGGGATTAGGATTTTGATAATCATTCTTAGCCGTAATCCCAAAATTATCTTCAATCCTTCAGTTCTGTTGTGTTCTATCTTCGACACTGATACTATTTTATTTGTGATTTAAAATCACAATGTCTTGTTGATGTGTAGGCTGCATAGGGCTCTCAAGGCATCAACGCCCATGAAGCATTGACGAAACATGGATCTCGAACTCTGCGAACGGTTTTCCTTTGATAAATCAAAGGCATGGAAATCGTCATTCTTGGCCCTTGGCCTTTTCTTTCAACATAATGGAAAACCATTGATCCTAAAAAACACACAAAATATCAAGAAATCCTGCGTTGTGGGTTTAACTGCTGTAGAGGATGTGGGGAGGAGCGTAGCCATTGGATGGCAGCATCCAATGGTGGAGATCAGCCAAGAGAAGGTAAAAAAGGAGAGCAGAGGGAAGAATAAGACAGAATGATTTGGGACCATCTGATCTGGACACGTGCACGGTCCAGATCCAATCGGAGGATAGAAATCGGCAGAGGAACAATGTTTAAAGTGCTCGGAAAACACTTGTGATGCGATGTAGCACGTACCATTGATATGAGGATTAGATCAATGGTGGGGAGTGAATCGGAACTCGGCGATCGGAGGGAACAAACAAATGTACTGATTGAAAAATGCGATGCGATCGAGCGATTGGGGAGGGCGATGCGATTGAGCGTTGTCCGCCGATCTGTAGATTAGATCGACGGTGGAAAGTGAATCGGGGATCGGGGATCGGAGGGGGCATTATGTTAAATGCACTAAATGAAAATGTTGCGATGTTATGCGGACCATTTGATTGGCCCAAGATCAACGGTCGAGGACTGCTTTTTAAAGCAAACTAGCGGAAACCCTTTATAATGTATGAAAAATAAAAAATTTAATAACACAAAGGTTTTGGTATGTAATATATATATATATATATATATATATATATATATATATATATATATATATATATATATATATATATATATATATATATATATATATATATATATATATGAGAAGGTTGGCACCGGATCGCGGGGCCTTGGTCTATATGGAATGACAGTCTTGTGTATATATAATAAAGGGGCCAATCGTAAGGTGAGTCGGTTTAAGTTTTTCAATCTAACCATTAAACTTTTCCGATGCGATAAGCGCCTTGGGTCTTTAACTCTCAGTCCCGGGCACAGGTTATATGGAATGAAAAGTGGTGGGGGCGGAGTTATAATAAAGGGACTCAATGGCATCGGAACTTTTGATGCGGTCTTTCAATCAACCCATTATGGATTACTTCCGATGCGATAAGTGCCTGCTGGGCATAGCGCCTGGTTTGTAGGGCGTGGGCATATGGGGGAAGTGGTTTGTGTTTTTTATGAAAATCTCAAGTTTTTCAATGGATTTGGGGGTTTCGGTATAGTTTAAAAATAGGTTTTAAACTATGTAAAGAGGACTTTCATGAATGGGAGAAGGGAAATCATGAAAAACAGAGGAATTTTATGGAGAAAGAGGGGAGCAAATGAAGGTTAGTTTTGATTGGGGGAATGGGAAAAATGATGATTTTGCAGTAGTATTTTCACTTGGAATTTTAGCATAAATCTTCTAAGGTTAAGGAAACAACAGTGAAGATTTGGACAAAGGCATGAGGCCTTCAAGAGTCTTCAAGAGTCAACACTTTTTAGTAATAAATTTTTTTCCTTGAAGGCTTCAAAAGTTTTAGCCACCTTTCGCTATAACAAATTTTATAGGTGGCTAATAGGATCTAGCCCTCTTGAATCCAGAGAGGGATCTCTCTATAAGTGCAAAGATTGATTTATATTTTAAGGTTTTTAGTGTGATATTAGTCTAGTTATTAAGAACAAGGGTTTTTTTGTTTGTTTGGTTGGTGAGGCATGAGCTTTAATTGAGTGGAAAGTCTTGAAAATGAAAGGGTTTCAGAGGAGTGAAGGTGTGAATAATCAAAATGAGGTTCAGCTGATAGGATAGGTCTGAAACTGCACTTAATCCATTGGGCTATGGAGTCACAAAAGGTTTTAATTGCACAATAGTTTCAAGAATGGTCCATGGGGCAAGTCATCTATAACAAAGGATCTTTTAGATTAAATGATGGGATGGAACATTAAAGTGTTGTGAAGGTGGAAAAAGCCAATAATTTCAACAAGGATTTATCAACTTTCCAAACAAGAAAAGCCTTTTTAAGTAGCTATTTGAAACCAGCCAAAGGACAGGGCTAACCATAGACTTCTTTGGACAAGCTTGTATTAAAGCTAACTTATCAGACAAAAAATTCAGTAATCCACATGAATACTTTCAGAAAGGATGAAAACATATAAGAAAACAAAGTGTAGCTTAGGATCAAGTAAGATAACATTAAAATATAGGCCTGCTTTCAGCACACTCTTAGGGAAACTTTCAAACATCCTTTGGAGAAAGAACTAGGAGACAGGGCAAACCATAAAATTTCCTAGTCCGAATCTACTTAGAATGTAATGAAAATATCATTCAAGAACATTGTTTAAACTTTAGACAGTAAGACATGGGCTCACCAACATTCCTTGACTGCTTGGACTGTATTAAATCATTCTTAAATACACAAAGGAGGAAAACATAAAGATAAAGCTTATTAGTGAGAGTAGGGTACTTGTAAGAGTAAATCCTAGCTCTATATATCTTGTTCTTTATCAGAGAAAAATGAACAATTTTGTGAAAAACATAAGAAGGAAAACAAGAACAATGAGAGGCACATCACCAATGGTATAGACCAGGATCCCACGAATCAGCTTGTATGTTGATGTCAATCCAGTTACATACTTCAAGTCCAGTGTTTCAGTACAAAAACAACTTCTCTTCTCAGCCTAACTTATTTGATTAAAAACAGAGCTTCAACAGCCTCTGAGAACTATTTACATGCAGAAAGTTTTGAGCAGCAAGTATTACATCAAAGTCCAACAACCAACCAATAACTTCTCATCTTCTTCAGAAGTATTTATATAAGAAAGAGGAGGTGGGATGAAAAATAAGATCTCTAGTTCAATTAATACAAGTTTTAATGCTTCTCTGTCTTTGAGGGGTTCAATAGAGAATTTTTCTGATATTTCTCTGTATTAATTGGTTTTCATTAAGTATTTAGCTATTTGGCAGTTTTTGTTGACTTTAAAAACTCTTTAGGCAGGTTGGTAATAACTCTGGTTGTCTTTAAGCAAAAATATCATTGACTGGGCAATAACTGTGCCTTCTTTTGATTTATTGAGGTTGTAGGTGGCACTTTGGTAACTGAAAAGGATATTTGGCCTCTGATGTGGCAGTGGAGCCCTCTTTACTGATATTTTTCTTTGTTTTTTCTTAAAACACCTTTAATCTGCTTTTGGTCTGTGTTTAGGCTTAATTAAGCCATAATATTTGCGTTGGGTCTTCATTCTGTGATATTGTCTTTGTTTATTTAAACCTGAGGATTAAAACTCTGATTTTTAGGCTTAGGCATTAATCCCTTTATTGTTAATTTCTTCAGTGATACACTTTGTTTGGCTTATTTACATAGGTGGCTTTCTGGTATTAGAGGGTTTTTGTTAAACCCTAGATCGTGATCCAGATGTTTTAAACTTGGATTTCATACCCTGCAGAGCCTTTTCTTTATTGGATTAAGGCACAAAATCATCACTCCGAGACCCCTTGTCACTTGTCTGTGACTGTGGAAAAACACAGATAAACCACCATAAAAACCCTGTAAAACACACAACTCATTATAAAATCCCATGGAATTTGGTTAAAACTTCTTTAGACGCTCATGAGGGTGGAGGAGCAGTGAGGAAAAAATATGGATGCAGCGGAAAAAAGGGAGAAAAACCCTGGCAGAGCAGCTAACCAAGTGAAAATGGAGTTTGGGTGCGACAAAGAACAGAAACCGTTAGATTAGGATAATCAACGGCAGAGATCACTCGATGGAATCACTTGGAGAATAGATGCAGGCTAATGACTTGGGGTCGCAATATAATGAGAGTTGTTCGATCTCGAAGATAAATGGCCGAGATCAAAAGCGTAAATGTTTGGGAGCAAGTTAGGTGGAAAGAATAAAATGGGGGCAAGATTAAATCAAAACCGTCTGATCTTCAGAGATGGACGGCTAGGATCGAATCAGAAGTAACATTGCAGAGGGGGGAGTGGTATAGTGGAAAACCGATAGTATTTTTCATGCGACGAAATGGGGGGAAAACAGTATTGCCCAAAAAAACTCGATTCCATAAAATGAATGACACGTGGATTTTCAAAACTGCCCATATCGTGCAATTTTGAAACGTTAACTCTTGGGCGCAAAAATTACGCGATATGGAGTTTAAGCTGTTGGATGAGGGGCAGCAGATCGAACGACACATGTTAAGCGCGATCAATGAAGAGTTGTGCAGAGGATGTATGGGGCCCGATGGCCATTGATCTGTAGAGATCAACGGTCTAGATTTGTTTAGATCATAACGCCGGGGAAATGGAAAAATAAAGGAAAGTAAGGGTTCGGGAAGGTTTTTACTTAGGAAGAGAGGTTTTATAAGAGTGATGGGAAGGATTAATGGGAGTCGTCGGATCATGAGGATCGATGGCCGAGATCTGTCAATGGGAGAGAAAGAGAAGGGCGGGGTTTTAAAAGTAGAAGTATTGTGGGCCGTCGAATTTAAGAAGATCAACGACGAAGATTGCATCGCAGAATAACGCAGGACGTGAATGGTACGAGGGGAGGGGAGAAAGGCAATGATGCGAAATAGTGTGGACTGTCCGATCAAACTTGATCAACGATGGAGATTCAATCAAAGTTCGGGATGGTGGAGGATCATGTGATGGATGAGCGCGATGCGATGAAGCACGAATCGTCGGATTTGGTGAAATGAGTGGCTAGGATTACATCGCATCGGACAAAAGGAAAGAGGCCAAAGCATCGTGGTGTTTGAGTTTGCAATGTGCAATTAAGTGCTGGCTGTAGGATTGCTATGAGAGATCAATGGTCAGGATTAAATCGGTGGGTGTGATGACAGAGGGCTATGGGCGGAGCACGATGAGATCTTAGCCATTGGTTCTTGTGGATTCGATGACTAAGATTAAATCCGGGGATCGACATCGAAGGAGGAAAAGGGAAAGGATAAAGGGAAACTGCGATTGCCGATTGCGATGGAGCGATGAGGCTTAGCGCTCGGTCGCAGCTCTAGGTCATATAAGGAAAAGGGGCTGGGCTTAAAGCCGAAAGGAGCTTAAGGCCTTAGGAGTGCAAAAGACTGTTTTTAGGCCAAAACAAAGAGATTTTAAAGCCAAAACAGGGTTATGATAGATGAGAGGAGGGTTTTTTTAAACCAAATAAGGGAAAATATAAGGTTTTAAGGGGGTTTTGATGATTTTGAGGGTTAAATGAAGGCATTTTGAGGGATTTTATGAAGGAAATAAGGGTGAAAATGGAATTATTTTGGGAGTTAAATGAAGAGGTAAATGGTGGAAAATGGAGTTTTTATTTTAGAAGTAGTTTCTTCTTGGTAAACAACAATGGTTCTTTATGATTAAAAGTGAAACAATAGTGAAGTTTAACTTAGAGCGTAAAGATCATCATAAGACTTCAAGAACTCACAATTTGGACATAAATTGTTTCTTGAAGGCTAAAAAATATTTAGCCACCAATTGATATGACAAATTTTTATAGGTGGCTAACAGAGCCATTTCGAGGTGACAACTGCTTTGTCCTCTAGTCTTGGAACCACATCCCAGACATCATTCTTCATTATGGACTCATACTCTTCATGCATAGCATCCTTCTAGATTTGATGCTTTACGGCTTCCTCAAAATATCCAGGCTCAGATTGTACAATAGTACTCATGGCTACTAGATACCTTTGGTATCTACTCAGCTTCTTGCTTTCATAGAATGTCCCCCTTGGAGCCATATGTCCCTCGACATCCTCGAGAGTGTCCCTAAACCATGATGGTCTCTTCTCTATTGAAGGAGGTGGATCAATTGGGTCCATCGGTCCTTCAACATCGAGCATCATCTCATCCTTCAGTTATTCTTGATTTCTAGTCCTTGCTTCATGATCTTCCTCAGATCTCAGAATGTTGACTACTTTCCCCAGGGAAGCATCTTTGTCAAGGGTAACATCGTGGCATATCTCCACTTACCTTTGACCAGGCACATAGACTCTATAGGCCTTCGAAGTTTCGCTATAGCTCACAAACATTCCCTTCTTTCCAGAAGAATCCAGCTTGTTTCTCTTCTCCTTCGGCACATGAAAATAAATAGGACATCCAAAAACTCTAAAATGTGAGACATCAGGCTTCTTACCAAATAAAACCTCTTCGGGAGTTTTGGAGTCCGAAGCAGAATGTGGGCATCAGTTTTGTATGTATACAATAGTGTTTGCAGCTTCTCCCCATAGAAAATTTGGTAGACCCTGGTCACATAGCATGGCACAGACAACTTCCGCAATGGTTCTATTCTTTCTTTCAACAATGCCATTCTGCTCAGGAGTATAGATAGTTATAGTCTCCCTCTTGATGCCAGCTTATCTGAAAAAGTTCTTCAACTCATTTGTCTCATATTCAGTGCCATTATTGGTCCTTAATATCTTGATCTTCTTCCCTATCAGATTTTCCACCAAGGCTTTGAAGGTATAGAACCACATGAAAACCTCATCCTTGTTCTTCAAGAATTATATCCAGGTTTTGCGAGAGAATTCATCTATGAATGTCATATAATAAGAACATCCTCCCAAGGATGTCATGGGCAGCATACTAGACAGATCACAATGTACTAATTGCAAAACATCATATGCCTTTGTGACACTTGAGGGGAAAGGTCCCCTTGTATGCTTTCCTTTGGCACAAACCTGACATACACCTTTATGATCATTTGTAAATTCGGGCATCCCCATCACCACCTTCCTTACTTTGGGAAGGGATTTGTAGTGAAGGTGTCCAAATCTCAGGTGCCAAAGTTTAGTCTATCAGATAATATCACACATCATTGTTTCCAGTACACTTCCTCAAACTTGGTTGAGTGTATCAACTCTAAACCCAATCGTGATAGCTTTCTTGAAACTGTTCTTCCAGATACACACCTTTCCATCAATGAATGCCACATTGAAACCTTTGTCTTCCATGGCTGATATAGACACAAGGTTCTTCTTCAAATTAGGTACATAGATTACATCCTGCAAGCGAAGGACTTGACCTTGAGACAAGTGGCGGGGCACAGTCACTGTCCCTTTCACGTGATATGTGGCATTATCTCCAAGGATAATTTCCAGATTAGTATCCTTCTCAACTATATTAGAGAGTTCTTCCTTGAACATAGTGATGTGACTTGAGACACCAATATCTATCAATGAGACATCCATAGTGTCAGGTGGAGATGCAACAGAGAGGGCAGATACAAGAATGAATTCATTTCTTTTATCAACAACATTTGATTCCTCATACCTGGAATTTCTCGACCTTTTGAAAAGTTGACCATTTCTGCTGGAGGGAGCCTTCATATTCCCCTTTAACTTGTTTTTCCTTTGATTTCCATCCCTCCGGTTGTTGTTTTCATCATCATTGGGAGAATCCTTCTTGAAATGGCATTCTCTAGCATAGTTTCATCATCATTGGGATAATCCTTCTTGAAATGGCATTCTCTAGCATAGTGACCTGGCTTGTGACAAGTGTAACACATGCCCTTCTTTCCTTGGGCCCCTGCTCTTCCTTTGCTCCTTGGACCACCAAATTTTCTTCTTCTTAGAATGAGTAGCTAAGGCAAAATTTCCTTCATTTTCATATTCCTTCATCCTTGTCTCTTGTTGTATGCATATCGATAATACTTCATCAAAATCAGGTACGACATTATTATTGAGAATGATAGTGTTGAATACAAGCCATTCAGATGAGAGACCTCCAAGTGCGATGAGTACCATCTCTCGATCAGTTATTGTCTCCCCAATAGCCAACAGATTATTCCTGATCTCGGTTAGCTTCAGAAAATATGATTGAACAGACTCATCCCTGCCTTTCTTCAGATTCTTCAATTGGTTCTTGAAAAATAAGACTTTATTCACATTGTTGGCCTTGAACATGTGGACCAAATTATCATACATTTCCTTGGATGTGCCTAGCTCAGAGATGTAGGCAACCAGACTCTTATTAATTGATTCCCTGATCATCAACTTTGCTTTGATTTCCCTCTTCTCATACTTAGTTTTGGCAGCAACGGTTGTAGTGGATGGAGGCTCTTGGATTTTACCTTGTACATAGTCCATGACATCTTGGTCTTCCAAGTTAAGATCCAGTGTCATCTTCCAAGCATGGAAGTTATTCTTCCCAGTCAATTTGTTATTAGCCTTAAAGCCATTTTAGTTTGAGGAACCCATCCTCTTCTTCGGTGATTGCTACAAATTAGGGCTTTGTCTTCACCTCAGCTCTGATTCCATGTAAAATTACGTAGATGTTCTATGCTTGATGCAACTTTAATTTTTATCCAATATCAGTCAGCAATCACATAAATAACAAAGTAAAATGTTGATAGAACATACCAGTAGATCGACAGAAGACAAGCCAGAAAAATATTAGTGTGTTGGTGCATTACGACGATCAACAGGATGCTTCAACCAACAAAGTCTTAATATGGTCAGCCAACCAGCAATGTCACACAACCCTCTAGGACAGCCAAACGGTCAACTCAAAAGTCAACCAAAAAAGTCAACATTGTCAGTCAACGGTCAATGCAAACAGTAGTAGCAGCTAGGTCAACACAGAAAAGTCAAATTCAACGTCTTGCCTCGAGAATAGTGCCAAAAAATGTGGATTTGAAAAATAAAACTTTTGGGAGATTTTCAGGTCCTTTTGACCTTGCGTTGACCAAAGTCAACGATGGTCAAAGTTTGATGTAGAAACCCTAGACCAAAATCTGAAATTTGCTGCTGCTTGGAATTTCCCACATGTGGAGAGAAGAGCCACCAAGGTCATCAAACCAATCAGTTGAGGAGAGAGAAATGTGTGAGGATGAGATGAGTGAAAATGTCCTCCAATATTGACCAATTTATATCCATCAGTGAGGGTGTGTGATACAACTGTTGGGGCACAAAACCTTAAGGTCGACCTGCACATATTTTGAATAAATTCAAAATAAATGTTCTTTTCATCGAATTAAGATGATATTTAGATCAATATTACACCTCTCCGAAAGAGGAGTCTAGTAAAAATATCGGCATCTTCATATGAGCATCACAACATGGATTTTGGACCTAGTTGTCCAAAATTAACATGAGCGACCTACCTACCATCTTCTGTTGCACTCCACGACAATGTAAAATCAAGAGAAGACTGAATAAAGAGAAAAAATTGAATACTGAATCAACCACTGAGTCAATTCCTGCTACGTCCATATTCACCAATTAGGAATGACTACAACAATATTAGTTCTTCACAAGCTAGCAATGGAGGCAATCAAATAGAGGTTGGTATGGATGATTACTTAAGGGATACAACTGCCATGGAGACAATGTTGTTATATGCATTCCAAAACGATGATCAGCTAGGGGATGATGCTCATATCGCTTACACCTTTTTCGAGAGCCTTAAATTTTCTTCCACCACCCCTCTCTTTGGACCTGGTGGCCAGTCAAAGTCTACCCAGTTGGGGACAACGATGTTACTGTACAACTTGAAAGAAAATTTTGGCTTGTTAAATGCATGTTTCTCAAAATTTTTTAGGTAAGTTACCATAAAGTCCTCCCTTATAAAAATTTGAGAAGTATAATCAGTACATAATGAATATTAGAAATGGTAAATTTTATGAATGTTAATAATTATATCGGCATTAATGTACATTTATTAATATATTTTTCCATGATCACCAACTACAGGTTATTCAAAGATAAGGTTCTTCCGAGTGATAATGCCTTTCCTGGTAGCTGCGAAGAGGCAAAGAAATTGTTGAAAATGTTGGATGTTGAGTACATATCATATCATGCATGTCCAAATGATTTTATTCTATACAAAGGAGAAAATGTAGACAAAGAGATATGTCTGAAATGTGGACATGACAGGTATGATAAATAAAAAAATAAGGGTAAATCACATACTAGTCCTCCTTTTAAGATATTGAGGCACATGCCTATAACCCCAAGGATTCGAAGGCTCTTTTGTTACAAAGAATTAGCTATGTTGCAGGGATGGCATGCCTCGCATAGATGTGAGTAGCAAGTTATGTGAATACCAACTGATTCAATAGCCATGAAGCATATAGAGGATACATGGCCTGAAAAATTCAAGGATGAAGTACGACGTCCATGACTCAGCATAGCCATGGATGGCATCAAGCCATATTCCCTCCATAACACCAACTATTTTTTTTGGCCTGTAGTAGTGATCAATAAAAATATCCCCCCATGGTTGTCCGTGAAGAATTAACATCTTATGTTGGCTCTCATAGTCCCTGGTAGAAGACAAGTGAAGAATATGGATGTCTACTTACAACCACTAGAATATAGTTTTTAATGGCTATATCCAGGTTTGATGCATCCTTACTATTTATTCTGAGTTTAGATTAATATTTTTTCACCTTTTCCTAAGGATGAACCACATTATATGGTTCAAAATGTCGACCAATTCAAAATTAGGTGATTAATCCGAAAGGATCTATTATGTCAGGTTGACGCCATCTTATCCACCAAATCCAGTAGTGCCATCGATGTTGTAGAAAAAAACCAAAAATAAACTTTGCAGCCAAGACAATGCCCCTAGTCTGAGATGACCAATGGAGAAAGAGGAGCTCCATTAGTTGGTGGAGCAATGTTGAGAGGTGAATCTATGTTGACTGGTTGAACATCAATAACTATTGGAGTGTTAATGAGATTTTCTGAGTCAAAATCAAAGTTTGAGACTATATACTTTTCCATCCTTTGTAGGTGTATCAATATGTCATCCTTAAATAAATACCTAATACTCCTTAGGAGGCATTTTTTGTCCTCCTAATGTGCAAAAAAATTATAATTATCCACTTGTTTGTCTCATAGCACCAGACAAAATAAGGTGTCCAACTGTTAATGACCTGCAACCATCATTTCCCATGATCATTTGTCAAACCATGATCACCTAGGGTGAACTTGGTGAATCCATGTGACAAACCTCACAATTTGTCAAATATTTTTGCATTGTGATAAACATTGTTACCCTCTTACACTGTCACATTGTGAAAAAAATGTATCGATCATCACAATGTGATGAATATTGTCGCATTGTGACTAACATTGTTGCAATGTTACATTATATTGCAATTTGTATCAACAAAATTTACTAATGTAACATGTTTGGTAAATCGTGGTCACCATAATAAGCCTTTAAAAGTCATGGTCAACACATGCTCAACATGGAAAACCATGGTTAATATGGTCAAACATTCTTTTAAACTTTTATTAAGGTAAATGCATTAACACTGCGATGAAAAATGTAGCATCACATTCAAACAAATGAACTAATGTGACAAATAGGCATGCTATATTGTAGAATAGGTGTTAGTATGAATCTTAATTCCAAGCATACGAAAAAAACCACTTTAGCTGTGCATAACAAACAACCCTAAGAGAAAATATGGCTACCAATATCCTCAGATCTGTAGTTAGGTGATGAAGATTAATGCTACAAAAATCTAGATCTATGCATTAGAAGACATTAAGCAGTAGAAAAAACAAGATTTACTCCATGTATCCAATAGACAAGACAAGAATATGTTGAATGAATTTTGTATTAATGGCACCTGGGAGTAAAACAAAGAAGGCTGTTACTAGTTCTCCTCAATGGGATGGGTTCTTGTAAGTCCTCAACACTTTAGATCTAAAATTTCTCTCTCTTGATGGTGTAGAAAACCCAGACAAAAATGGTAGCAAAATATGACTATGATGGTGGATCAATAGCCAGACCAAAAGTATAGATCCAGAGTGATATTTAGGCAACCAAAGGTGGTAAATAAATGGGAAAACCCTTCTATTTATAACAAAATATTGAGTTAGTCTAGTATTGGTGCAAAGTTAAAATATTATTAATCAAATCAAGATCCAACTTTTATGGAATATTTTATTATATTTGTTGGAGGGAAAAGGAATTTGACTTGGGTCAAATCCCTTTATTTGTAAATAATAAATAAATAAATGATTTATTTATCATTTTATGGATGTGGTTCAGTAATAATTAAATAAATAATGATTTATTTAATTATTTAAGGGTGATTTAGTCATATTTAACAAAGAATATTATTTAAATAAGGTTTAAATAATTATTCTTAGAAAATAAAAAGATAAATAATGATTTATGTAATTAATTTCCTTGTTTTCGGTTAAATATAACCAGGAATATTAATTAAACTATTATTTAACTTATTATTCCTTGAGGAAAATCAAACAAATGTAGATTTATTTAATATTTCCTCATGGGGTTTCCTATTTAGACCATAAAAAACTTAATAAAGGTGGTTTACTAAGTTATTTTCATAGTGAAAGAAATTTTACTTAAGGTAAAATTGGTCTTACATGGTGTACTTGGGTCCATCTAATGATAATAGGTTAGATGACCAAAAAATGGTGTAACAGATTGCTCCCTAGCGTGTGAGCGTTAAGAGCTAATCGTAAGACCGAACTACGCTATAAGAACTCAATCACTAGACACCAAAGGGGAAGTCAAAGCGAGAGAAATATAAGGTAGACCAAAGTGTTGAAAGGACTAGACCTTGAAGAGGCGAGGCTCACTGGTGCGAAAAGTCTCTTTTATGAGTGAGTATCTGTGATATAGGCAGTGGGGGAGGCATACCTATGCCCGCCGAGACAAATTACAAAGAATAAGGCATCCAATAAACACGGGACTGAACAATATAGTACATGTTGGCATAAACATGAGCTAGATAAACAACATGATAATGAATCCCACATACATATTGTGCCTGGGATAATAACTAGGAATTGTACAATAATATCTAAGTGCATGAGATATCAATACAACCCAGATGCCCCTGTAAACAGGAAAGGGCTCTAAAAATCTAACTGATAAATGCAATCAAAAAGGCACTGCAAGTGGATGAGGCCGACATCATCAAATCTATGGATTTGCATCGAAGGCTGAAAGGAACAGGTCATCTGGGAATGTGGGGGGCTACCTGTAGGGCCACCCCCTCATGAGGGCTGAGACATCTCACACATACCCGGGAATCACTGATATTAGCTGTTGCATCACTAGATCATCAAGTATACGGATCTCGATCATGATGAAAGGAGTTGGAGCTAAGAAACAATGAAGTCAAAGGGCAATAAGGAGTCCCTTTGTCTAATTTGAGGGACCGAACAAGAGTGGAAGCTGGAACCAAGGTACACTACCCTCTAGACCTGTCTTCTGGAATGAATGAGCTGATGTCGATAGAAGGAGGTCTGCCATAGGTGAGGCAATAAGGGATCCTCAACTAAGGCATGAGAGAAAATAGTAGAGCGACTGACAAACTGACACCAGGGATTATGATGAAATGAGGGGTACTGAGTAGCAGACAGACGACTTCCATTTTTTAGAGAATAAAGGGCATGGATGACCTGGCAGAAACTGACACAATATCATGAGGGATAGGGGATAGTGAGACTGAAAGCCATAATGTGTGACACGAGAGAGGAATCAAGAAATCAAGGATGGAGTACTATAATGGGATAAAAAGGGACTCGGGATAGACTTCATGAATGTAATGATGACTCAACTCGGATGATCTAAACAAAGGCAACTCGATGGTGATGCCACACATAAAAGAGGTCCAATGGGGACCATAAAAACAAGAGTACATGATGGTTACTCACGACGAAGATCGACACAAGCATGGACAAGTATGAAGGCACAGGGATGCCCCCAAGTACAAGTGTGGCAGGTGAAGAAATTCGATTTTGAGGAGTGATGAAGTGACCCTTCTTGGACAAAATGTGTCCCAGTGAAGCATCAAATCATGAAAAACTAACATATACCCATTTGAGGGCTCGGTCAAAACTTTCCAACGGTACAAATGGTTTGGAAAACTGAGCTACGATTTGACCACAACAGGCGAAAGAAAAATCAGGGGTTTCTCTTTTAATAAGGCATTTTCCCTCCAAATTAACTCATTTTCATGTGGAGTTGTGGTGAATGTAGAGAGGAGAGAAGGCCCTAAATCTTGCGGCGATCGTAGTGGACAAACTGACCGTTGGAATCGAGATCCGTCAGTTACAGGTAAGAGGCCTAACCCTACTCTTTCTTTTCAGTGGATTGAAAGTTCAGATTAGGTCCCCAGGGCTCAGGAACAAACCCCTGCTCCTTTTCACGGCTGGGTCACACTTTTTGGGGCAAAAAGTGCAACCTGGGTAGCAGGTTTTGAGCAAAAAACTGTGACTTGTCCCAGGTTTGGGCCTGAAAAGTGCGACCTATTAGGGAGGGGTTTTTCTGTGATGTTTTTTGGCTGATCACTAGGTTTTTATGATGAGATACAGTCTTTCCTGTCTGTATACTGACAAATATGACGGTTTTTTGCAGATATGGAAAAATTACAGATCAACTGGAGAGAGAGAGACCTGGGCGCATTACGGTCGGAGATCCGGGAGGATCAAGGTGTCTGTAATGCATTGGCTAGGTTTGGGGTTCTAAAGTTTGTGGAGAACCCTTTGATGAGAGCTGGAGAGCCCTTATTGGCCTGAATTTTCATATATTGGGATCCGGGCCATGAGATCTTTATAGTGCAGGGGCACCAGATCAAGTTGACGGTCTAGGATATATATTTCCTGACTAGTCTCCCACCACTTGGGATGGTAGGGAATACTCAGCCAGTATTATTGTGGGGGCGGAATATCATAGAGTTTGTAGAGCGCCATTATCAACCAGGTCTCCAAGTCAAGGGGAGTTGAATACCCATCAGGGATTTGGAGAGGTTAGAGACCTGTGCTGTGGTTGCAACTGTGTTGCGGATCCTGGGAAAACAGGCACTCCACCACATCACCAGAGGGTAGATGATGCTTGTGGAGAGTGTTTTGAGTGGGACCTACTATGGGTGGGCCCAGATGATGTTGTTATCGTTGAAACGACAGTTGTCACTATGTAAGCGGTAAGTGAACCATGACTGTGCATATGGTACAGTTTTTTTCTCATTCTTCTTTGAGAAGATCCCGACACTTTGACCTCGCATACAACTCTAATATGGGGGCCCGAGAGAGCCTAGGATGCGCCAGTGGGGGTGACTACTATGCAGAGGAAGAGGTGTGGCAGTTGGACGGGTGTTCCAACCCGAGTTCTTTGTTCATTGGGATCAGATGCCACTGTATATAGACGACTATCCCTATAGTGGGATGAGTTATTGTGGGGACCCAGATTTGCCACTGTTGCCTGGTCGAATACGAGGCCTGATGGTAAGTGAAAAATTGCTAATCTTTTATGTGCATGTAAATTTCTAGAATATTGTATGTGGTACTGATTCTTTCACTTTTGGTATGCAGATACAACACTGGTAAAACCGACTGGGTATATGGGACAACCTGCAGTATCGTGGACCGCAGGACCTAGTGGATCGAGGGCACAATAAAATGAGGATGCAACAACCCTCCTAGAGGACATCTGTCGTAGATGTGAGAGGCTTCTAATTGGTGTTTTAGAGTGTGGCTAGCAAGACTTAGATGACCAGTACATAGAGCCATGTATTGGTCTACCCTCTGAGTGGCGAGGGGTCATGTGGCACATGGTGATGGCCAGACAGGGTATGCATGATCTACGAGCTGCGGGAGCAGAGCCATTGGCTCAGGATCCTCCAGATAGTGATTAGTGTGTAGGGGCAGGTGGTGCCCCCAGTTTTGAGTTTTGTAACATGCTATGGGCATGTCATATGTATCAGAGTGGATGGACTCTAAAACATTTTATACATCACATATTATGGATATGCATCGTTTTGATATTTTTATGTTATTGTCTTGTGTTAAATGCGTGTGCTAAAAGCTGATCTAGAATATGGTTTGAAATGCTATCTACATAGTGATTTTGTGCTCTAGGGACATGACTGAATGTAATTATTTCAAATTCACGCTTCAAAAGCTTCACTTGTAAATATCTTCTAAAAAGGATAGGATTATGAACACGATCGACACCATTCAATTGCATGAAAAGAAGAAGGGAATCTAAATGAACATGAAGGTGGAGGATGCGATGTGAAAGGGCATCGGCTAATAGACCTCGAAATGCATCATATTCAGCCTGATTATTGGTAGCAGTACCAATGCATACACCGTTCGAGAGAACAAGCGAATGCAAGGGGGTAAAATGGCCCAACCTGCGAGGCTAGAATCCAGGAGTAGCGACTTGCACCATCGGCAAAACTGATATAAGGTGTGGACGGGAGGTCCATTTGAAAGGTGCCATAAGATAATAAATGGGAAGATGATGAAAAATGCTGGCAACCTGAGCACAAAGTAGAAATTGAATGCACTCTGTGGGAGGGAGTGATCTGGGTAGGATGTCTACTACTCACACGTAAACGGTGAGGTGGAGTGTGGGAGCTACCGAAGGTGTAGCTTGTGCTCAGGCCTCGAATGTCATCATAGGCACGAATGGTGCCATCATATTTATGGGTGGGAAAGATGAAGTCAGGGGTGGACATGGCTTCCATGATGTCATCATCACAATAGAAGATGGAGTGATTGGAGGAAGGGAGACCACATGACGCGGCGAAGCTACCTGACTCATCATCATGAGAAGAAAGGTTAATGTGTGCATCGTCACGGGGGATGAAATAATAACAATCAGATTAGGGATCTACTGATGTTGAGCCCAGGGTGATTGCTAAAGGGAGGTCAGGCGAAACAACAGGGGAAGATTCAGAGGGAGCTTCTGCCGAGGGTCTCATGGATGATGATAGGTAGTGGATGGTGGCCGCAGGCTTTGTCATCTTGACATTAGGAGGGGGAATGTCAATAGGAGTGGGTAAAACCTCAGTCTGGCCTACAACATAATGTGCAAGTACGGGAGAGGCGAACTAGTTCTGTTCAATCTCGTACTCCCGAACTACCTCTAAAGGGGCGTGGTAATGCGTAAGGCGGGGACAATGGTGGGAATAATGGCCATGGAGATCACATAAAGCACAAGGTTGGTTGGTGTGAATAGTTTTAGGATTCTTGGCCGCAGTCGAGGAAGAAACAGAGGCTTTAGGGACCATAGACTCAGGGAACGCAACTTTAACCATGGGCTTGATATGGATCAGTTCATAAAAGTTATGGGTGGCATGGCCGACGACATCACACAAAGCGCAGGGCTTTGCGAGCGGGAGAGGTGTAGGGTTTATTAGGGTAGCCTTGTCCTTGGAGGCCCTCTTGCGAGCTTTGCCCTTCTTACCTGAAGCGGTCACAATAGGAGGTGGTTCCTATTGAAGTGGTTGAGGCATTTTTGCAACGGGAGAAGTCATGGGGACCGGTTGAACCGAGGTCAAAGCAAGATAAGGTTTGGGTTGACCTGGAGGGTTAGCGACTGGAGGATCAAGGTACCAAATGGGAATCCCAAGGGTAAAGTTAGGAAGAGAGAGGGTGGCCATGACAAGTGCCATATACACACTTGGTGGGGGGGCTAGGAACGATATCTGATCGGAGGGGTAATGGCCAGGCGAGACGACTCCTAAATGGCTAGGGCCTGGAGGAACCATTCCAGGAGGGTAGGGAGGCTCATGAATATTAGCTAAAGGGCCAGGAGGAGGAGGACCATAAGGCTGAATCAAAGGGCTAGGAGTAGGCTACGGAGGATGAGGAGGCTGCTGACTAGCCGAGGTGGACCGCTTGAGAGCAGCCTGAGCCAATTGCATCATGCAAAAATTCGATGAGCTGGGATTAGAGATAGGAGGAGGAAGACCAGGGAATGTACCAAGCAATGAGGAATATTTGTAGACTTCGGGTGAAACACTGGTCAAAGGATCAACGATTTTATTGTTGGCCACCGAAGAGATAATGGACTCAGGGGAGGTTTGAGACTTCGGTTCGTAATATGCCAGCTGGTCAATGGTGACTATCCTTCCATTATGAGGGAGGGACATATTGCGGTGGACTGCAGAAAGGACAGAAAACATCTTATAACTATAGGTACAACCCAATAGAATGTTGTAATCTAAGGGGGCATCTATGACTTCTACGTCAATGCAAGCAGGATTGCCCGCAAGAGTAATAGGAAAATTGTGGAATAAGACAATGGGCTGGGAGATGTGGCCATCCCACAATCTAAGAGTGATCATGGAAAGAGCCAACTCATGTGATCCGAGTTTCTTCCAAACTGAAGCGGACATCACACAAGTGGATGCCCCCTCATCAATAATGCACCGAGAAACGTTGGCGTTCCGGATTTTGACTGGGAGTTGGAAAGCGATGGAAGCAGGGAGAGGAGGATGTTCTGACCAGTCAACATCAAAGACAATCAATCGATCGTCAGAAGGATCTATAGTGCCCATGGCAGATAGTAGATCTTTTCGTTGTGAAGGGCATGACTGGAGGAGTTCCAACGTTGAAATGGCAGCAAGAGATTGTGCCAAATCATCTACTATACTATATGAATGGGTAGCTTTGCCAAAAGCAGCATTTCGGCATAGTGGTCCCTTAGGGATCTTGGTGTGAACCTCCACCTTAGGTTGAGGGATCTACAAGGGACCATTAGATGTCAAAAGAGGCTTTGTAGAGACTGAAGGAGGCGACACGAGGACAGACGTAGCGGGAGGATTGTTGTATTGACGGGACCAAGTCTGAAGATTGATGTCTACAGCTAGAGGTTGATCAGATTTCATCATGATAATCTGGTAATCGGAGGTACTAGATGGAAGAGTTTGAGTGGCCACCTATCCTTTAGGTGGTTGGGTAGCCACAAATCCTTGCCGAGGGAAAGGATCAGTAAGCACAACCGGTTGACTAGGTGTAGCATTGGGAGGAACGGAAGGGGAGGCTTGCTCTCCTAAATTTTTTTCTTGAGACTCCCACAACCGCTGCATCTATGGTAAAAGAGGACAATCATGTGTGTAATGACCATAAACACCACAACAAGAACAAGGCTTGTTCGTGCGAACATGCCTGTCCTGCTTGGCCTGGGTTCCCTATCGCTGGTTAGTAGTGTTAGGAGCATTATTTTGAGGATTAGGTCCAGGATTACCAGGAGCATACTAATTTTGAGTTCCTTTCCTCTTCTTTTTGGGGGGAGGAGGATTATTCGCGCCCTTTTGTGAATATACCTACTCCTGAGGGGGCAGTGGCTGTTGTTTTGGGGGTTGAGAAGGCAAGGGAGGAGGCTGTGCTACATATACATACACACACACACACACACACACACACACACACAGATATATATAGATATATATATATAAGGATACCATGGGAAAAATCATGGGTTATCAAAACCAGAGCCCGGAAACTACCAACAATGAATTGAATAGTTTACCTCAATTTTATTGTAATTATTATTTTATTTTATTTGATTTGAATTTTTAGTTTTATTTTTATTTTTATGTAATTTGTCGAAGTCAAAATGTTTACTTAACATAATATGATTGATGAGCTCCATCATTAGACATATTTGGATGGGTTAATAGTCACTTGTTTTCCTTCTTAGATCTCTTTTTCTTGAATTTTTATTATTATTTGGTTTTTTGATGATAGTATAGGTGGTGATTTAGGCTAACATACTCTGAGTGCCGAATATAAGTTTGAGTGTAGAAAATCATGAATTATTAATCATTTTTATAAGGATTTTATCATAAGTACTTGGAGGAGACAACAAAGAGGAATTATAGGAGGATTGTCCACCCTCAAAGGTAGTCAAAGGATCCCAAAATTCTCTCTAGCAATTCGAATTTCGAAAGAAGCCAAAGGATCCCCAAGGATTCTATCCAGAAATTCGAATTCCAGAGGCAGCCAAGCAACTCAAAGAGGAGTGCGCTCAATACTTGTTCACTGAGAGTCAAGTGGACTCAATCACCATTTTCTAGGGAGCTATTGGTAGTTGCCTTGTAGAAAAAATAGAGAATTGCTAGACCTAGGAAGAGTTAGTCGATTCTAGTTGGAACTTTGTTTCAAGTTATTGAGTTTTTATTATTTCACTGATCAAACTCTCATAGATGTATGAGGTTATTATTTTAATGAAATGAGCAAACTGATTTCCTTTTACTGATTTTAAATTTCAGAGAGCTAGGCTTGTGGGTTAGGGCCCAATCCATGTGCCTCACCCTCTCTGTTGTACCTGTTATTTTCTTTTTGTTATTTCACTAGCTCTGTATTATGATAATTGCATTTATGTTTCAAGTTTCTAATTAGTGTTTCTTTTAGTAGGCCGTTGTAGTTTTACATTTGTTTTTGAGTAGTAGAATAGAGGAAAAAATCCAAAACCTATGGTCAAGCCCCCCCCTCTCATACTTTTCAATAGAGTTAGAGTAGGGTAGACCTTCCCATTGACCAAAAGCATTGATTTATGTTCACTATTTCCATCTTTGTGTTGAGCCTCTAAACCTTGCTTCCGCGCCTCCATTTCCTCTTGTTTTCCGCTCATTTTCAACTACCGCACCCACCTTTTCCTCTAACAACACTTAAACCCTTCATCCGCCTTATTCCTTTGTTTTTCTTATTCGCGGTTGTCTTTACATTTTTAATGTTAAATTCTTGAAAAAACTATCGAAACCTGTCTTCCTCCTTTCCTCCTTGAAATTCCCACCACCCTACATTGCAATTGCACTTTGCATCCCTCATATTTTTCCTTGAAGACTTACCACTCTCCTTCGCCAATTTTCTGCCTTATTCTTTCGTTCTATCGGTCACCATCGTCAGACTCGTTTTAATGCAAAAATGCTTGAAACCATCCAAAACCAGCGACCTTCGCTTTCCTCGTCAAAATTCCTGCTACCATACATCACACTTTGCAAATCACAATTTTTCCCTTTTTCTTTTAACTTATAATATTCCCAATTATCTATAAGCTAGTTGGAATATTAATTTTTGTTTTTGCTTCTTAGTTTGATGAATAAGAGGGTATGGATACCCATAAATCTCCTTAGTAGGAATAAAATCGCTGCTAATGTGAATGGAGATCATTTTAGTGTTTTGATAAAGAACCCTTGTGTTGAAAAGTGGTTGGAACATGTAGACTCGGTCAACCTTGACAAAATTAACAACGCCGATATGGAAGGAGTGGCATTCATTGTGGGACAACGCAATTTTGGAGGGAGACTCCATGCATGGAAGTAGTTGCTTTAATGAATGGGACCCAAGGTGAGGAAGCTCACCAAGCATATAAGGAAGGGGATGGAAGCCATTGTTGGTATGTTGTTGATTATTATTTTGATATGGTATGTTAAGACTTGTTTTCTCTCTTCAGTTGTTTAGCTAAGACTGTAGTGCTGTTTAGCACAGGGTGTTCCCGAGCGGGAATCCCACCTCCATCCTCAGAGGACTTCGAGTGCCTACTCAGGAGACTTATCTGCACTATATTTCCACATTCTTGCATCAGGCGAAGCTCCATCTTTCTTCTACAGTGCAGTTTCTATAGAGGGTTGTGCAGTGTTGTAGGGTGCAGTAGTGGAGAGTTGATTTGGGTGATTTCCGAGCTATATTTCAGTGGAGGAAAGTTTCCTTCCATTGGGATGCTAGTAAGGAAGGCCCTTTATCCTTATTGCAGCATTTGGCACTAGGCCACACTATCATTTTCCCCTACAGCATAGTTTCAGTCCTAGACTGCGTTATTTTAGGGAGGAGTGCAGCAGTGATTTCAGTACACCATTTGGGGAGAAGGTTTTCCAGTGAAGGGATCAACCTTTCATTTGGAGATTCTATTTGAGGAGACTACATTCTTTTCCACATCATATCAGCCACATCTTTCCAATTGTTTAGTTGCAATGAATCTTCAGCCCTAGGGCTTTGGTTCACCTCTTGTATATTGGTGTATTTCTGGAAACCCTCTTGGGTTCTTGTTGGAGGTTGTATAGAGCCTTGATATTCATGTATATTATCTCTTGAGGCATATATCAGCCATTTCATCTTTTGAATGTTCATATTTTTTAGCAGTGATCACAACGCAGTCTTCAGGATTTTTGGTATGGTAGCAGTACCTCATTCTTGAGGGATTTTCCTACTGGAGGCTTGTTGGTTCATGTTGTATGATTTGTGCTCCATCATTTTTTAATATTTTGTTACTATTATGATTAATCAAAAGGCTCCATACTTGTCTCATATATTTATGTTATGTTATACACTGCTATTTCAATTATTTTGTTCAATTATTTTTCTTTCCCATTTGGGAATATTACAGTGGTATCAAAGCATAATCTTGGCTCAGCCTATGCATCTTAAGCCAATATGTCATCAAAAGAAAGAGATCCTCTCACAGATAGAGAAAAGAGGTATCTCAGAAGAATCCAGAGATATGATTATACAAATGATAAAGAAGACAAGGGTAAAACTCACATATTAGGAGAGGAGGATGATAAGGAGTTCCCTAAGCTTCTTCTTCGAACTATGCAGTACATTGCAAGAGAAATAAAGGAGATGAGGATGGATAAACACAAAGAATCCCCTAAAGGGTTTCTGCATGGAGAAGGCTCTATCATTTCTCGTCACTGGAGTGATCAACCATTGAAGAAACAGTTTTCCCAACGCTCTACAATGCCTACATTTTTAGCAGTGGGAAACGGAGGGTTTCAAGAAGAAGAAACTCTTGAAGACTATTTTCTTCAGTATGAGTCTCAATCTCAGAGATTCAAGGACCATTTGAGCTTTAAATATTTTTGTAAAATCAAGGAAAATAGGAGACCCCGACATCACAATAGAGGTGGAGGATTCATACAGAATCATGATCTACACCAGACTATGGGCATATTTTTATTACCCAACTTTGATGGGTCATCAAAGTGCACTGCCAAATCATGGGTAGAGAAGCTAAACATCTACTTCTAGCTTAACCAAGTACCAAAGATGGAGGCCATTAAAATAGCAGCGATGCACCTTGAGCGTGAAGAACATGATTGGTGGTTTCATTGTCTTTCTACATTGGTTCATGCCAATGTGACTGCATATTCAGAGTTCACAAGGAGGTTGGTGGAGAGGTTTGATTGAAGAGATCCGGAGGCACCTTTCATGGGTCTAGCTAAGCTCAAACAATCAGGTAATTTAGAAACTTATATTTCTGAATTTCTAAAACTTTCTGATATGGTTCCTGATTTTTTTGCAGCAAGGAGAGTCTACATGTTTATTGATGGGCTAGAAGAACATCTACATGGGTTGGTTAATTATACCAAACCCACTACTCTTCAAGGTGCCATTGACAGGGCTAGAGATCTACAAGATGCCTTGCCAAAAGCAAAGGAAACATTTCAGCAAAATCCCACTTTTCCATCAAATGGAAAAGATGAGAAGGCTCCTTTTTCAAAGGAGAGCCAAAACAAAGTACCTTTTAGTGATGATGTCCAAAGAGATTTGAGAAGAAGGAAGATTTTCTTCACATGCCAAGAATCATGGGCACTCGAACATAGATGTGTAGCAAGAAAGGAACACTATATAGAGGTCTTTTTGGATGATGAGGAGGAGGAAGAAGAAGAAACAGAAGGAGGTCATAGCGCTGGGATAGCAGGTGAGGATACAACACCACCAGGAGGTGGGAATGGAGAATTTGCTTCAACTGGAGGGGTCTGTGCATCATTGGGAGGAGTACCCAAGTACTTGTCCTTGAGGGTTCGAGGTTCCATTCAGGATCATAGGGTTTCAGTTTTGATTGACAATGGGGCTACCCACAACTTTATTGATGCCCAACTAATGCAGAGGAGGGAAATACCCACTTATGATTTTGAGGGACTTTCAGTTCTGGTCCTAGGAGCTAGAACTATGCAGTGCATGCATTATGTTCCATCTTTATCTGTCACCATGGGGACATATAAATTGACTGATAAATTCTTTGTGGTTGACATACCTGACACCAATGTGATATTGGGTGTGTAGTAGTTGATTACTTTGGGGAAGGTCACCACAGATTGGGAGAATTTGCAGATGGAATGAGTGGACAGAAAGAGTGGAAAAAATCATATGATTAGAGGCATACACACATATCCCTCAAAAACAACTTCCACATAGAAAACAGATTTGGATTTGCATAGTGGAAGCAAGGACATAATATTTTCATCTATGATTCAGATGACTTTGGCCCATGAGACATTACTGTTTAGTGGCATTCCACCTGGGAGGCCACTTGATTAGTAGTTGGTGAGAAATGTCTCACAACATGTTGCGTGACTCATACATCCAGGAGAAGTGGGATCATTGGGATGTCATGGTATAGCGCAGAGAGTCTTGGGTAGACTCAAGGAGGAGGGAGACATTCTCCCAACATCATAATTACCCACTCTCACCTCACATCTTGCACTGAGAGAGGATGTTACAAGGATGGAGGATGGAAATATCATGGTGCAAGGAGACTACTCCTTGAATTTGGAGGTTTAGAAGATGTTCTCACTAGGGGATAAATCTTACACGTATGGTAGAGGATGGAATCCACTCATGCATGCTTTGGCCAAACTCATGAAGTTTTGGATAGGTGATAGCTTCCCATGGAAGACTAACCTCCAAAAGCTTCAACCTTTACTTGAGCATGGGGAACTACAAAAGGAGCATCAGAGGAAGGATAACAACATCCTAGTATGTGACTTTGGCATGGGATATGTCAAAGAAGGGGGAAGCCACATGACAAATGGTTTATATGATAGATCATCAACATTGTCACTATGGAGGATATATCCTTACTGGAAATCCCAGCTGTTGGTGGATTATTCCAAGGATCTTCTTACATGCATGATACTTGATGACCAACTACTAGAGGAGGGATACTTAGTAAGAGATGGGGTCATCTACTGTCAAAGTAGGATATTCTTATCTAGAGCATCCAAGCTCAAGGAGAAGTTACTACAAGCAACACATGACTATTTTCTCTTCAACCACACTTAATATTTCATGAGAGCATATCATACTATCATGGAGGGATATACTTGGGAAGGCTTTGGAGAGGAGATATATCAACTTTTGAAGATATGCATGGATCATGTGGAGATGGAGGAGATACATAACTCTTTGAAGGAGTTATCACAACCACCTCTTTCCTCTTTTGGAATAAGAGGGGATCTATCTATGAGCCACTCCATTTATGTGAACAAATCATATGGTAAGGATTATGTTTGTATGCATAATGATTTACTTGATGAATATTTGCATTCCTTTCACATATATGTGTAGGCCATTGCTCCAAGTGGGGGAATTCTCCCTTATAAACTTCATGGTCAACTTGGGGCCATAAATAGTGTTGAGCATGGCGACTCCCTAGGAAGATATAGGGAGATGACATACCATTCAGGGTGTACTCCAAAGGCACCAAACATTACCCACCTTATAAAAACATGTGAGAAGAATATGGTAGCATGTAAGTGGTGTGGAAACCACTTATTATATCACAATCTGAGGCAGTCAAGAGATATACTGCTCTGGTTACACATGTGGGACTATGATCCACCCCCATTATTGTGTATGGAAACTTATGTATCCTTGGTTTTGATCCCATACATTGATGACGTCTTTATTATTATTATGGGAATGATTGGAGGAAGGATGCAAGGGTTTAATGTGCCCTTTGAGAGTTATATTCTCCATGTTTCTCATGCTTCATGTTTTAGGGAGAACATTGGGAAAACCATGATTTCTACATTGGGTCTTTTGCTTCCTTGTGAGATGAATCATTGGCATCTCATGAGTACTTGGGAGGATCATTTCATGGAGGGATGGATTGGGAGACACTTGGTTCATGAAGGGAGATTATCACATGGAGGTGTCACCAATGAAGGAGGAGAAGAGTTGCAACACCCACCTTTATATTTGCTTGAGGACAAGCAACATTTGGGAGGGGAGGATTGTAATATTCCCAATTAGATATAAGCTAGTTGGAATATTCTTTTTTGTTTTTTCTTCTTAGTTTGCTGAATAAGAGGGTATGGAGACCCATAAATCTCCTTAGTAGGAATAAAATCACTCCTAATGTGAATGGAGGTCATTTTAGTGGCTTGATCAAGATTCCTTGTGCATGAAAAGGGGTTAGAGCATGTAGACTAGGTCAACCTTGACCAAATAAATAGCGCAGATATGGAAGGAGTGGCATTCATTGTGGGATAATGCAGTTTTGGAGGGAGACTCCATGCATGGAAGTAGTGGCTTTAATGAGTGGGGCCCAAGGTGAGGAAGCTCACCAAGCATATAAGGAAGGGGATGGCAGCCATTGTTGGTATGTTGTTGATTATTATTTTGATATGGTCTGTTAAGAATTGTTTTCTCTCTTCAGTTGTTTAGCTAAGACTGCAGTGATGTTTAACGCAGGGTGTTCCCGAGCAGGAATTCCACATTCATCCTTGGGGGACTTCGAGTTCCTACTCAGGAGAAGTATCTGCACTATATTTCCAAATTATGGCATCAGGCCAAGCTCCATCTTTCTTCTACAACGCAGTTTCTGTAGAGGGTTGTGCTGTGTTGTAGGGTGTAGCACTGCAGAGTTGATTTGGGTGATTTATGAGCTAGATTTCAGTGGAGGAAGGTTTCCTTCCATTGGGAGGATATTAAGGAAGGCCCTTGAGCCTTATTGCAGCATTTGGCACCATGCCACACTATCGTTTTCCCGTACAGTGTAGTTTTAGTCTTGGATTGTGTTATTTTAGGGAGGAGTGGAGGGGTGGTTTCAGTACACCATTTGGGGAGAAGGTTTTCCAGTGAAGGGATCAACCTTTCATCTGGAGAGTCTATTGGAGGAGGCTAAATTCTTTGCTACATCATATCAGCTACATCTTTCTAGCTATTTAGTTGCAAAGAATCTTCAGCCCTAGGGCTTTGGTTCACCTCTTTTATATTGGTATAGAGCCTTGATCTTCATGTATATTATCTCTTGAGGCATATATCAGCCATTTCATCTTTTGTATGTTCATATGATGTACCAGTGCTCTTATGACTGTGCTATAGTAGTCTTCCGGTATTTTGGTATGGTAGCAGTATCTCATTCTTGAGGGATTTGTCTATTGGAGGCGTGTTGGTTCATGTTGTATGATTTGTGCCCCATTATTTTTTATTATTTTACTATTGTTATGATTAATGAAAAGGCTCCATACTAGGCTGATATCTTGATGTGATGTTATACACTGCTATTTCATGTATTTTGTTCAAATATTGCTGCTTTCCCATTTGGGAATATTACATAACTCTTACCGCTTGTTCTTGCCGATTGTGATATTGCGATCGCGCTCCACCATCGGTCCCACCGCCACGTAGCCCATCACAAATCTCACTTCGCAAAACTTACCTCATCGCACTTTGCATCATTTAGTTTGTTCCATTCGCACTTACTGCTCCGACTGCCGATTGCGATATTGTGAAATCACAAATCGCAAATCGCACCATTTACCTTTTTCGCATAACACTTACCGCTCGTTCCACCGATGTGATAACTCTGCCACGTCACTCATCGAACTTTGCATTTATGTAAACTTACTACATCACAAATCGCAACCCGTAAATTTTTCCCCATCGCACTTTGCACTTCGCAGATATTGAGATTGCGACATCACATATCGCAAATTTTTTCCTCCATCGCACTGTGCCATTGCACTTTTGAGTTCTTTCCACTCCAAAGTAATTTCTCGCACTATTATAAGGTTTTATAAGGTTTTAACCCTCTCTTTCCACTTCTAAGCCCTGTTTCATGTGCTAAGCCCTCAATTCACCATTTAGCCCTTTTCTTCCCTCCAAGCTGCAAATCAACCCCTTTTCAAGTATAATTAAGCAATGGACAGCTTAGTTGCATGGATAGAAGCATGTTAGATAGACTATAGGATAAATAGAGTAATTTAGCTAATTTTCCAAGTTAAGTGTGGTTTAGAATTAGTTTCCTTTCTGCCATTTAGTTTCAGCAAGTTAGCTTAGTTTCTTTTTAGTCATTTCCCTTTCTACCAATTAAATTAGTTTCATTATTGTCATTTCTTTTCAGCACTTTAGTTTAATTTCCTTTCTGTCATTTCCTTCAAATTATTTACTTTCCAGTTCTTATCATATTTTAAGAAATAACACCCTCTCTTAAAGTAGAAGAGGATGGCATGAGAAGAATGCATCTGTTGTGCATACAACACTGTCACCTCCAAGTTTTTACAAACCCCATGTTGATAAAGTAAAGTAGGTCAGCCCTTGGGAGTTGCAGCATTCTTGGTGCAATACCAGGGCTCACCGCTTTTTTGCATCATTTCCGGGGAGGTGTCTAGTAGATGTTTTGATTTTGTTTTTAGAATTCTTTTTTTCTTTCCTTTATTTTCATGTAGTTTCAAAAATATTGAAGAAAATAAAAAAAGATCTAATTTTCATGCCTCGTAGGACTAGGAATACCCAAATACAAATCTTACCTAAAACCCCCACATCACCTCCTAGCCACCCTTCACTCTTCTTCAGTGGCAGTGATATTGAACCCCCTATAGGAGAGCCTCTTGGATATTTTGAGGATCCTATTGGGGAAGAATAAGAAGACCTTGTTTCAATTGAGGGAACTACTTCACCTATCTTAACCATGGTTGGGACCCAGAGAACCTTTCCCATAAGAGAGGCAGATGGGGAAAATAAGATGAAAAAAAGTAGCCCCTCAGCTCTTCCACACTTCTATGGACTTACCTCTGAGGACCCTGACACATTCATGTTTGAATTTTTTGTTGTTTTTAGGACTTATGACTACACCTCTGATGATCATAAGTTTAAGCTATTCCCATCCACCATTAAGGATGCAATCTTGTGCTGGTTCATTGGTATGGAAGATACCTTCAGAAGCACGTAAAAATACTATTATAGGTCCAACAAAACTAAGGATGAGATATTTAGGATGACTCTAGGGCCTGATGAATCCCTAGAGGATTGTGAAGAGAGGTTTCAATTTAACTATAAGAGAGCCAACTATACTCTTGATCCTAGCTCACTTAAACTTTTACTTCTTTGAGGGATCAGTGAAGAGATGATAGAAACATTGAAAATGTTATCGGGAGGATACATCTACCAACAACCCTATGAAACAATCAAAATTATCTTTCGGAACCATTCTAGGGAATTTATGAAGAAGGGAAGAGCTAGAAAAAGTACATCCAATACCCCTTCCTCTTCCACCTTCATAAAATATGAGATTGGAAACATGCTGGAGGACTTCAAGAGTGACATGCTGCACACCTTTTCTTTGAAAATGGACACAATGCAGGTAAAAAGGAAGCAAGAGGAAGCACAGAGAGCCCTGGCCATATTTTGTCCTAGATGTACCAGGAAGCACCCAAGAAATTAATTTCCATTGAATGTCATAGAGGTTTTCTTAGTCTGTGAAGAGAATCATGCCACAGACAAGTCTCCCTCCTTACCTGGACTTAAAGCTGTATATCAAGGTGGGGAAACAATTCCAAAGAAACTAGGTTTCATCAACCAGAGAAGGCCTCAAGGCCCTCAGCCATATCAAAAAGGTATGCAAGGTGCACCTTAATCTTACTAGTACAACAAGCAGAGTGCACCCATGCAACCTTGGTACACCCCCACTCCTCCATCCTAGTCTACACCTCCTACTTTGCCTTCCAACCCTTCATATCATCCTCAGCCAGTAAACCAACCATTTCAGTAGTATGTTCCACAAAAACCTTAGTGGAAAAATCCATCCCAAGGGCGGAAGCCTAAAAAAAATCAAATAACTACTCTAATGCCTCCACCCCAACCTCAACCTCATCTTACTCATGCTGCTCCACCTAGGCTACCTATACCTGCACAACCCAATTTGAACCCAAACAATAGACAAGCTCAACAGGCTCCCAGTGGAGAAACATCCCATCCAACTTATGTTGTGGAGATACAGTAGGTTAATCTCAGGTCAGGAAGAGTACTCCCAGAAAACCGTCCCCCATCTCCACCTGTAGAGGTTGAGGAGGAAAAGGATGAAGATAACACTCAGATCCAACAACCTACTTTTCTCGAGTGATTGATCCACCCTAGTCAGTGCACCCCAGAGGAGACTGAACTCCTGGGAGAATTGGAAAATTTGTGTGTAAAGGTACCACTTTTCTAGGCCATCAAGGATGTCCCTATCTACAATAGGCTCATCAAATAAAAGTTCTTTAAGAAACCTAGGATATGGAAGAGAGATACCCCCACCATCAATGTGGTAGGACAACTGTCTGACCTGATGCTGGGGAAGGTGATATTTCCAAAATACCTAGACCCTGGTAGTCTAGTTGCTGATGTACATATAGATGGTGTCATAGTCCCCAACACTCTGATTGATCTAGGGGATTCCATCCATATCATGACCAAGGAAAATATGTTGAAACTTAATCTCCAAGGGAATTTGAGGAAAACCACAACAATTCTGCAATTTGGAGATCAAACCACAGTAACTTCAGAAGGAATTATTGAGGATGTTATGGTAACCATTGACTCTTGGAAGTATCCTACAGATTTCCTGGTCCTGCAACCAAAAAAAAAGTTTAATGGTTATCCTCTCATCTTAGGGAGACCTTGGTTAGCCACTGCAGATGCTTATATTAGTTTTTGGACTAGAAACATGACTATAAAAAATGGGCCTTTGTCTAAATAGCTAGTGCTATATCCTCCAGCCCAGCCTTCCATTGATCATGATATCCCTATATGGTTGGAGGATGAAGAATATGAGTTATATAACACTGCCCCTATGTGTACCATAGATGATATTCTTAGAGGGGGGAATCTTAATGAAGATGAACTCATCGACCATGCCATTCAAAAATAGTCCTCCACTAGCACTCCTCCAGAAACCTTAGTCAAAGAGTCTGAAAGCTAACCTTGGATGGAAGTGCACTCAGTTGAGACAACCTCTGAAACCACCAAGGCTATTGAGTTTGGCCCATCTAGATATCTGAAAATAAACCCAAACCTCTCGAATGAAGAAGAGAACTAGTTATGCCAACTTTTGAAATAAAATTTTGAAGCATTTGCTTGGGATTAAAAGGACATGAAAGGGGTGCATACTTTACTATGCAGGCATCACATTTACATAAAAGAAGGATGCAAGCATGTGAGACAACCCCAAAGAAGGATGAACTTGACTCTGAAGGACATCTTCAAAGAAGAGCTATTGAAACTATTGGATGAAGGGTTCATATATCCTATATCTGACAGTGAGTGGGTATCTCCTCTTGTCCTAGTCCTAAAGAAGAATTGGAAGTGGGGAATTTTTGTTGACTATCGAGAACTTAACAAAGCCACCAAAAAATAACATTTCCCTTTGCCCTTTATAGACCAAGTCCTAGATGGCCTTGTAGGGAAGAAGTTATTTTCCTTCTTAGATGGGTTCAGTGGGTACAATCATATTCAGATTAGCATGAAGACTAGAATAAGACTACTTTCACCTGCCCTTGGGGTACCTTTTCTTATAGAGTTCTATCCTTTGGGTTATGCAATGCCCCACAAACCTTCCAAAGGGCTGTCCTAAGAATATTTTCTGAGTTAGTCCATGACTATGTCGAAATCTACATGGATGATTTCACACCATATGGGGATGACTTCCAGGAAGCTCTCTCCAATTTGGGTAAAGTACTAAGAAGGTGCGTTGAGATGCATCTCTCCTTGAGCCTAGAAAAGTGTGAATTCTTGAAGAAATAAGGGGTTGTATTAGGACAATCCATATCCCAAACAGGAATACAGGTAGACCCAAACAAAATCATTATCATCAAAAGGGTACCTTCTCCTCAAAAGTAGAAAGATGTTAGGAGTTTCTTAGGCTTAGCTCATCACTATAGAAGGTTCATCAAATATTTCAACAAGATGGCTTCACCATTATTTGGGTTATTGGCCAAGGATTTTGAGTTTATTTGGCTCGACCCTTGTTAAGAGGATTTATAGCTCATTAAGAAACAGTTGAATAATGCCCCCATCCTCCGAGGTCCAAATTGGACTCTCCCAACATCCACATTGATGCATCTGACAAAGCTGTAGGGGCAACATTAGGAAAATTAGAGGAAAAAATCCCTTATGCCATTCATTTCATCAACAAAAATTTGTCAAAGGCCGAGTTGAATTATACTCTTACTTAGAAGGAGATGTTAGCCATTGTCCATGCATTGAACAAATTCAGGAATTATGTCACTGGATGTCAGACCTTTGTCCACACTGACAATGTAGCCATCAAGTATTTAATGAAAAAACCAGATGTAAATGCTAGGATAATTAGATGGTTGTTACTTTTGCAGCAATTTGATTTAACTATTGTTGATAAACCTGCAAGGGAAAATGTTGTTGCAGTTTTTTTGTCCAGGTTAGTTCTCCATGCAGGTGAAGAAGGAATGGTGGATGACCAACTGCCATATGAACACCTCTTTGCCATATGAACACTCTCACCATGGTTCACTGATATAGCCAACTACTTGGTCACTGGAAAACTCCTCCTCCTAATATTTCATTCAGGGAGAGGAGCATAATCATCAGAAAAAGTGCCCCTTTCACATGGATTGGGGGAAATATTTTCAAGCTAGGCCCTGATCAAATCCTAAGGAGATGTGTGAGGGAGGAAGAATTTTTTGATATCCTCTCTGAATTTCATGACAACCCATGTGGAGGCCACTTTGTTGCAAAGCGAACTGCTTACAAATTTTGGTAGGTGGGATACTATTGCCCTACCCTTCACCAAGATTCCAGAAGATACACCAGCAGGTGTAACCAGTGCCAAAGGATGGGGAAACCCACACAAAGGGATGAAATTCCTTTACACCCTTAGGTGGCTCTTGAGCCATTTGATAAGTGGGGAATGGACTTTATTGGACCTATCGATCCACCATCCAGACAAAAGAAGTATATCATATTCTACACTGATCACCTAACAAAGTGGGCTAAAGCAAAAGTAGTGAAGGTATAAACCGAGGAGAAAGTAGCATAATTTCTAAGGTAGAATGTGTTTTACAAATTTGGATACCCCAGAGAAATAGCCATTGATCAGGGAGCACAATTCACCTCTCACCTCATTGAGAATATTTTGAGGAAGCACAAGATTCAACATATAACTTCTACTGACTATCACCCTTAGGTGAATGGCCAAGTATAAGTAACTAACAGATATTTAGAGAGCATCCTCACCAAGGTTGTGAGCAGCAAAAAAAAATATTGGGCAGACAGATTGGTAGAAGCTACTTGGGCCTACGACACTACTTGGAAGACAACAACATGATTCACTCCTTATGAACTAGTCTATGGTAATAAATCTCTACTTTCAATTGAGTTTGAATTCAATACTTTAAGAATGGCAACTGAATTAAATTTAGAGCTATCACATTCTCAAAAAGAGATATTTCTGCAACTAAATGGATTGGATGAGTTCATAATGCAAGCACTTCTTCACATAGAGGTAGTTCAACTGCAAAGGAAGGTATGACATGACAAGAACATCAAAGAAAATTCCTTCCAAGAAGGAGATTGGGGGTTGTTGTATGATTCAAGGTTTAAATATTTTAAAGGCAAGTTGATCAAAAGATGGTTAGGACCTTACATAGTGGAATTTTTTTTTGATAATGGCATAGTTCAAATCATAACCATAGATGAGGAAGCAATCCCCTTGCTTGTCAATGGTCACAGACTTAAAATTTACAAGCATCATTTTTCAAAGGCAGAGTTCATAAGTTCAATAAGAGGAGAGGTGTATGTGATGGGAAACTCCATAGTTTCCCACACCTCCTAAAAAAAATAATAAGCTTGTGGGTTGAAAACCTCGATGGAGGCAGCTCACTTACTAAAAAAAAAAAGAGAAAAAGAGAATAAAGATTTGTGGGTGAAAACCTCTGTGAGGCGCCCAAGGAAAGTTTGTGGGTTGAAAACCTCCATGGAGGCAGCCCACTTTCTTTCAAACAAAAAAGGGAGAAAAAGAAGAAAAATAATAATAATACATCCGCATCTCTGTTTTTTCTATGTTTGTTGTTTTGCAGGTTGTTAATTGTTTCTGGAAACACATGGAAGCATTCGTCTTATTTTTCCTTCTTCTATCTTACCATCCATCCCATCATTCACTCCATTCATCTTCATAACTTCCTCCATCACCTCCATACACCACACTCCTCCATTCATGAGTACAATGTAGCAAGAGAAGCGACACACAAACAGACTACTACACACATCAGGAGGTTCCTTCAAAAAAAAAAAATTGCCCATGGACTTCCAAGAAGAAAAATAATTAAATATGCATAACATACTTCAGGAGAATGATAATTCAACCCATGACATCTCAACCACTCCACGTGACATCCACAGTAGAGAGAAACAACAAGCAAATATTAGCACCTCACTCAGGAAGCTGCTAATTCAGGAATTTGCTCATTCAGCAAGCTGCTCATTCAGAGTATAGGAATATGGCAAGGGACGCAACATCTGAAAGGATTTTCTCCAACCTCTAGCCCTTGCAACTGCCATGGAAACAATAGGTAAGCTTAGGTATAACTTCTCACCCCTTGCTACGCATCCATAATAGCTAGAAATAATTGATTTGCAGACTTCGAGTTTAAGTGGCAGAAAGGTGGCTAGTTATCTCAGCCACCGTCATGAGGTATGACTGGAATAAAAATAGAAGTACACGTCACCTGGGCATGAAAAAGAAAACAATTTAAATCAGTTAAGTAGAGGAGAATGAGGGGAGGAAACACGCTGTCCATCATGAACTAACAAGAGAAGGAAATAATTGTCTACAACAGAACTGGAGCTGAACCGAGTTACATAAGCACTCCAAAATTAGATGCGCTATCTAATAAAAGGATATTACATCTAATAAAATGAGAGAGACCAACGAAAGCACACAACGCTTAAAAAAGTAGAATAAGAACCAGAAAAAATAAGAAGAACCAAAAGAAGAAGAGGAAGAACTAGAAAAAACAAGAAGAACCAAAAGAAGAAGAGGAAGAACCAGAAAAAACAAGAAGAACCAGAAGAAGAAGAGGAAGAACAAGAAAAAGCAAGAAGAACCAAAAAAAGAAGAGGAAGAGACAAAGGGCCAAATAAAAATAAAAGAGATGGCCATAAAATTCATAGAGATAACAGAAAGTGGGCGAGAAATAGACTCACAACACAGCATCACATCCCCTCAATACAAAACGATAGTTGCTACGATAGCTCCTTTGAGGGCAAAGAGAAAAACGCAGACCTGTAGGTATTCCAAAGCTGACAAGAATCAGAGAGAGCCAAAAAATTCTCCCACAAGCCCGATTATCATTGAAGAATCACCAAGGGGAGAGGAAAGAATCAAAGAGATAATTCTGAAGGAGCAATTGCAGAAGGCACAGGCAGATAATGTAGAACTAAAGGAGCAATTGTAGAAAAAAAAGGAGAAAGTAGCCACCATGGTGGACTTATGAATAGAAGCCCTTTATCACAGATTCCCCTCTGACTCATATGTTTTGTACCTCAAAGAACAATTGCTTCTATTTCAAATCAAAACTTTATCCTCCCATGGATCACTACCTTTCTAAGATTGCAGGCAATTCATGAATTTCTACAAGAAATCTAACATGGCTGATTAGGAAAATACGACAGAGTTTTATGTGCATAACTTTGTGCTGAAAAATATGGATTTTTTGGACCCCAATCCTACAATGGGGGATATGCAGTTAATGGCTCTAGCATCTTCGATGGTGAATGAGGAAACTAGAGAAAAAGAGATATGGAAGGTCATGGGAATAAGAAATAGATAACCCTTATATATCAGACCAGAAGTTTTTAGCTGAAGAGGAGTCATCCTTAACCATCGAGAGATTGAAAGGGACCCTGCATTGGTGGAAAGCTACCTTCAGACTCAAAACTAGGTGATAGGCCACTTTGATGATGTTTTTAGGCAGATAGAGGAAGAGTGCATTATGGCCAGCCAGAGTAGACGGAAAAAATTCCCTCATAGCCTCAAGAATAGGGAGTACCAAAGTCCAGAAATACTGATGGGTGCATTGGAAAGGGCACCATTATACAAGAAGGCCATGCAGGCCAAAAAGATCCAATGGTTGGGACTAAAGCTTAGCCCGCCTTTGCTGTTGGGGTTGACTGATGAAGAGGAAAAAAATGCACAAGATAGAGAATGGAAAGATGCAGAAAATAATAGTGGTTTTGACCCCTTTGGGTAAACTCCCACACTTATTCCTTAGGAAATCAAGGGGGCTACCAAAGCCTTGAAGGAAATGGAGGAGGGGTATTAGTTTCTCAAAGGATGAGAAACTATTCAGTAGGGGGGTGATGATGAGCTCCATCATTAGACATATTTGGAGGGGTTAATAGTCACATTTTTGCCTTCTTAGATCTCTTTTTCTTGCATTTTTATTATTATTTGGTTTTATGATGATAGTATAGGTGGTGATTTAGGCTAGCATACTCTAAGCGCTGAATAAAAGGTTGAGTGCAGAAAATCATGAATTATTAATCATTTTTATAAGGATTTTATCATAAATACTCGGAGGAGACAACAAAGAGGAATTATAGGAGGATTGTCCACCCTCAAAGGTAGCCGAAGGATCCCAAATATTCTCTCTATAAATTCGAATTCCAAAAGTAGCCAAAGGATCCCCAAGGATTCTCTACAACAATTTGAATTCCAGAGGCATCCAAGAAAATCAAAGAGGAGTGCACCCAATCCTTGTTCACTGAGAGTCAAGTGGACTCAATCACCATTTTCTAGGGAGTTGTGGGTAACTACCCTGTAGAATAAATAGAGCAGAGCTAGAGCTAGGAAGAGTTAGTCGATTCTAGTTGGAACTTTGTTACAAGTTATTGAGTTTTTATTATTTCAGTGATCAAACTCTCAGAGATGTATGAGGTTATTGTTTTAATGAAATGAACAAACTGATTTCCTTTTACTAATTTTAAATTTCAGATAGCTAGGCTTGTGGGTTAGGACCCAATCTAAGTGCCTCAACCTCTCTGTTGTACATGTTCTTTGCTTTCTATTATTTTGTTAGCTCCGTATTATGATAATTTCATTTATGTTTCAAGTTGTTGTTTAGTGTTTCTTTCAGTAGGCTGTTGTAGTTTTACATTTGTTTGTGAGTAGTAGAATAGAGGGAAAACTCCAAAATTTGTGGTCAAGCCTCCCCCTCTCATCTCTGTAAATAGAGCTAGAGTAGGGTAGACCTTCCCACAGACCAAAAACATTTATTTATGTTCACTATTTCCATCTCTACGTTATGCCTCTAAACCTTGCTTCTGCACCTACATTTCCTCCTGTTTTCTGCTCATTTTCAACTGTTTCACCCACCTTTTCCCCTAACAGCACTTAAACCCTTCAGTCACCTTATTCCTTTGTTTTTCTTATTCATGGTTTGCTTTACCTTTTTTAATGCTAAACGCTTGAAAAAACCATCAAAATCCATCTTCCTCCTTTCCTCCTCAAAATTCTCGCCACCGTACATCACAATCGCACTTCGCAGCCCTTACCTTTTTCCTTGAAGACTTACCACTCTCCTTTGCGGCAAGAAAACAGGATGCCCTAGCCAAAAAATACTTTGGCTGGTTAAACCAACTCTTCCAACCTTCCAGAGGTTTAGTCAAACACATACAAGATAATCATTCCTTCAGCATCACGCACACCTCATGAGACAACTCCCAAAAATAGTCAATGCAAATCAACAAAAGCATCCCTCATCCAGATTTCCAACATCCAAATTTCCGACATCTATTTCTGGCATGCATTTGTGGCATCATCCATATTTTCGGCATCCAGATTTCCAGCATCTAGATTTCTGGCATCCATATTTCCAACATCTAGATTTCTGGCATCCATTTATGGAATCCATATTTCCAGCATTCAAATTTCTAGCATTCCCTTTTATATCCATTAATGAGGGTGTGTGACACATCTATTGGCCTTGCGAGCCTACATTACAATTCATTCTAACCTTGAAAAATTGCACATTGGTGGAAAATAAAATCAAAATATAATTTTTTTCATCCAAACAAGATGATATTGAGATCAATATTGCACCTCTCTAAAAGAGGAATCCAACAAAAATATCATCATCATCATATGAGCAATGCAACATGGAGTTTGGACCTAGTTGCCCAAAATTAACACTCCTTCTCAAATAGGGAGAACACCATCTATCCACCTATGTCATCCTGTCATACAATACCATAGTGTACTCTCATATATCATCCTGAACTCATGTGTCATCCTACTGTAACATGCTTTGTTGGCTCTTCTTCGCACAACGAGAGTGCGTCACGAAGACATACAGTATGCTGACCCGAATTCAACTTAGAGGTTAAAACCTCAATGGGACTCAAGAGAGTCACACACTAACCCAAAGTCATTTTAGAGGTAAGAAAATCATCCAAACTTGATCCCAGATCAGGTGGTTGGACACATCCCATCCTATACATAGAGAGCACGACAATCCAAAATGCATCCATTGCTCATGTTATTGGTATCTATCCACATTTTACACCTCATTGGCCAAATGAGAGGTACTTCCCATGAGTCCTAAACTCCATGGGTAGGATGAATGGGGGGCATAGATCAAAGAGAGGGTGAACCAGCTCAATATCATAATGGTGGGGAAGTAGCATAACAATAAGTTTTAGTGAAACTAGCCCTATGGTTGCTTATAACTCCAAGAATCTATCCCCATGCCCCTTGGAGCTCCTAGAGATCATAGTCCAACTCATGCGGGACCCTCACAATAGGGTATGTCCATGATTCTAATATTCTCATGGAAGGTTAATAATTTGACCTTCCCCAAGGGCTTTGTGAGAATATCTGCGACCTGGTCATCAGTCCCAATGTGATCGAGCCTTACAGCACCTCACTGTAGCATGTCCCGAACAAAGTGGTACCTAATATCAATATGCTTGGATCAGTCATGGAACATGAGATTCTTAGAAAGATGAATCCCACTCTAGTTATCACAAAGGACAATGGTGGTATCTAGCACATGCCCAAACAACTCACTGCAATGTATCCGGCCTCAGCAGTGCTTAAGGCAACTGATTTCCACTTCCTGCTCATCCAAGAGATCGAAGTAGAACTCAAGGTGAAGCAACATCCAAATGTGCTCTTACGATCCACCACACTGCCTGCCCAATCAGCATAGGCATATCCAAGGAGCCTCATACTCTTGGCGGTGTATCTCAAATCATGGTTGATTGTGACCCAAAGATATATCAATAGATTCTTGGCACCAATCCAATGAACGTGATGAAGATTAACCATATGTTGAATCAAAGTGTTCACTGCAAAAAATATGTTTGGATGTGAGTTCACTAAGAACATAAAGGACCCTACAAGTTGTTGATACTCGGGGGGATTTCCCAGCTCAGGCCCAACAACGCTTGCACACAACTTCTTAAAGTTGAGTTCCATCGATGTTGACACAGACTTACAGTCCACCTGTTGATCATGTTAGCCCTTTATTAATTTTGTGACAAGCAAGCAAGGGGTTAAACTATCTTTGAGATTTCAAGGAGTGCATTCCCTCTGAAAACACATCATCCTTGAATCCTCCTTGTCCGTTGTCCTTTGATAAATCCTTACTGCTGTTCCCAGTTTTAAAGCCTCTCTGTTTGTGAAGAAAATGCCCAAAAAGGCTCCCTTTCCATACTTTCTCATTCCCATTAAACCTCTGTTTTCATCACCTGTTTTCCCCTTCTAATTCACCACTTACCCGCTAAATTATCCCATCTCCCCTTTAAACCTCACAAACACCCTTTGTTTTGCCAAATAACCCCTTTTCCTCTCTACCGTTACCCATTTTTGGCCTTAAAATGCATTGAAAATAGGCCAAAAGCCCATATTTTTCATATAACATGCTTAGCGCCTTTAAGGCCAGCCCCCTTAACCACTTCCCCACATACGTCTTGCGCCCAAGACCAAGCGCTAAAGACCCAGCCGCCAATCGAAATTGGAAGAAGCATGGGGCGAATTCTTTGTTGCAACTCGCTTTCCCCGATGCAATGTCTTTACACTATAAGACCGTGGGCGCAATCTCGACCATCGATCTATACATATCCGATGGTCAATGCAAGTCCTATCGTGCCCAGTCTCTCTCCTATGTGAAACCTCTGATGATCATCTCCACCGTCGATTCACTGTTGGATCGGACGGACATCGCACCATCACTCCCATCGCAATCAGAACTTCTTGTTGTGCTGCCCTTCCGATCCCACCATTGGTCGATCCCTGATTTGATCTATGCCGTTGATCTCTCGGGATCCAACGGTCCAGATATCATCGCTCCTCACTCATCGCCCCACCTATCTTCCTTTTTGATCTGATCTCCGCCGTTCATCCATTCTGATCCGACGGCTGGAATCTAATCGTGCTCTACTCATGCTCCCTTTCATCAGAACCTCCTCTAACGTCAGTGCTTAATCACCACCGTTGATCTTCTCCTGAGATCAAATGATTCATTTCTAATCGCCCTCCGCCCATGCCGGGTCCCACATCATGGTCTCTGTTTCATTCATTTCCCATGTTATTATGAGTATTTGCCCGAAACCTTAAAGACTCTAGGTTTCACACTAATGCATTATTTCTCCGCCTCCACTATTTCCACCTTTCCTCGAGGCCTTCAAAGCATCCTTCACTCGCTCCCCTAGATTTCTTAACTAGTTTATTTCATTGTGTAGGGATTAAATAGCAAAGAAACTCGCGCTATCCCCACAGTCACGGCCACTGTGGTTGAAAGTGCAGAGAGGCCATTACAGCAGTGGTCAGAATAGCAGTAGAGATGGATTAGGAAGATTAAACCTTTAATCCTTGTCCAAAAGGAAAGGACACAGTTGGAAGACTAAAGAGCACATGTAATAGCCATATCTGTGTTAGAAAATCTGCGGGACATTTTTTCCAGACAGTACGCCCTTCCCGCTAAAGCCTCCAGGCCTCCTCGAGCCCCAAAAACAGTTAATTACACATAAAAAAGCCTCTTAAAGACTATCATAACTAGACGTTATGGAGTATGGAGGCCCGAGGACTTTCTATCCAGTTCACCATTTCCAGAAGGCTAGCACAGAGTTCCAAGTAGCCATAAGGACTTCACGAAACATCAGAGGTCAGATATCGACCTGCCAAAGGCCCCTCAGCCATACTATGAAGTAAATACAACAATGTAGTGCCATTAAGCAATAGGGGCATGGATGCTTCCTCCATGTTGTCTTAATGAATCAATTTAATGTTCATCACCCACTCCTGTGACTCATTTTTCTCCTATAAAATTCCCCAAGAACAGATTGTGTATGGTTCCATATTTTCAGAAAAATATGCTGTGAGAGAATTTTGTATGCATTTTTGTGGAAATTTTATATGAATGTACAGAGCCCATTGGGTTTTAGTGATGAGGATTTATATCTTTAAGGAGGATTCTGGTCTTGGTGCTTTATAGTTCGTAAATCTTTCTTATGTGTTAAAGTTTAGCTGTTCATTTCATTCACATCCATTTATCTTGTATCATGTTCTGGAATGCTAGTGGCTCACTGGTTTTTGGTATGAATTTATCCTAATTGATACTCATGCTAGAACCCGTCAAGCACTTTAGATATGGCTCAGGCACGATATACTGTTTCATTTTCCACTTCAACCATACTTCTGCTATATTAGCTTCTATGGGATGTTATTTTAAAAAAACGCTATTGTCATGTATGGATTCTTAATTTTGTAAGCCCATTACATGTTGATATTTGTTCTTGGATATCATCGCAATGACAGTTAGTATTATCTCAATATTTCATATGCAATAAACGTCTTCTAATTATTCATCTCTGTGAGGTACTTTAGAACCCAGCCCTCTTTACAGTAAGTTGCCTTTGAATTGTCTGACACATTTGTATTAAAGTTTCACACCTTGCCTCTACAGTATTGCTTTCTCTGTGTCAAGTTTCTGAAAGTTTTGGTCCCATTCAAATTAACCTTCTTGTTTACAAGAGACAGCATGAGAGCCTTTTTCTAATAACTTCCCATATTATATCATATGCTCCTTGCTGTATAAGATGTCCTAGGCACTGGTTTTTCACAACTCAAGGCTGTCTCTAGGATCCACAACATTATTTTTGGCGTTGTTTCCGGGGAATCGAAGTTGAGAAAATTTAAATCCCTAGGCCTCGACAAAACCTTATTCACTCTTCAAATAGGTGAGCATGGAGAGTTGAGAGTTGTAGATCCCTCACCTTGGCGACTCCACATTCATTCATCAGAAAAATTTACTTGCAGTCCTGGCTCCTCATAAGCCACACCTGAGGTCATATACATCTCAGCCAAAGACACCTTCTATTTCTGACCCAGAGAAGATCATACATAGAATAATTTGGAGGGAAAGGAAATCAGTCCATTTCGAGATCCCTGAATTTTCTTTAGAATAATTTCCGTCATCCTCCTCTCAAGTTGCCCAAGTGCAAGGTCCCAACTCCGTTGTGGGAGATACCGATTATTACTCAGATATTCCACCCTAGGGAAGTGTTCGAATCAAAGACGAAATTCACCCTACTCTTGAGGTCGAAGAGGTCAAGGAAGTCACCAAAGTAGCTGCTATTAACAGCCTGTTGTTCCCATCAACAGCTCAAGCTGTTGTCCAATACATTTCTATTGTCATTCATACTGCACTTCCACCTCCTCCTCCTCCTTTTACTCATCAAACTCTTACACTACCTCCACCTCCTCCAATGGCCAATGTTCCCAGCTTCTTGTTGAATAAATATGCCCCCCTGGAATTTCCTCAAGTGTTGAATGATATGCCACAGGACTATCTGAAGATCTTACCCCGATTCAATGGGGAAAATGAGATTGAAGGTCAAAAACATCTTGATGTCTTTTTCTCTTTTGTAGAGAACTTTAATGTGGAACACCTAGATGTAGTCCTAAGACTGTTTGTGCAATCTCTTGATGGGGAAGCCAGAAAATGGTTTAAGACATTAGGAGACCGTTCCATCACCACTTGGGAGGGAATGGAAGATAGTTTTCTCAAAAAATGGGGGGAGAAGAAAGATCATGGACATTGTCTTACTGAGTTTAACACACTCAAGAAAAGACATAATGAAGGGGTGTCAGAATTTATCAAGAGGTTTAAAAAATTGTGTTTGAGCCTTGCTGTTGATATGAAACCCCATCAAACCACTGTTAAGGTTGTCTTCGTGGTAGCTTTTGACTCGGAATTTTGTTTCTCTATGAGAGAAAGAAAACCTGCCACCCTGGATGATGCTCAAATAGACACACTAGAGTTTGAGGTGAATTTTTCCTCCACTAGTAAATCAAAGGGAAAATTTGAACAAGATCCTAGAAGCAAGGGCAAAGAGGAGGTATCTACCTCTAGCCAAGATAGAGACTCGGCTAATGACAAGAATGCAGAAATGAACAAAATGATTAAGAATATTTCAAGTAAGTTGGTTAGACTGGAACTAGGGGCCAAGAATTCATCCTCCAAGAATTTTCAGAATGCTTTAAACAGGGGTTAAAATCCTCAGTATAGGAAACCACCCCTACAAATACTACAAAGGGAACTGAAAGAGCAACAATATTAGGTAACACACCCACTGTACTTGGAAGGACAGGTAAATGGTCCTACTGAAGATGCTGCCTATGAGCTAGAGTTTCTTTTTCGAATAGTGATGAAGCAGAATGTCCCTTGCAAGGAAGTGATGGAACCAAGATCTCATTACAAGAAGAATAGAAGGCTAGAGGCACAGAAGACCTGGAGGTTGATGACTATTGTAAGCAGTTTTTTGATTTGATGCAAGCACAGTTCAATAGAATATATGATCTCATATCTTCTAGGAAGAGGACTCGTACTCAAGATCAAGAAGAAGAGCCACCCCTGAAGGAATCACTTGCTCAGAAGGAGTCGATAGTGCAAAAGGTCAAAGACAAAGGTAAGAGGCCTCTAAACAAACCTTTGCAGTCTAATGATCAAATTCCTTCCTCTTCAAAAGTAGTCATTCCCCCTAATACCAAGTCATTGTCAAAAGAAGCCAAAACCTTGGCTAAAAATAAAGAGTCCAAGGAGGTCGCAATAGAAAAGCCTCTTCTACCTTTAGTTTACAAAACGAGCTTGAGAAGATCAAAATCCTAGTCCCCTTGACCGAATTTTTGAAGTAGCCTGCATATCAGTCCCAGGTCACATCCTTTATGCTTCCCCCAGAAGTAGCACATATTGCAGATAGTCTGAACCTTCAAGAAGAAAGACCCATGGTCGTGTTTGGCCCCCATGTTGAGGAATTGGATGCTTCTGCTCATCCTTTCTATGTGTCTCTAGTGATTCATGACCTGCTATTACATAACTATATGTTAGATTCTGGAGCTTCCCATAATCTGTTACCTCTGTCAGTCATGGAACAACTAGGATTACAAATCACCCGTCCATACAAGGACCTCTATTCATTTGATACCAAAAGAGTTAAATGCCTGGGGATGATCAAGGATTTGGTGGTCAATTTGGCCCAAACCCCAGCAAAGAGTGTGGTGATCGACATCGTGGTGGCTGACATCCCAGCTCGCTTCGGCATGTTGCTGTCAAGGTCCTGGGGAACTAAAATTGGTGGGTCAATCAAGTTGGATTTAACATATGATACGATTCTGGTTTTTGGTGGCCAGGAGAGGAGGTTATACAGGGAAACCAGATTTGTCAAGATGGTTACTAAGGCTGATAAATCAGTTAATTCACCAGTCTACAGTAAAGAAGTTGATTTCTCATGTTTAATGCTAGAGGAAGACCAAAATTATACTCAAGAACCATCATTCTGCCAGATCAAGACCGAGTAGCCCTCAGAGAACCATGAAGCAGGAATCTAGACACTTCATTTTGATGGAGCAAACTCCAGAGAAGGTAATGGGGCTAGAGTATTATTGATTTCTCCTACAGGCCAATGGGTCCCATTGTCTTTCAAACTAGAGTATGAAGCCGCTAATAATGTGGCCGAGTACGAAGCACTTCTGTTAGGGTTACAGACAGTTAGGAGCATGAGCATACAAAATTTAAAAGTTCTGGGAGATTCGGAACTAGTGGTTAGACAGGTGAAGAATCAGTGTTAAACCAAGCATCCTAGGCTGAGGGCTTACAGAAATGAAGTGTGGGACCTGGTGGAGAATTTTTTCTTGGCATTTAATATTCATTTCATGCCCCGAGAATAGAATAGGATGGCAGACTCCCTTGCAGTGGCTGCTAGTACATTCCATCCACCTCAGAACCCTCTCTTAAGATATGAAATTGAGGTGTGTTATCGGCCATCAATCCCAGACAACATCAAGCACTGGCAGGTGTTTGAGGATGAAGAAAAAGTGAAAATATTTATGGAAATAATCAGAGAATTCTCAAACATGAAGATTGATGCTTGTGAAGAAGAAGAGGCTGAGGATATTTCAGAAAATAAATGGGAAGAAAAGGTCGCAGGTCATAAAGTGTTGCAATTGAAGGGAAACATTATACCTAGAGGGTTGGTTCCTCTAGAAATACTGTTTGACAAGAACGATGTCCCATTGCAGCCAAAAAAATTCATAGAGGAAAACCATGTAGAAGATCTTAACCTTGGTACTGATGCTGACCCCAAAGAAAGTCCCAGTAGAATATAAAGAGCTATACCAGAGATTATTTTAGTCTTACAAAGATGTGTTTGCATGGTATTATCAAGACCTGAAAACCTTTGATATCGGCATCATGCAACATAAAATCCTGTTGAAAGGAGATGTGAAGCCACATAAGCAGAAGCTTAGACAAATTAATCCCCTGCTGCTTCCCTCCATTGAGAAAGAAATCAAGAAACTGTTGAAGGCCAAAATCATTGTGCCATTGAGGTACTCTATGTGGATAGCAAACCTTGTCCCTGTTCGAAAAGAGAATGGAGAAATAAGGCTATGTGTTGATTTCCGAAATTTAAATCGAGCATCCTTAAAAGATAATTATCCACTGCCCAATATGGATCACATCCTACAGAAAGTGGTAGGAGCTTCTCGGATGTTGATGATGAATGGATTCTCTGGTTACAATCAGGTGGCTATACTACCAGAAGATCAAAAGAAGACTGCCTTTACCACTCCTTGGGGTACTTTTATGTATGCCAGAATGCCTTTTGGGTTGATCAACGCAGGGGCCACTTTTCAAAGGGCCATGGACATTGCCTTTGTTGGGGAGCAAGATAAGTTTGTGGTAGTATATCTGGATGATATCATTGTGTTCTCAAAAGGTGATGCAGAGCACATTGAGCACTTGCGTAGAAATTTCGAGAAACGCAGAAGGTATGGTATCTCTCTCAATCCCTAGAAGTCATTGTTTGCATTAGAAGAGGGTAAGCTTTTGGGACATATTGTAACCAAATATGGGGTAAAAATAGATCCTAAGAGAGTAGAAGTTATAAATGGCATTTCTCTTCCCAGAAATAAAAAGGAGGTGCAGGTGTTCCTAGGGCACATTAACTTTCTGAGGAGGTTTATCCCTAACTATGCTAAGATAGTTAGACATATAACTGACATGCTGAAGAAAACTAATGAGGTAAAGTGGTCCCAGGAATCACGAGAGGCCTTTTCTAGGATAAAAAATGCCTTTGCTGAAGCCCCTATGCTAGCTGGACCAGAATACACCAAGCCTTTCATGATTTTTTCATTTGCATCACCTCATACAGTGGCAGGAGTTTTATTGCAGAAGAATGAAGATGGGTATGAGCAGCCCATCTATTTTTTCAGTCAGGTGCTCCGTGATGTAGTGTTTAAGTATAACATACTAGAAAAGTAGGCATATTCTCTAGTGAAGTCTCTTAAAGAATTCCACGTGTATGTCTTGCAGTCATGCATCACGGCATTTGTACCCACAGCTGCAGTAAAAGATATTCTTATCCAAGGAGATAGCAGAAGGAAAAGGGGGAAGTGGATTGCCAAAATATAAGAGTATGAGCTAGACATCCACCCTATCAAGCTGATCAAGGGACAAGGGCTAGCCAAAATCTTGTCTGAGTCAAACTGTCAGGCTCTAAGTATAAATCTTTCCATGATAGAAAATGAAGAGTTTGAGAAGAAAGAAGAGCAACAAGGAGTAGAGATAGCTACTCAAAAGACACATATGAAGTACCTTATCAGCACGTGGTACAAAGAAATAGTGGAATATCTTATAACACTCAGCTGCCCTCCTAGCTGTGACAAAGCTAAATACCGAACACTAAGGTTGAGATCACAGAAGTTCGTTGTTGCTAATGGTCAGTTGTACTGGTGAGATCCTTTAGGTATTCTACTCCTGTTATACTGCTGGCAGAAGCTGATAGGGCTGGAGGGCCACTGCTCACAAAATCCTGAAAGCTGGTTTCTACTGGCCCAAACTCTTTGGAGATGTGTTTGCCTAGGTTAGATCTTGTGAGAAATGTCAAAGATTTGCTGAAAGACAGAAGTTAACACCTCTACCCATGATCCCTGTTCACGTGGATGAACCATTCCAGCAATGGGGAATCGACTTTATTGGTGAAATACATCCCTCGTCAAGTGGTCAACGCAAGTGGATATTAACTGCCATAGATTATTTCACAAAGTGGGTAGAAGCTATACCTGCTAGGAATGCAACAGATACTGTGGTGATGAAATTCATGGAAGAAAATATTATATCTAGATTTGGATGCCATGCCAAGATAGTGATTGAAAATGCCCAGGCCTTCAAGTCTGCAAAGTTTGTCAGCTTCTGCCAGTAGTATAACATTGCGTTGGGTCACTCCACGGCCTATTACCCACAAGGAAATGGCCTGACAGAGTCTTCAAATAAAACCCTGGTGAGAGCACTGAAGAAGGCTATCAACGAAAATCAGAAAAATTGGGATTCCCAATTGAAATTCACTCTGTGGGCCAACAGGATTACCAGCAAGAGATAAACTGGGAAATCCCCATATGAATTAGTATATGGGAGGGCAGCAGTATTCCCAGTATAGTTAGCCTTACCAGTAGCTCGATTCATGCAAGAGAGTCAAGAAGAACCCGACGATCTGACCAGGAGAATAAATCAGCTGGTGGAGTTAGAAGAAACATGAAACCAGGTAAGTCAAAGGCTAACTGAATATCAAGAGAAGATGAAGGACCTTTTTGATCAGCATGCCAAGGATAGGAAGTTGCAGATTGGGGATTTAGTGCTTGGATGGGATATTCGAAGAGATGAAAAGGGGAAACATGGTAAATTCGACCCACTCTGGTTCGACTCTTTTAAAATTGTGGAACAATGGGGCAATAACATTTTCAGGTTGGATAATTTACAGGGAGACTTGCTCGATGCCCTTGTAAATGGTCAGTTCCTGAAACCTTACTTCCAGTTCTTATTCAGGTCGAGAGAGCCTTATGTATTATACTGTACATTAGTTTTCTGTTCTCATATTTGTTTTAATGATGTGTGTGTCATGATGAATCATGAAGAGAAAAATAAAAAGTGATGAAGAGTGGTGTCCACATAGAAGATTAACAGGTGGTCTGCAAAGTTCTCGACAAGACTAGGGATGAACGTGCCGTCCCCAGGTGGAGCCAATGTTGATCATGTTAGCCCTCTATTAATTTTGTGACAAGCAAGCAAGGGGCTAAACTGTCTTTGAGCTTTCAAGGAGTGCATTCCCTTTGAAAACACATCATCCTTGAAGCCTCCTTGTCCTTTTTCCTTTGATAAATCCTTACTACTGTTCCCAATTTTAAAGCTTCTTTGTTTGTGAAGAAAATTCCCAAAAAGCCTCCCTTTCCATATTTTCTCATTCCCATTAAACCTCTATTTTCATCACCTTTTCTCCCCTTCTAATTCACCACTTACCCGCTAAATTATCCCATCTCCCCTTTAAACCTCACAAACACCCTTTGTTTGGCCAAATAACCCCTTTTCCTCTCTACCGTTACCCCTTTTTGGCCTTAAAACACATTGAAAGTAGGCCAAAAGCCCATATTTTTCATATAACAGGCTTAGCCCCTTTAAGGCCAGCCCCCTTAACCACTTCCCCACATACGCCCTGCTCCCAAGACCAAGCGCTAAAGAGTCAGGCGCCAATCGGAATCGAAAGAAGCACGGGGCGCATTCTTTGTTACAACTCGCTTTCCCTGATGTGATGTCTTTACACTGTAAGACCGCGGGCGCAATCTCAACTATCGATCTATACAGTTCCGATGGTCAGCGCAAGTCCTATCGCACCCTGTCTCTCTCCTATGTGAAACCTCCGATGATCATCTCCACTTTCGATTCACTGTTGGATCAGACAGCCATCGCACCATCAATCCCATTGCAATCAAACCTTCTTGTTGTGCCGCCCTTCCGATCCCTCGATTGGTTGATCCTCGATTTGATCTGAGCCATTGATCTCTCGGGATCCAATGGTCTAGATCTCATCGCTCCTCACTCATCGCCCCACCTGTCTTCCCTTCCGATCCGATCTCCGTCATTCATCCGTTTTGATCCGACGGCTGGAATCTAATCGCGCTCTACTCATGCTCCCTTTCATCGGACCCTCCTCTAACTTCACCGCTTAATCACCACCATTGATCTCCTCTTGAGATCCAACGGTTCATTTCTAATCGCCCTCCACCCATGCCGGGTCCCACATCATGGTCTCTGTTTCATTCATTTCCATTAGGGGAATTTTGAGGTCTAAAATGGGCCTCCTATGGAAATTATAAAATAATAGTGGAAATAATAAAATAATGTTAGATTACATCATCAAATTTTAGAGGGAAAAAAAGAATAAATAATAATAAAATTAAAAAAAACAAATTTTTCAACTCGTATTTTCAACTTATCTCCCTAAGTTTTTAATCAAATTTCAATCGGAAACACTCGTTGGATGCATAATTTAATTCCTCATCTAAGGAGTAGCCATGTTTCATACTTTTGATGGACCCTACTACATGAAAAATGAGAAATACATGAAAAACGTGATTTCAATCACGTTTTTTTCGTGTATTTCTCATTTTTCATGTAGGAGGGTCCATCGAAAGTATGCAACATGGGTACTCCTTGGATGAGAAATTTAATTTTTCATCCAACGAGTAATCCTACTCAAAATTTGAGTAAAACCTTTGGGAGATAAGTTGAAAATATGAGTTGAAAAAGTAGTTTTATTATTTTATTATTTTTTATTCCTTGTACTTTTTTACTCCAAAAATGGTTAATCATCCCCCATGGTTGGCATCATCATCTTGAATCCTATTGGTTCTTATAAAGTTTATTTTGGTTATACATTTTTCTTAGGAGGCCCATTTTAGACCTCAAAATTCCCCTAATGCCATGTTATTCTGAGTATTCGCCCGAAACCTTAAAGACTCTGGGTTTTACACTAATGCATTATTTCTCCGCCTCCACCATTTCCACCTTTCCTCCAGGCCTTCAAAGCATCCTTCACTCGCTCCCCTGGATTTCTTAACCAATTTATTTCATTGTGCATGGATTACATAGCAAAGAAACGCGCGTTATCCCTACAGTCACGACCACTATGGCTAAAAATGCAGAGAGGCCATTACAGCAGCAGTCAGAATAGCAGCAGAGATGGATTAGGAAGATTAAACGCTTTAATCCTTGTCCAAAAGGAAAGGACGCAGTTAGAAGACTAAAGAGCACATGTAACAACCATATCTGTGTTAGAAAATCTAGGAGACATTTTTTCCAGACAGTATGCCCTTCCCACTAAAGCCTCCAGGCCTCCTCGAGCCCCAAAAATAGTTAATTACACAAAAATAAGCCTCTTAAAGACTGTGAGAACCAATAGTTATGGAGTATGGAGGCCCGAGGACTTTCTATCCAGTTCACCATTTCCAGAAGGCTAGTGCAGAGTTCCAAGCAGCCAGAAGGACTTCACAAAACATCAGAGGTCAGATATCGACCTGCCAAAGGCCCCTCAACCATACTATGAAGTAAATACAGCAATGCAGTGCCATTAAGAAATAGAGGCGTGGACACTTCCTCCATGTTGTCTTAATGAATCAATTTAATGTTCATCACCCACTCTTGTGACTCGTTTTTCTCCTATAAAATTCCCCAAGAACAGATTGTGTATGGTTCCAGATTTTCAGAAAAATATGCTGTGAGAGAATTTTGTATGCATTTTTGTTGAACTTTTATATGAATGTACAGAGCCCGTTGGGTTTGAGTGATGAGGAGTTCTATCTTTAAGGAGGATTCTGGTGTTGGTGCTTTATAGTTCGTAAATATTTCTTATGTGTTAAAGTTTAGCTATTCATTTCATTCACATCCATTTATCTTGTATCATGTTCTGGAATGCTAGTGGCTCACTGGTTTTTGGTATGAATTTATCCTAATTGATACTCATGCTAGAACCCGTCAAGCGCTTTAAATATGGCTCAGGCATGATATATTGTTTCATTTTCCACTTCAACCATACTTCTGCTATATTAGCTTCTATGGGATGTTATTTTTAAAAAACGCTATTGTCATGTATGGATTCTTAATTTTGTAATCCCATTACATGTTGATATTTGTTCTTGGATATCATCCCAATGACAGTTAGTATTATCTCAATATTTCATACGAAATAAACATCTTCTGATTATTCATCTATGTGAAGTACTTTATAACCCAACCCTCTTTACAGTAAGCTGCCTTTGAATTGTCTGACACATTTGTATTAAAGTTTCACACCTTGCCTCTACAGTATTGCTTTCTCTGTGTCATGTTTCTGAAATTTTTGGTCCCATTCAAATTAACCTTCCTGTTTACAAGAGATAGCATGAGAGCCTTTTTCTACTAACTTCCCATATTATATCATATGCTCCTTGCTGTATAAGATGTCATAGGCACTGGTCTTTCACAACTCAAGGCTGTCTCTAGGATCCACAACACCACCAATATCTCCAGTAGCTTCACAACATATTTTCCTTAAGAAAGGAAAATATCACCTGGCTTTTGCCAAACCTCCAAGCCTAGGAAATAGTGCATCAGTCCTAGGTCCTTCATCTCAAACTTAGAAGTTGGCTCCCTCTTACATTTATGAATAAGAGGGTCAACACCTGTCATGAAGAGATTGTCCACATAAAGAACCAGAATGAGAGGCCTATCTTTATCAACCTTAAAATAAAGGTTTGGATCAACATCACTTCGAGTGAAGCCCAACTTCATCAAGTAGCTATCAATCCTCTCATACCAAGCCTTTGGGGCTTTCTTCAACCCATAGAGGGCTTTCTTAAACCTGCATACATATGTGTCTCTATCTTGGACTTCGAACCCCAAAGGTTGTTCCACACAAACATCTTCCTTGATTGAGCGATGTAAGAAATTAGCCTTTACATCCATCTAATGGAGACTCCATCCTTGCGTCGCAGTAAGGGAAATGATTGATCAGATCATGGTGTAGTGGGAAACAAGTGCAAATATATCATCATAATCTGTACCTTCCTTTTGAGAGAAGTCTCAGGCAACAAATCTTGCCTTGTATTTTTCAGCACTTTGATCAACTCCATGTTTGATCTTGTAGAGCCATTTCAAGGTGACAGAAAATTTTTTCTTTGGTCTTGGGACCACATCCTAGACATAATTCTTCATAATAGACTCATATTATTCGTGCATAGCATCCTTCCAAACTTGATTCTTTACGACTTCTTCAAATGTTCCAGGCTCAGATTATACAATAGTGCTCATGGATGCTAGGTACCCTTGGTACCTATTCAGCTTCTTGCTTTAACAGATTGTTCCTCTTAGAGAAATATGTCTCTTCACATCTTGGAGAGTGTCTCTAAGCCATGTGAGTCTCCTTTTATTTTAAGGAGGTGTATCAAAGATGTCTTCATGACACTTGAGAGGAATCATTCCCTTGTATGTTTTTCTTTGCCACAACCCTTTCAAGCACCTTAATGATAATCTCTGAATTCAGGCATCCATGTCACCACCTTCCTAGCTGTGGGAAGGGCCTTGTAATGAAGGTGTTAAAACCTCCAGTGCCATAGCTCGGTTTGAATAGTTGTGTCACATGTCATGGTCCCTAACGGACTTCCACCAACTTGAGAGAGCATATCAACTCTAAAACCAATATTAAGAGCTTCATTCAAGTTCTTCTTCCAAATGTGTACCTTTCCATCGATGAATGCCACCTTGAATCCTTTGTCTTCCATTGCTAAAATGGAGACTATATTCTTCTTTAAATCATGTAGGTAAAATACATCTTGCAAGCGAAGGACTTGACCTTGAGTTAGATGAAGGGTCACAATCCCTGTCCCTTTCATGTGATAGGTGACATTGTATCCAAGGATAATCTAAAAATCATTATCCTTCTCAATCAAATCATAAAGGGCTTCTTTATATCCATTGAGGTTCCTTGAAGCACCACCCTTAATCAACCAAACATCCAGGGTGTCAGGAGGAGATGCAGTAGAGAGGGCCTATATAAGAGATTATTCATTTTTCTTATTATCAACAACATTGGATTCATCATATCTATAATTCCTTGACCTCTTGAAAGGTCAACCATTTCCACTCCGATCAAAGGGAGCCTTCCTCTTCTTTGCATGAGTGGTAAAGGTAGTAGGGTCACCTCCATTCCCATTTGAGGGATGGTCTCTTTCTCATTATTTCCTCCTCTTGAGTGCATCTCGTCAACAACTCATAAAAACAAGGAATCACATTATTATTAACAATAGTAGTATTGAATACATACCAATCACAGGGGAGTCCTCCAAGAGAAATGAGAACGAGCTCTAGATCAACTGCTTCTTCTCCAATAGCTAAGAGATCATTCCTCATTTCTATGAGCCTCATAAAATAGGATTGAATGGATTCTTCTTTTCCATTATTGATATTCTTCAACTTGTTCTTGAAGAAAATAACTTGATTATAATTTCTAGCCTTGAACATGTTAACCAACTTATCGTACATCTCTTTATATGTACCCAACTCAGAGATATAAGTAACCAAGTGCTTATGAATAGAATCCATGATGATCATCTTCGCCTTGGCTTACCCTTTTCTATACTTCGTCTTTTTGTCATACAATGCATTTGATGGAGGCTCATTTATCTTCCCCTACACATAGTCCATGACTTCTTGATCTTCCAATAGCAAGTCCAAAGACATATTCTAGGCATGATAATCAAACTTATCAGAAAGCTTATCATCACTCTTGAAACCCTTGTATGTGGAGGCCATTGGTCCTTGATAGGAAAACTTCTTCAGTGATTTCTTTTCACACTAGCTTGGGCTTTGTCTTCACCTTAGCTCTGATACCATGTTAAATTTAGATAACCATGGTATGTTCTATGGTTAAAGTAGTTTACTTAAATATTCCTTATAGGCCCAATTCATATTAGCAATCACATAATCATTGAAATTAAATGATAATAGAACATAATAATAGATAGACAAAAGACAAGGCAATATAATAAATCAGAGTTTACAATTCTTCTTATCCAACAAAGATAGAGAGAAATGTGTGTTACAATAGTCAACATGATTCCATAGCTAGAAAAGACTTTGGTTGGTAAAACCATCTCTTCCAACCTCCTGGAGGTTCAGTCAAACACATACAAGATCAACCTTCCTTCAGTGTCACACACACCTCATGATAAAGCTCGCAAAACAGTCAATGCAAGTCAAAAAAAGGATCCCTCATCTAGATTTTCGGCATCTATATTTTTGGCATCCATTTCCGGCATCATCCATATTTCCAGCATCCAGATTTTCGGCATCCATTTCTAGCATCCATACTTCCGGCATCCATATTTCCGACATCCAGATTTCTAGCATCCATTTTTATATCCATCAATGACAGTGTGTGACACATATGTTTGGCTTGTGAGCCTACATTAAAATTTAGGCTGACCTTGAAAAATTTCACATGTGTGGAAAATAAAATCAAAATATAAGTTATGTTCATCCAAACAAGATGATCTTTATGTCAATCTTGCACCTCTCCAAAAGAGGAATCCAACGAAAATATCATCACCATCATATGAGAAATGCAACATGGAGTTGGACCTAGTTGACAAAAATTAACAGAGAGAGAAAGGGAGAGAAACATAAGAGAAATAAAATTAAAGTTATAAATTAAATGTGAATATGCTAAATGGAAAAATTATGTTCTTCGGCACCCTAAACCATAATTCCACCTTTCTTTACCATATTATTATGGTAATGAGCCTCTAAATTTAAAGGCATATGTGATGCAATGATATCACATTTAATGGATAATGAAATCCATATGGCTACATTTACCAATTTATGTACAATATCAAATAATAATTTCTATGGGAACCAAATTTCGAAATTGCTTGAAACTTTAAGATATCAATCGTATGCACAAAAAAATGTGTAATCATTTCAAATTAAATAAATCATATGTATAATTTATGTTGAACCCTTAGTTAAACTGAGAGGGGGGGGGTGGGTGAATCCGTTTAACACATTCATGGACTTTTAAAACTTTCCTTTAAACTTATTTACACCTTCATTTCATGATCAACTTATTACATAATGTAACATCAATCTTAATATGTGAGCAACAAGTATTAAGCAGATTAGATACACCATATCAACACATAAACATCATGCACATAGACAACAGATATAAGTGGAAACCCATAAGGGAGAAAACCACATCTTATTATTGTTTTGATGCAAAGGCAAGCTCCAACTCCCTCTCACCACTTATTTTCTGTAGGCTCCAACCTACAGGAGGCTACTACTTCAATTCTGCAAGCTACAACTTGCAAGGAAGCTTCAACTCCCATCTATTTTCTGCAGGCTACAACCTATAGGAGGTTCCTACCTCAGCCAGCTACAATTGACATCTATCAAGCACCAACTTGATATGGAAGCACCAACTTCCTCACACTACAATGAAATCATATGCTGATTTACGTGGATATCAGCTCTGTTTTTCTCCTTCTTCATTGCTATCCTCCAGCTTTCATATCTGCCTTATATAATTTCTGGATCTTCATAGCTTCTCTCTCTACTCCTTCTTTTTCTTACCCTCTTGGACCCATTTCTCCATATGCTAACCTCTCTATGCATATGACAGTAACATCCTTTATAGTCTTCTCTTCACAACTATTTGCATTCCTCAGGGAATTCGAAGTGAACCGGCCTGACTCTTTGCCTTCCACCTTCTCATTCATTTCCTCCTTCTTCAATTCAAGTTATTACATGAGAGATAATGATTATAACACTCATGGAGTTTTTCCTATGCCTATGGAGACTTGCCTTTGCATCACAAAAAATATAAAATTAATTAAAACATTTACATTTACATTTGAAACAGATATATCTCATTCACCCCTTTCAGTTCTTGGCTCACTGTATGTTTGTATTTTTCTACTATTGTAGTATAAAAGTTCTGCATACTCTCCTGCTTTCTATGCATGTATAATGAATTTCCCAAATTATGTTCTAAATCTGGCAGCTTTATCAATGCGGAGGCTTTCTTCAACCTTTATGGTTCCAACCATAGCCAAAATCTACTTTGCAGACTTACCATATGAAATGATCTTGTTAAACCCTTCAGAACTTATCACATTTAACTATTAGAAATGAATAATTGAAGCCTTTTAATCTATGTTAAAAAGTTTGGGATTAAGGTCGGAGCTCAACACTTTGATAAAACTCTATTAAATAACCCTTTCGGAGACAGTATTAAAACTTTAGAGAATGTTATATAATTACGCTTTACGCAAAGTTTAAACCCTCTCTTGGAAATATAATAATAGACCCTTTTAACACAGTAATTAAACTTTCGGGGCCACTTTCCGAATTCTTTCTATCCGCCGATGCGATGAAATAACTCTGATGCGAATATTTCTTGACCGATGCAATAATCCGATGTGATGAAACACCTGCGATGACTTCTGAATTCGATGACACACTTTGCGATGATTCCGATGCGATGAATCCAATGTGATGACCGACGATCTGACAGTTGCGATTAAATCGCACCGTCGCAATCACAAAGTTCAATGGCTTGTTCCATTGCTCTACCTCCACACCGATGCGATGGCTCACTATAGATCCAATGATTGCTGTTAATTGGGATCAGACGGTTGCAATTAAATCGCACCATCGCAATCACAATGCTCAAAGTCTCGTCTCCTCAACACTCCTGCTTGTCGATGCGATAACAGATCACCAATGCGATGAGATCTCCACCGTCAATCTTATATCTTCGATAAGTTCTCTGCCGTAGATCTTCAACACTTTCGATTTAAGCCTTAACATTAAGACTCTACCTTTCGCATGATGTGACCACTGTTAGATCTTCACCGATCCTGATCCGACGGATATCACATTCACAATATACCTGCTATTTAACATTTCCAAACATCCATACACTTTTCCCATGTGATCACGGTTGGATCTTTGCTGCATCAAATCAGACGGCTATCACGTTACTTCGACCCCTCACCTTTAATTCTAAAAAATTCCGTGAAATAGGTAGTTTTAGTATTGTGACGTGTCGTAACATGATACGATCGCGTTCCAAATGGAATAAACCGCTCATGGCCCAAAAGCTGTGCCAAACCAGTGGTATGGTTTTGCAAAACCACCAACCTTCAAACCTTAAATTTGAACACAATTAAGTGCGGAATTCCACCATTTCTTCAGGATTACGCTCAATCTTTGTTGCTCCCGTTTCGCCTTCTACTCTGCGCCTTCATTCAAAATGGTTTCCTACCATGTCCAACATATCTTGCACTTCACCTTTCTGCTGTTGAATGAACTTTTGTTGTGCCTTTACTTCACTCCATCACACATATCTTCATCACTGTTCTTGGATCACTGCAGATCTCTAAAGACCCCGAACCTTTCTTTTATTTAGCACAACTACCTCCTGAGCTTTGAATTGTATTCTAAGTGCATTTTTACCTCTTGATCTTCTTCCTGAGCTTGTTCTATATTTTTCATACTGATTAAAGCCTTCTTTGTCTCTCGGCTCTCGCCTCTCTTTCTTGGCTTAATCATCTTTGTTTAATTTTCCTCTTCCTCTCGGATCTTGCCTCTTCCTACTTCTGCTCTTTGTAATATCTCTGGTCCTCGCTATATCTTGGAAATCCAGTTGCCTTCTGCTGTGTGCAGAAGCAATTCACTGCCTCTTTTCTTTTGCTGCTTCTCTACCTTTGATGCTTAGCTGCATTTTCTGCCTTTTTTCCTTGTCTGCCTTGCTGCATTTGCTGCCATTCACTGCCTCTCTGCTTTTTTTGCTTCGCTGTTACCTTTGCTACCTCAGCTGCCTCTGCTCCCTGTCTACCTTGCTTCTTTGCTGCATTTTCTTCTTTGCTACCTCTGCTGATAGTCTAATGCTGCTCCTTGCCTTTATACTACTCCTATGCCTCTCTTTTATGCTTTCTGACTGCATTATTGCATGATTTTCTCCTTTGCCTTATTTCTAGTTCTTCTCTGCTCCTTTGCCTTAGTGATAGTTCAGGTGCTGCTCCTTTGTGCTCCTTTGCCATCAATGACAATATTTCCAATAGTCTCCCCCTTTGGCATTGATGGCAATACTCCAATACTTCCTCTAGGACTTCCTCCCCCTTCTCATTCTGAGAAGTGTCTTGTCTTCCTCTGCTTGCTTTTCAGAAGAGCCTTTCTTCTTCTGCTTGCTTTTCCTCCCCCTTTGACATCAATGGCAAAGGGTTGCACCATTCCCAATGTACTTTCTATCTTTTCATTTCTCTCTCTGAGTTGTGTTTAGGCCTTCTTCTTCTGACTTTGTACCATGCTGCTCCAAACTGGTGTACAAGAGTTGTTGGGAGAACACTTTGAGAATCATTGAACTTGTATGTATATACACAGTAAGTTGATATCCTCCCAAAGCTCAGAATTCTTGCACTTGTATAAAGCTGAAAGTGACGATAAGGACACTTCATAGAACACATTGTACTAGACTTATCTAATCAGAGATGCATCATTGGAATAATACTAAAGTACTGAGAATGGTCCATACGTCATACAAAGTCTGCTCCAAATATACTTTAGTCCATATTATGATATTCAGCTGAGACACATATCTATAGTACACAGCTATTCAAATATGACGATGCCAATATATTTTTATATCTATGGTTCACCTTTACTTCTTGTTGGTGGAGATATGAGTTTTTCTGCTGACAGGGATATTACACTTAGTAGCTGAAAGGTCCTTGTTACTGATGTGATCAATGAATCAAACCAGAGCTTACAACTTATTGTGATATTAGAGAATATCTTTCAATCTAAGAGACCAAACGACTTTACTGCTTGTACAATATAATTTCAAAACAAACCCATGAGGCTAGATACATTCAATGAATTGGTCAGTCTCACTTATCAACTATGCAATTTTATTTATGACATAAGGAGGTATCTATGTCAACGATCAACCTCTCTTTAATGATGAAATACCAGAAAATCCTTTTTGCTGAAGTATGCTTTTGATGAATCAATAATAGACTTTTTAGCTTCAACTGTGAGATTAACACAACTAGTCCTTCATACTTCCGATACTTTAATTGTTCTATCATGATGATCTTCAGCAAAACATCTTCAAGTTGTTGAATTGAAATCTCAGCAAACATACTTCACACAGTTTTATGAATTATCTTAAGAAAGAGGCCTTGAAGATATATCTGTACTGACTTGAGGAAGGCATGCAGTTATATCTAGAAATAGATACTGCTTCAATGCTCAATATACTACTTCAGGTGTAAACAACATAATGATCCTTTTTCCCTTTCATTGACCCTTTTATGCTTTAATAATGCAGATGACACTAGGTATACTACCTTGATGTACTTTTTCCATAATACTTTGATCCTGAGGACCTGCACCATACCGCTGCTTCACTGATAACACTTGGTATTCTGCTGATAGGAAAACTGCTTGATCCAAATACCAATTGATACTAATTTGATAGACTATGCAGTAATTTCACTTTAGCGTGCACATGTACCCATATTTAAGACAACCTTCATGGTTTCTACTATTGAGCTTTCCACTGTTCTCAACAGCAATCATCAATATACTGAATCTGATCTTGGCATCATTAACCTTTTTCTTATTCTGTCATTCTGGTTTAAAAGAATGTCACTGCATTTTCCTTTCTAGGACTGCTCTAGAATCATTGCTGCTTTATATACAATTCAACTGTTCTAACATAATGATCTTCGGGAAGACATCTTCAATTTATTTACTTGGAATCTTCATGGGCAGACCACTCAGAGATTTTTCACTTATTTAACTTCATTCCTTCAAGGGGAATTTTCATAGATGAATGATGTAATGATATAATGATGATAAACATTTCTCTTACTCATCCTTCTTAAATTTGATTCATTGTTAATTCTTGCAGTGTGATGCACAGTGTGATCATCCTCTATGGAGTTTTCTAGTTTTATAGCTCAACGCACAATTTTTTTTATTTTAACCATTCATAACTTAATGTGTTGTTGTCTTCTTAGCTTATATGTTCAGGGATGATGATCCCTCTACCACCATGGCTTCTTGTTGCCTTCTATCCTTCCATCAATCTGTTAGCTATTGAATGCTTCAGATAATCTTCTTCCTCTATAGTTCTTTGTTAGAGGAATTGTCCTTTCCCTTCCTGACCTTTTAGTTGTTCTTATTCGATGGAGATCTTTGTAGACTAATTTTATGGGGACTATTTATGAACTGCTCTCCCCTTGGGATGTTGCTTCATATCTATCACTGGTTGGATATTTGCGTTGCTTCCTAGAGTAGCTCCCCTTGAGACTATGATGTATTCCTTATGTTATTGAGGTAACAGGCTCCCCCTTTCTCTTTTTCTTCCATACTTTATTGGGGTTCTTCATAATGTATGCACTTCTTTTTTATTCACAGTTTTGTTTGATTTGATTATATTCCATCATCTGTTTAGAGTTCTTTAATGTATATGGCAGTTTACAGTCTTTTGCTTTCTGACCAGGCTTGAGGCATACATAACATCTTATTTTACCAAGGTACGTTTGAGCTGATGTATAATATTTTATGTTCCTTTTGAACATAGTTTACATTCAACAGATTTATGTCCAAATTCATTGCATGAATAACAGTATCCTTGGAAATGATTTATGTACCTAGTGAGTGGTTGTCCTTTCCATTTGTTTGCTTTAGGTGGTCTTCTCATTTGCTGCATCTTCTGCTGGTTAAACTTGATTTTCTTTGTCTTACCATGAGCTGCTACATGTCCAAAGTCATTGCATGAATAGCAGTAGCCACGGAAATGATTTGTGTACCTGGTGAAAGATTTTCTTTTCCATTTTCTTGCTTCAGGGGTTCTTCTCATTTGCTACATCTTTTGCTGGTTAAAGTTAATATGCCTTGTCTTACAATGTGCTGCAATATGTCCTGGTTTATGACAAGAGAAACATGTGATATTTTTCATAGGAGGAAAGAACCTCCTTTGATATCTTCAGAACTTGTTCAATCGATCTTCAGGAACAATTGAGCTTTTTTCAACTGCTTGCTTCATCCTCTCATTCTCTATCTTTTCATGTTGCTGCTTGTTTCTGCTTATTTCATTACACATCAGGTTCTTGCTGGCTTCTGCTTCTGTGGTTCCTTTTTGAGTTTCTTCATCATTCCTTTCAATTTCTGCCTTCTCCGAGTTCTCCATGGAGGCAATCTCACCTTCGAGTTGCTTACACAATCTGCTCCTTTCTTCCATCAGTCTTCTAGCTGTAATAAGCTCATATTGCTGAGGGTTAATTTTAGCTTTTACAGCTTTCACGAAAGTGATATCCTTGTTATATTCAACCTTGGACTTACTGGATTCTCCTTCATAGCCTATCCTAGCCTTTATGAGAGGGGAAATTTGAGCATTTAGAATTTGGTCCAACTGTTCAGAACTTTTCATTTGTGGAATATTCATATTTAATTCCCTTTAGGCCTTTTCTGATTTCTTCCTTAGGCTTACCACTTCTTCTTCCAATTTTTCACATTTCTGATTTTTCTCCTTTATTTCCCTTTTTAGAATATCCTCTATTTTCCTTAATTCTTCTAGTTCAAATTTTAGTTTAATAAGGTTTTCTGAGTCTGGTTCTTCTTTTACATATTTGCGGATACTGTCTTTCTGTTTTCTGGACTTGAGTTTAAGTCTATCTATTTCCTCTAGGGAATTTCTTAGCTCCCCCTCAAGATCTACCTCACATTCTTCATCAGATTCCAGGAGATCATCTTCAAATTCTTCCTTGGCCATTAAGACAAATTCAGAGGTTCCTTCTTCATTGGAGGATTCATCTGAGCTTTCAGATGCGCTGCTGTCTTGCTAAGCATAAAATGATTTTCTATTGAATCTCTTCCCTTTCTGCCAGTTATTTGTTATGTTTTACTATGTTTCTTGAGTCTAATTATTTGTTGTCTTATGAGGACACTTAGATGCATAGTTCCCAACTCTTCCACATTTAAAGAATTTAAATGGAAGTTTACCTTTATATTTTCCCGAGCCTCTATCCAATCTTCTAACAAATTTAGCCTCTTCTTCATCAGAGCAGGAGCATGTTTCTTCTTTTTCTTCTTTGTTCTTATCTGTCTTAAAGGCTACCTCCCTCACATTTGACTTCCTCTGTGGCAGTCTCATCTCATAGGCTATTAAGTTTCCAAGTAATTGGTTCATGGTCAAAGTTTCCCAATCAGTTTTTTCTTCTATGGCAGAAACCTTGGGGTTAAAGCTGGATGGTAAAGATCTTAGAACCTTTTGAACAATTACACATTCTTTTATGGTTTCTCCTAGAGCTTTCATGATATTCACAATTTCTGCAACCCTTAAGAAGAAGTTGGCAATGTCTTCTTCATCATTCATTTTTATGTTTTCAAACTAAGCTCTATAGACTTGTATTTTGGCTATTTTCACCTTTTTATCTCCCTCATGGATGCTTTCTAATGCATCCCATATTTCTTTGGTAGTCTTGTTGTGCATTACTTTGATAAATTCTGCCTCACATAGACCACTTAAGAGAGCATTCATGGCTTTGGCATTAGCTATAAAATCTTGTTTAGCTTCTTTCTCTGTGTCAGAATCCTTTGGGGCATATCCCAACTCTATAGAAACCCAAACTTCTATTCCTAGAGACATTATGTACGTCTTCATTCTTATTTTCTAGAAGGCATAATTTGTACCGGTGAACAAAGGAGCTATATTTGTTGAGCATCCTTCTAGACTAGCCATCCTGGGGACCTAGGATCTCCTTCTAGTTGTTAAACTGATACAAAAGGAACCTGATCTGATACCAATTGTTGAACCCTTAGTTAAACTGAGAGGGGGGGGGGGGGTGAATCAGTTTAACACATTCATGGACTTTTAAAAATTTCCTTTAAACTTATTTACACCTTCATTTCATGATCAACTTATTACATAATGTAACAGCAATCTTAATATGTGAGCAACAAGTATTAAGAATATTAGATACACCATATCAACACATAAACATCATGCACATAGACAACAGATATAAGTGGAAACCCATAAGGGAGAAAACCACATCTTATTATTGTTGTGATGCAAAGGCAAGCTCCAAATCCCTCTCACCACTTATTTTCTGTAGGCTCCAACCTACAGGAGGCTACTACCTCAATTCTTCAAGCTACAACTTGCAAGAAAGCTCCAACTCCCATCTATTTTCTACAAGCTACAACCTACAGGAGGCTCCTACCTCAGCCAGCTACAACTGACATCTATCAAGCTACTACTTGATAGTGAAGCACCAACTTCCTCACACTACAATGAAATCATATGCTAATTTACCTGGATATCAGCTCTGTTTTTCTCCTTCTTCACTACTGTCCTCCAGCTTTCATATCTGCCTTATATCATTTCTGGATCTTCATAGCTTCTCTATCTGCTCCTTCCTCTTATTACCCTCTCGGACCCATTTCCCCATATGCTAACCTCTCTATGTATATGATAATAAAATCCTTTATAGTGTTCTCTTCGCAACTGTTTGCATTCCTCAGGGAATTCGAAGTGAATCGGCCTAGCTCTTTTCCTTCCACCTTCACATTCGTTTCCTCATTCTTCAGTTCAAGTTATTACATGAGAGATAATGATTATAACACTCATGGAGTTTTTCCTATGCCTACAAAGACTTGCCTTTGCATCACAAACAATATAAAATTAATTAAAACATTTACATTTACATTTGCAACAGATATATCTCATTCACCCCTTTCAGTTCTTGGCTCACTGTATGTTTGTCTTTTCTACTACTGTAGTGCAATAGTTCTGCATACTCTCCTACTTTCTATCCATGTAGAATTCATTTCACAAATTATGTTCTAAATCTGGCAGCTTTATCAATGCAGAGGCTTTCTTCAACCTTCATGGTTCCAACCATAGCCAAAATCTACTTTGCAGACTTACCATATGAAATGATCTTGTTAAACCCTTCGGAACTTATCACGTTTAACTGTTGGAAATGAATAACTGAAGCCTTTTAACCTATGTTCAAAACTTCGAGATTAAGGTCAGAGCTCAACATTTTGATAAAACTCTGTTAAATAACCCTTTCGGAGACAATATTAAAACTTTAGGGAATGTTATATAATTACGCTTTACGCAAAGTTTAAACCCTCTCTTGGCGCTATAATAATAGACCTTTTTAACACAGTAATTAACCTTTCAGGCCCACTTACCGAACTCTTTCTATCCGTCGATGCGATGAAATAACTCTGATGTGAATATTTCTTGACCGATGCAATAATTTGATGCGATGAACCTCCTGCAATGACTTCTGATTGCGATGACACACTTTGCGATGATTCCGATGCGATGAATCCAATGCGATGACCTTCGATCGGACGGTTGCTATTAAATCGGACCGTCGCAATTGTAAAGTTCAATGGATTTTTCCATTGCTTTGCCTCCACGCTGATGCGATGGCTCATTGTAGATGCAATGATTGTTGTTAATCGGGATCGGACGGTTGCGATTAAATCGCACCATCGCAATTGCAATGCTCAATGTCTTGTCTCCTCAACACTTCTGCTTGCCTATGCGATAATAGATCGCCGATGCGATGAGATCTCCACCGTCTATCTTCTATCTTCGATAAGATCTCCACCGTCGATCTTCAACACTTCCTCTTTAAGCCTTAACAGTAAGACTCCGCCTTTCGCGTGATGTGACCACCGTTAGATCTTCACCGATCTTGATCCAACGGATGTCGCATTCACAATATACCTGCTATTTAACATTTACAAATGTCCATACACTTTTCCCATGCGATCACCGTTGGATCTTCTCCGCATCAAATCAAACGGCTATCACGTTACTTCGACCCCTGACCTTTAATTCTCAAAAATGATGCGAAATAGGCGGTTTTAGTATTGTGAGGTGTCGTAATATGATACGATCACGTTCCAAATGGAATAAAATTCTCAAGGCCTAAAAGCTGTGCTAAAACAGTGGTATGCTTTTGCAAAACCACCAACCTTCAAACCTTAAATTTGAACACAATTAAGTGCGAAATTCTACCATTTCTTCAAGATTTCGCTCAATCTCTGTTGCTCCCATTTCACCTTCTACTCTACACCTTCATTTGAAATGGCTTCCTACCATGTCCAACATATCTCGCACTTCGCCTTTCTACTGTTTAATGAACTTTTGTTGTGCCGTTACTTCACTCCATCGCACAGATCTTCATCACTGTTCTTGGATCACTGCAGATCTCTAAAGACCCCAAACCTTTCTTTTCTTTCGCGCAACTCCCTCCTGAGCTTTAAACTGTATTCTAAGTGCATTGTTCCCTCTTGATCTTGTTCCTGAGCTTGTTCTAAATTTTTCATACTGATTAAAGCCTTCTCTGTCTCTCGGCTCTTGCCTCTCTTTCTTAGCTTAATCATCTTTGTTTAATTTTCCTCTTCCTCTCAGCTCTCACCTCTTCCTGCTTCTTCTCTGTGTAATATCTCTGATCCTCGCTATATCTTGCAAATTTGATTTCCTTCTGCTGTGTGCAGAAGCAATTCACTTCCTCTCTTCTTTTGCTGCTTCTCTTCCTTTGATGCTTAGTTGCATTCGCTGCCTCTGTTACTTGTCTGCCTTGCTGCCTTTGCTGCCATTCGCTGCATCTCTGCTTTTTTGGCTTCACTATTACCTTTGTTGCCTCAGCTACCTCTGATCCTTGTCTTCCTTGCTTCTTTGCTACATTCGCTTCTTTGCTACCTTTGTTGATAGTATAATGCTACTCCTTGCCTTTCTACTGCTCCTCTGCCTCTCTTTTATGCTTTCTTACTGCATTATTACATGATCTGCTCCTTTGCCTTATTGCTAGTTCTTCTCTGCTCCTTTGCCTTAGTGATAGTTCAGTGCCGCTCCTATCCAAATAATGAATAGACAAAGTTGACCCATTAGTTCTAAGGAAAGCTAGGTGTTGAAGTTATGAGTTAATTGCATTGGTGATTTTTAGTAGATGTTGTGAGGATTACATTGGCACATTCCTGGTTGAAATCGAACTCTTTTTGATTTATATTTCTATGTGTGACTTCCATTAACCAGACTCTAACATGTGCATATGTTCCTGCTCACCCTCTTTTGTTAAGTTCTGATTTTTTACATTATGAGTACTTTTCCTCACATATCTAAGCCTCTCTCTAAAAAAGGGAGACCAAGTAAAATTACTCTAGACAGTCTTTATGAGTACACTGAATCTTTAGACAGACGAAGAGAAGAAAGAGAAAGTCAATTAAAAGGTAATTAATGACATTGCTTGAAAATAACCAGAAATCAATAGAAAATAGAATAATCTCACTTGAGAATGAACTCCAAGGAATGAAAGCTAAGATTCAAGAAATAGAACATAGTAAAAAATCAATGATTGAAGAAAATGACACCCTGAAAAGCAAGATTAAAATTCTAAAAGAACAACTAACTAATAACTAATCCCTAAACAACACAAATAGTAAATTAGATATTAAACCCACAAAAGAGGAAATTAACAAATTGATTGAACTCAACTATGAGTGTCATAAAAGAGCCTTACACCTTATAGTTGTTGGTATAGAAGAAAAAAACAATGAGGACACATTAGAAATAGTAAAAGAACAATTAAAAACAAAATCTCAAATTCAAACAACTTTTATCACGAAAGAAATTTGGGTAGGAAAGTTACTTGAGAATAAACATAGACTAATATGTATTAAGGCAAGTTGCAATGACCACAAATTATATATACTCAAGAAATATTTGAGCCTAAATGGAACCAAATTATTTATAAATGAAGATCTTATTCCAGAAGACCAAGTTGAACTGAGGAAAGAAGTCCAAAAGGTTGAGGATGCAAGAAAATAAGGGAAAGGGGCTATCACTAGGAATAGGAAAGTTATTATTCGATATAAAGTACAAAATACGAGCGATAAATAAGGATTAGGATCACTCAGGATCCTCTTCTGGAACAATCATGGTTTTCCATGGCGTAAAGGTCCTATGTTAAGTTGGATCCCGAGTGATATTGGCCTTATTTTTCTAGTTGAAACTTGGGATGATGACGAATCTAGGTTTCCTCACATTGACAGGTTCATTCTCTAATATGCTTGGAACAAGAAATCCTCTCGAATGGGTCTTGGTGGTATAACCTGTTATATTAAGAACATTGTTTCTTCTCACATCCAGCTTCATACTATAAACCCCTTCAATCAGTACATTTGGATTGAGATCTTTGATTCTTCCTCAAATAGGATTTTTGTTGCAATTTGATATTTTGCTCCTATCAACTCTACCTCCTATAAGAAAAAAAACTTAGATAAGAATTGTCCTTTCACTACCTTAGAAAAATACATTCACAACCTTAGGAATGAAGGTAATATCCTTTTTCTTGGGGACTTCAATGCTAGAACTACTACTAACCAAGCTATAATTTTAATTCACCAATCTAACCCTAACCCCTTGTGGCTTGATGAAGATGACTTGCGGCTAATAGATTCAAGAGAAACTATGAATACAGAACCTATAAACTATTTAGCATTGAGCTCCTCAAGCTTTGTAGTTCCTAATACCTGATTATATGTAATGGTATTATAAAATGGCCTTCCTCTGGCTAGATGACCTATTTGCATGGGTTGGGCAGTAGTGTTGTGGAATATGCGATTTTGAACACCCATGTACTTAACTGTATTACCAACTTTGAGCTTCTTAAATATTTTAAGTGTCACTCTGACCATAGGCCTTTGTTTTTAACCCTCAATCTTGTTATGCATATGAGGCACATGCAAGATACTAGTGAAAGCCAAAGACAGACTTGTTTCAATCATAGTCATATAGACCTTTTCTTAAAGGATTTAAAAATGGATTTAAGTTCCGTGAATTATAATAAAAATATTGATCAAATTTATCACAATTTTACTGCTACCCTTTCCACTACCATTAACAAGTTCTCTACTGAGGTTTCATATAAGAAGATTAATAAAACTTCCAACCCATGGTATGACAAAGACTATAAAAATTCCAGGAAAACCATTCGAGAAGCTCCTAATGAAACTTTAAAGCTCTGAAATATTAGTATATAAAAATTCCTCCTCAAAAAGAAAATGAAATCATATATTAATAAGTGAAAAAAGCATATTCTTCATGTAATGTTATATATTAATGTTATACATACACATCATGTAATGTTCTATATTAATGAAGAAAATATATGCTTGTGTGACTTACATATTCGAAGGAATATTACTGAGCCATACTACATAAATATGTAAAATATTCATATACATTTTAATTATACAACCTGAAGAAAGTGTTTGCAATGAAGTTTACTTTTCAATAAATTATACATATGATTTATTTAATTTGAAATGATTACACATTTTTTTGTGCATACGGTTGATATTGTTGGAATTTTATTCCCAACCAACGCCATGGATAAGCAGTGGCACAGCCCACATTTCATCAGTTTTTGAGCAGAGAAGGACAAAAGTAAATCAAAGGAGCCGGAGGCATTTTCATGCAACCACAAAAAACAGAGTACAAAGCCATACTCTGTGTTTATTTCTCAACCACCGCATTGACTTACCTTTCCTTTTGCATGCAACACATTTCACAACTTCTATGATTTACCCACAAGCCTTACCACATGTTAAGTTATTTTACCGCCGACGCGATATCGACGGGACCCACCAAACCTTTACCACACTTTGCAAACCACCGCAATCCTTTGTATTTCACCTTCCACACTTACATTTTGTTTTAAGCCACCTGCAGAGCACAAGTCACAAGTTTTAAGTTTTAAAATTTATGCCACCTGCAAGTTATTTTGTTTTTTTTTGCAATGTGATCACAAGAGGCGGCACGTGTCAGGCTTAGGAGGGCATCGTATTTTGTCGAGCGCAAGTTTTACCACTTACCTTTCTAGCAGCCGCAAGCTATGTTATTTGATTTGCGATGCGATATCGCTATTGCATATCGCATTCGCCAGGATTTAAGTTTACCATTGAGCACCCACAGGCTAAGCTATTTTGAGCGCGATGCGATATGTTCCACGTCAATGTCACTCGTCTCATATCTCAAAGTTTAAAGTATTGCACGAGAGCTAAAATTTATTTTCTCCGATCAGCACGAACATGATGTGGATTAGGACCATATTGCATAGAATTTGAATTCTTCCCTTTTGTGTGTTTGAATGTGTCTTCGTGTGTTTTCCTTTATAAAGAAGAATATGTCCTGCGTGCTGATTTGAATGCATAAATGGGTTTTTCGATGGCCCAAGGACAAATGGTTGTTGAACGTCTGTTCAAAAATTCAATTTCATTGATTAGATTTAGGTTTTACAGGCTTTGTTCATTTTGATATTAGCAGAATGTAATTTCTTTATGAGAGTAGAGTTGAATAGGAAAATGAATTTCATTCCTCTCCTGTTTTTTTTACGTTGCCTATGTAATTGTGACTGTTTAATTCTGCATTTTATTTTGAAGTCTCTGTGTTGTGGGGGAGCATCCCTCTGTTATTGATTTCATTCAATATTTTCAACATGGTATTAGAGCTGGTCTAGGCTCTCAGTCAAAGAAGCACGATCTCACTTTCTTTGTTGTAGAAGTTGTAAGATTGTTTTGAAGAAGCGGATTTCTCTAGTAGTGAGAAAACTTCTGTTTTACATAGTCATGATGGCAACAACAGGCACCAACCTGAAAAATCCCCAACTACCATAGTTTAATGGGAAGAGTTATGATTATTGGGCCATTACAATGAGAGCCCTGTTTGCTTCACAAGATATATGGGAGTTGGTGGAACAAGGTTTCCAAGAACCAGTAGATGCAGCAGTGCTGGCTGCTTTGACAGCAACAGAAAGAGACTTGTTGAGAGAAAATAGGAAGAAGGACTCCAAATCCATCTTACATGTCTATCAAGAAGTACATGAGAGTATTTTCCCGAGGATTACAGCATCAAAAAAGTCTAAGGAGGCATGGGATATTCTCAAGACAACCTATCAAGGCATGGAGAAAGTGAAAACAACAAAGCTATAAATGCTGAGGAGGGATTTTGAAACTCTATGTATGAAAGAGTCTAATAACATAGCCTCATTATTCACACATGTGATTATGTTGGTCACCCAGATAAGGTCTCATGGAGAGACACCTAAGGAAAGAAGAATAGTGGAGAAAATCTTGAGAATTCTACCCTCAATATTTGATGCCATAGTAGTGGCAATAGAAGATACAAAGGATCTCACAAAATTTTCAATGGATGAGATCTGTGCATCACTGATGTCTCATGAACATAGACTGAACAAAACAACGAACTCCTCATTAGAGCATGCTTTCAAGACACAGATGTCTTTTGGTTGAGGTAGAGGTCAAGGAAGATCGAACTACCAAGGAAAAGGAAGAAGCCCATAGACAAGTGGAAGAAACAACCCTGCAAGCACAAGTGGAAGGGGCAGCAACCAGAATTAAAGTGAAGGCTCAAGACAGGGTCAAGCACAAGGAAAAAGGTATGAAAAATCCCAAGTCCAATGTCATTATTGTAAGAAGTATGGGCATTATGCCAATGAATGTAGAAAGAAACAAAATGACATGAATAATAGAGAAAATGAAAATTTTGCAAAAGAAGATAAGAAACAGAGTAATGTGCTTTTAACATGTAATGTAGGAAAAAAAAACATGAAGATGTATGGTTCTTAGACTCAGGTTGTAGTAACCACATGTCTGGAAACATAGCAATGTTTGCCAATATGGATGAAGGTGTGAAGTCTGAAGTGACAATGGAGACTGATAGGAAATTCTTTGTCAAGGGAAAAGGAAGAGTGTCAATACTCACAAGGAAGGGAGAAAATAAGTTTGTGCCAAATGTATATTATGTACCTGGCCTGAAATGTAACCTTCTAAGCATTAGACTACTCATGAACAAGGGCTACAATGTGTTTTTTAATAATGATGTGTGCACTATCATGGACATACCTCCAAGTAAAAGGGTCATTAAGAATTGCATATGACAAATAATATGATGTTTCCTCTCAAGCTCAAAAAAGACTTGAAGGAAGGAGGTGTGGTAGCAGCATTCACACAAGAGGTCTTTCAAGAAGAAGTGAAAGATGAACAATGGTTATGGAATTTGAGATTTGGACATCTCAATTTTGGAGGTTTGAACCTCTTGCATAGAAAAGAGATGGTAAAATGATTACCACTCATTGAGAAACCAGACAACCTATGTGAAGGCTGCATCTTGGGCAAACAACATAGAGAAGCATTCCCACCAGGGAAGATTATAAGGGAAAATACACCCTTAGAGATTGTCCACTCGGACTTGTGTGGACCAATGCAAATTCCATCTTTAGCTGGCATCCATGATGTTATGACATTCATAGATGATTACACCAGAAATACATGGGTGTATTTGTTGAAATAGAAGAGTGAAGTGTTTGAAAACTTCCACCACTTCAAAGCTCTTGTTGAGAAGCAGGGTGGGCACTACATCAAAGTGTTGAGAACTGATAGAGGTGGATAATATATCTCCAAATATTTCCTATGTTTCTGTAGGGAGAATGGCATACACAAGCAGTTTACCACAAGGTACACACCACAAAAAAATGGTGTTGCAGAAAGGAAGAATAGGACCATCATGGACATGGTCAGAAGTATGCTGAAGGAAAAACATTTTCCAAATGAGTATTGGGATGAAGCTGTCAATTGTGCAACGTATATTTTGAATAGATTCCCAACCAAATATTTTATGAACAGAGTTCTGGAAGAAGCATGGAGTGGAACAAAGCAGTTTGTCACTCACATGAAAGTATTTGGATGTGTGGCTTATGCACATATTCCAGATCAACTAAGGAAGAAGTTTGACATAAAGGGGAAGAAGTGTATCTTTGTTGGATATAGTGATGAGTCCAAGGCATACAAACTCTATAATCCATCCACCAAGAAATTTATAATCAGCAGATATGTGCATTTTATTGAAGAAGAAGCTTGGGATGGAAGATTAGAGAAAACAGTGAACATGAAGACATGTGTGTCTCATGAAGAGCAAGAGGAATTCACAACAACAAATAATTCCTCCACGGTGGTTCCTCCTCCACCTACGCAAGAACACCACAAGCAGGAAACATAACAGCCTTGAGAAATCAAGGAAGTGCTTCTCCAAGCACACCATAGGGATCAGAAACTCCCTCGAGTTCAAGTGGAACTCTAAGCACACCAAGAAGACCAAGATTCAAAAATTTGAGTGAAATTTATAAGCAAGAAGCTGATAATAATAATGGTCTGAATTCTTTATTTTCTTTTTTTTGTCATGTTGATAACCCAATTCATTTTGAAGATGCAGTAAAAGAATAAAAATGGATTGAAGCAATGAATGAAGAGATTTGTGCAATTGAAAAGAATGACATATGGGATTTAGTGGACCTCCCAAAAGGTAAAGAACTCATTGGAGTAAAATGGGTCTATAATACCAAGAGAAATACTGAAGGAAAGATTGAAAGGCACAAAGAAAGACTTTTTGTGAAATGCTACAAGTAGCAACAAGGAAGATATTATGAAGAAACCTTTACACCAGTTGCAAGGATGGAGACAGTGCAGAAAATGTTGTCCATAATAGAAAAACAAAAGTGGAAGGTCTACCAAATGGATGTGCAATCAACATTCCTGAATGGAGTGTTCAAAGAGGAGGTATATGTTGAACAATATCCTGGCTATGAGATTTAAGGCCAAGAGCACAAAGTGTGCAAGTTGAAGAAAGCTATTTATGTTGCTGAAGCAAGTACCAAGAGCATGGTATAGTAGGATAGATGCTTACCTGATAGAAAATGGGTTTGAAAAATGTGATGGTGAACCCACACTCTACATCAAAGAAAATGATGGTAAGATCATTATCATTGTTTTATATGTAGATGATTTAATATTTACTGGGAATGAAGTTTCTCTCATTGCTTATTTTAAAGCAGTCATGAAGAGTGAATTTGAAATGACTGATTTGGGTTTATTGAGATACTTCTTGGGCATAGAAGTAAAGAAAAATGAAAAGGGAATTTTAATTCCCAAGAAAAATATGTTGCAGAAGTTTTGAAGAGGTTTAACATGCAACACAACGAAGCAACAGTAACTCCAACTGTCATGGGGTTAAAGTTAAGCAAAGAATATTGTAGCAAGAATGTCGATCTGACATTGTACAAGAGCATAGTTGGTAGCCTCATGTATTTGACTACAACTAGGCCTGATATTATGTATGTTGTAAGTTTAATTTCCAAATTCATGGAAACACTAAAGGAGACACATTGGAAAGTAGCCAAGAGAATATTGAGGTATGCGAATGGAACGAAGGAGTATGGTGTTCTATAATCCTCAACTGATAATTTTAAATTGTTTGGTTACTCTAACAGTGATTGGGCTAAAAGTGTTGATGATAGGAAGAGGACATCTGCGTATGTGTTTCATTTGGGATCAGGAGCCATTTCATGGGCTTCCAAGAAGCAACCAATAGTTGCTTTATCAACAGCATAAGCATAATATGTGGCAGCAACAACAACAGCATGCCAAGTAGTTTGGATGAGAGGGATACTGAGAAATTTATGTCATGAGAAAGAAAAGGGAACCAAAATTTATTGTGATAATAGCTTAGTAATAGCATTATCAAAGAATTATGTTTTCCATAAGAGAAAAAAGCATATTGATGCAAAATATCATTTTATAAGAGAATTGGTTAACAATGGTGAGATTATTTTACAATAGTGCAGGACAGAGGAACAACTCGTTGATATTCTCACAAAGCCATTAGTACATAAGAGTTTTGAGTATCTCAGAAAATGTTTGGGAATGGCTGATGGTGGCAGTTGTGACTAAGGGAAGTGTTGGAATTTTACTCCCAACCACTGCCATGAATAAGCAGTGGCACAGCCCACATTTCATCAAATTTTGAGCAGAGAAGGACAACAATAGATCCAAGGAGCCAGTAGAATTTTCATGCAACCACAACAAACAGAGTACAAATCCATACTCTTCGTTTATTTCTCAACCACCGCATTGACTTACGTTTCCTTTTTCCCGCAACGCATTTTGCAACTTCTAGCATTTAACCGCAAGACTTACCACATGTTAAGTTATTTTACTACCAATGCGATATCGAAGGGACCCACCAAACCTTTACCACACTTTGCAAACCACCGCAATCCTTTTTATTTCGCATTCCGCACTTACCTTTTGTTTTAAGCCACCTGTAGAGCACAAGTCTCAAGTTTTAAGTTTTAAAATTTATGCCGCCTGCAAGTTATTTTATTTTGTTTGCGATGTGTTTGCAAGAGGGGGCACATCTCAAGCTTAGGAGGGTAGCGCATTTCACCAAGCGCAAGTTTTATCACTTACCTTTCCAGTAGCCGCAAGCTATGTTATTTTATTTGCAATGCGGTATCGCTATTGCATATCATATTCGCCAAGATTTAATTTTACCATTGAGCACCCGTAGGCTAAGTTATTTTGAGCGTGATGCAATATGTGCCACATCACTGTCGCTCGTCGCATATCGCAAAGTTTAAAGTATAGCACGAGAGCTAAAAGTTATTTTCACCGATCAGCGTGGACACGATGTGGACTAGGACCATATTCCATAGAATTTGAAGTCCACCCTTTTGTGTGTTTGAATGCATCTTCGCGTGTTTTTCTGTGTAAAGAAGAATATGGCCTGCGTGTCGATTTGAATGCAGAAATGGGTTTTTCGATGGCCCAAGGATAGATGGTTGTTGAACGTCCGTTCAACAATTCAATTGCAATGCCTATATTTAGGTTTTATAGACTTCGACCATTGTGATATAAGCATAATGTAATTTCGTTATGAGAGTAGAGTTGAATAGAAAAATGAATTTTGTTCCTCTCCTGTTTTTTTTATGCTACCTATATAAATGTGACTGTTTAATTCCACATTTTATTTTGAAGTCTCTTTGTTGTGGGGGAGCATCCCTCTGTTATTGATTTCATTCAATATTTTCAACAGATATCTTAATGCTTCAAGCATTCTCAAAATTTAGTTCCCATACAAATTCTTATTATTCCTGCCTCTCGATGGGATTACACATTTGCTAATGCATTGAATACAATTAATTTGGTCAACTATGTTATTTTTTTAAATTTATCAATGTCAAACTTTATAGAATTATTTTTAATTTTTTTAAGAAAATTATTAATTACACCTAAGGTGTTCTCTTTGCTGGGTTTGGCTGGGAAACACTATTCATCTCAGCCAATCCCTGTGATCCACATCTGCTCAAGATTCGCCCTTCTGCCCTGTCAAAAATTGACACTTGGTAGCCATCCTACCGTGCTGCTGTCAGTTCCTTCTCTTTCCCGTGCTGCTGTCCAATCGTTCGGGACGACACCGATGCCCATGCCTTCGGTGTCCTTTTGCTCTTTTTAATGAGAAATTATTAGTATATATTTGTTTTAGTATTTGGTTTTAGTTTAAAGATGTTATTTCCCCTTTTCTCGTTTAATGAAGCAAAAGTAAAAAATTTGTGGTACAAGGTGTATAGAAGCATGGTACGATTAAAGTAAAAAGGACTATTGATTGGATACAAGGCTGATTATAAGTTACGAGATGCATTTTTTATTTTAAATATGGGATGCAACATCATATGCATTGGAATGCCTCGGTCTTCTCACTGCAATCCAGATTCTTATTGCCCAAACCTGTGAGTGGCTGCCTTACTGCCACACAACACGTTGATGACAATGAGTAAGCAAGCATGTCCCTTGCAATGTATGGTCAACATCGATTACACATGGAAATAATGTCCTGAAGAGGTGGTGAAGTTACCACTGGGATCCATTTATTATGTATTCTAACTCATAAATTTAGAGATGCTTCACCTCTACGTCTATAGTTTGTAAGTGTACACTGTTGGTTGGTGTAAGTCATAGCTCACTATATTTGGTAGGTACAAAGTGCACCCACAAAAATGGAAATATTATTAAATTGGGAATGATGTGAAATTTCTGTATGGGAATTCAATGGCATGGGCATGGATTCAAATGTGAATTTTTTAATAATTTTTTACATAATCTTGGGAAAATTTTCGCGAATTTTCCCATTTCGATTTTAATAAATGAATTTTAAAATTTTGGGGTTTGAGAGTTATGGAATTTAATGTGTGGAAATTCAGCAATGATTACATAAAACCCTAATTGTTAAAATTAGAAAATTTAATCTGCAAATTTAACATATTTCTACTCAATCACATCCTCTTCATGTCAATTTCAGCACAATAATGTATGAACTGAAGGCTACAACTATCATAGAGCTATTTTATAATATATGTAAAGATGTTTTATAATAGACAAAGGACATTGCAGTTAGAATATTAGATCATTTAAGTGATTCTTTTTTTTTTAACTAATTTATAATATATTTGTTGAAAAATTATTTCAAATATATAAAACTTAAAAATAATTTCATATAATATAATCTCATTATTGGGTAGAACCTTATTTATAGTTATTACACTAAAGGTTAATTTCACACTACAATAGTCAATCTACCCAGTTTACTCATACTAAATAAATGTAATAGTACAATCCATACATGACAACTTCTATAAGTAAAATGCTCCAATTTTACACACAATAGTCATCCACTTTGTCATTTTGTGTCTTTATTGTTTTTACTTTAATTTAGCTATATTAAAACTAAGAGGCAGGGATTAGCTACTATGTAGCACTTTTTTGCTATTGTACATAAATTAGTAAATGTAGCCATAGGGATTTCATTATCCATTAAATGTGATATCATTGCATCACATATGCCTTTCAATTTAGAGGTTTGTTACCATATTAAGATGGTAAATAAGGATGGAATTATGGTTTAGGGTGCCAAACAACATAAATTTTATATTTAATAGATTACATCTAACAATACTTACATTTTATTTATAACTTGCATTTTATTTTCCCTCGGTGTCTCTCCCTTTCTCTCTCCCACTATATATCACTCTCCCTCTCTTATTTTTCTCTGATACTAAATAGTAGCTCCATCTCTCTATCTTTTTCCCACCTCGACCTTATTTATCTAGGCTAAGTCATGGTGTGAGTCTGTAATTTCCCTTGGTTCTTCAGATGCCGAAGGTGCTCCTATTCACATGATAAATAAATGTCTCTTTTTCTACTGCGAACACACTAACCTATCCTTCTCTAACACTCACAACCTACAATAGTACAACACCATATCATGGCATTTTACCGATCAAGAGCTTAGCTCATTGGTCGGGGGTCTTAAAGGGGCTCACTGCTTACCAACGATCTTGTTGCGCTGAGAGGAACTCTCCTGCTCAGTGTGGAAGAGATGTTGTCATGTCCTATTATATTATGTAAACATTTCCACTTGGTAAAATTACATAAAAATAAAAATAAAATAAAAAAATAGAATTAGATAAAATATCAAATTAATAATTAAAATAAAGTTGAGGTAAAATAGCCAATTCACTCTTGGTGGTTTCTTGGCTCCAAGTTTTGATAACCCATAAATTTTCCCATGATATTCTTATATATATGTGTGTGTGTGTATTCTACCAACCTAGATCCATCTTAATTATAAATCTACCAAGCACAATTGATTTGATCCCTCTAAACTCTTTGTATATCGAAAATTAAGATGAATCTAGATTGCTTTATTTATACTGTATTATACAAATAACTAATTACCTATTTTTAACGCTTTACAGTTTATATTGTATTGTATTTTAGTACTCTTTAGAAAAATTATTCATAAAATTTTAGTGTACAGTGATTGTGAAAAACTTCGCCCTATGTAACAAACGAAAGAGTTTGTTGTGAGAAATATATACTTTTCCCTTCTTACATGAAAAAATCTAAAATTGTATGCGTAAGTACCCAGAAATTTATGTGAAAACAACTCGTTGTTGGGAAAATAGAAATAAAACAACAAAGGGATGCATTTCCCCCTTTCAACATAGAGAATGCAACATGCGGAAATAAAAAATTCACACAGATAGAGAGCGAGAACACACAGGAGAGGAACTCTTTAGTTTTTTCATTCATCTCACTAAACATATGAAAATTATGTTCTTTTAATAAAGAATGGTGGAGCCTATAAAATTAATGCTATTCAATGTAGGAATGGACGTATAACAACCAAATCGTCCTTCCGCTCTGTTCTTCTGTTTTCTACACGAAACATCGTACAAAACACAAACTGATGAACTTGAAATTTTATTGGTTTCAGCTTCGAAAACAAATCTCATCTACGCCCTCATCACAAATCAAATTTCGGCGATCTTAAATTTTAACTGGGTGTGATACGGGAAAAATTAAGAACTTGCGAAATGCGATATGCGATCGCATCACATCGCAACTTAAATAAGTTGTGAAGTACTATGTGCGCTATCCTCCTGAGCTTGTGATATGTGATATGTGATTGCATCACATCATAAATAACATAGAACAACTTGTGGGATCTTAAAGGTAAGTCATAAGAAAATTCTAAGTGAGAAATTCGGGCGGAAAAAAGGTAAACGATAAAAAGTGTGAAGTGCGATATTTAAGATCTGCGATGTGCGATGACGATGTCGTGTCGAAACATCACATGGTTTGGGTACGAAGCTTAAAAGGTAAATTCTATAATGTGAAAAGTGTGGTATGTGATGCGCAAAGTGTTGGGAAGTGCGATAAGGCGAAAAGGTAAGGAATAATGAAATACAAAGGTTTGTGAGCGGATTTGGTAATGCAGCAACGTATAATGGGTCCCACCAAATCGCATTGGCGGAAAATTAAGTTTCGGCGAAAGCTTAAAAGTTAAAGGTTAAAACTTGCGGGCTGCGATGTGCACACAAAAGGTAAGTAAATGCAATGGGTAAGAAATTAAATGCAGAGTAAAGGCTCGGCTCTATTTTTTCTGAACATTTATGGAATTGCAAGAAAACGCCTACGGATTTGAAACTTGCTCTTCATCCTTCCCTGCAACAAAATTCAATTCAAGTGTGGGTTGCTGCCAGTTTTATTCATGGCAGTGGTTGGAAGTATTTCCAACATTCCCTATTAATCACAATTGCCACCATTAACCATTCCCAGAAACTTTCTGAGATAAACAAAACTTTTATGTCCCAATGGCTTTGTGAGGATATCTGCAAATTATTCCTCTGACCTACAATGCTGCAACAAAATTTCACCATTGTTAACTAATTCCCTTATGAAATGGTATTTGGCATCAATATGATTTTTTCTCTTGTGGGAAACATAATTCTTTGACAATGCAATTGTTGAGTTGTTATCATAGAAAATTGTGGTTCCTTTGTCTTGTTCTGACATAAATCCCTTAGCATCCTTCTCATCCAAACTGCTTGACATGTTGCTGTCGTTGCTACTACATATTCAGCTTCTGCTATTGATAATGAAACTATTGGCTGCTTCTTCGAAGCCCATGAAATGGCTCGTGATCCCAAATGAAAAACATACCTTGATGTGCTCTTTTCGTCATCAACACTTCCAGCCCAATCACTATCAGCGTAACCAATCAACTTAAAATCATCAGTTTCAGAGTATAGAACACCATACTCCTTTGTTCCATTTACATACCTCAATATTCTCTTGGTTTCTTACCAATGTGTCTCCTTGGGTGTCTCCATGAATCTGGATATCAAACTTACTGCATACATTATATCATGCCTAGTGCAGTCAAATACATTAGATTTCCAACCATGCTTTTGTACAATGTTGGATTGAAATTCTTGCTGCAATGTTCCTTGCTCAACTTAAACCCCATGACAGTTGGAGTTGATGATGGCTGGATGTTCTGCATATTGAACCTTTTTAAAATTTCCACAACATACATTTCTTAGGAGATAAAAATTCCCTTTTCTATTTTCTTTAGTTCTATGCCCAAAAAATATCTTAAGAAACCCAAGTCAGTCATTTCAAACTCACTTTTCATGTCTTCTTTGAAATCAACAATGAGAGAAACATCATTTCCTATAAAAATAAAATCATCTACATACAAAACAACAATAATAGTTTTATCATCATTTTATTTGATGTAGAGTGTGGGTTCACAATCACACTTTTCGAACCCATTGTCCATCAGGTAAGCATCAATCCTGCTATACCATGATCGTAGTGCTTGCTTCAGCCCATAAAGAGCTTTCCACAGATTACACACCTTGTGTTCTTGGCCTTCTATTTCATAGCCTGGAGGTTGTTCAACATACACCTCCTCTTTCAACACTCCATTGAAGAATGTTGACTTCACATCCATTTGATAAACTTTCCATTTTTTTTGTGCTGCTATAGACAGCATTGTCTGCACTGTCTTCATCCTTGCAACTAGTGCAAAGGTTTCCTTAGAGTCTCTTCCTTGTTTCTACTTGTAGCCTTTGACAAATAGCCTTGCTTTGTGCCTTTATATCTTTCCGTCAATGTTTCTTTTGGTCTTATAGACCCATTTAAATCCAATAACTTCTTTTCTTTGTGGGAGTTCCACTAAATCCCATGTGTCATTTCTTTTTATTGCTCCTATTTCTTCATTCATTGCTTCAATCCACTTCTCTTCTTTGACTGCATATTCAAAAGGGATTGGGTCATCAACATGACAAAATAATTCAAATAAAGAATTCAGGCCAACATTATTATCAACTTCTTCTTTCTCATAAATTCCACATACATTTTTGAATTTTGGTCTTCTTATATTTGCTAAAGATGTGCTTGGAGTTGCACTTGAACTCAAGGGAGTTGTTGATCCCTGTGGTGTGCTTGGAGAAGCACTTCCTTGGTTTCTCAATGTTGTTATATTGCTTTCTTGTGGTGTGCTCTGTTGAGCTTGTGTAGGTGGATGAGGAGGCACCGTTGAGGAGTTTCTTGCTGCAGTCCATTCCTCTTTCTCTTCATGAGACATGCATGTCTTCAAATTTACTCTCTTGTCTAAAATTCCATCCCATGATTCTTCTTCTATGAACTGAACATATCGGTTGATTATTAATTTCTTGGTTGATGGATTATAGAGCTTGTAAGCCTTGGATTCATCACTATATCCAATAAATATACATTTCTCCCCCTTGTTGTCCAACTTCTTCCTTAACTGATCCGGGACATGTGCATATGACACACATCCAAACATTCTCATGTGAGTGACAAATTTCTTTGTTCCACTCCATGCTTCTTCTGGAACTCTATTCATCACACTTTTGGTTAGACATCTATTTATGATATATGTTGCACAAGAGACACCTTGTGCCCAATATTCATTTGGAAAATGCTTTTCCTTTAACATACTTCTTTCCATGTCCATGATGGTCCTATTATTTCTTTCTGCAACACCGTTTTGTTGAGGTGTATACTTTGCAGTAAATTTCTTGTGAATTCCATGCTCCCTGCAGAAACGTAGGAAGTCCTTGGAGATATATTCTCCACCTCTATCAGTTCTCAACACTTTAATGTAGTGTACACTTTTCTTCTCAACAAGAGCTTTGTAGTGGTAGAACTATTCAAACACTTCACTTTTATGTTTTAGAAAATAGACCCATGTATTCTTTGTGTAATCATCTATAAATATAAAAATATAGTGATTTCCACCTAATGATGGTGTTTGCATTGGTCCACATACATTTGAGTAGACAATCTCCAAAGGTGCCATTTTCCTTATACTCTTTCCTGCTAGAAATGATTCTATGTGTTGTTTGCCCAAGATGCAACCTTCACATAGGATGTCTGGTTTATTTATGAGTGGTAATGCCTTTACAATGCCTTTTCTATGCAAAAAATTCAAACCTCTGAAATTGAGATGACCAAATCTCAAATGCTATAACCAGTTCTCATCTTTCACTTCTTCTTGCAATATTTCTTGTGTGACAGCTGCTGCAACACCTCCTAACTTCAAGTCTGATCTCATCTTGAGAGGAAAAAATATATTTCTTGTCATATGCACTTTTTCAATGAGCTATCTACTTGGAGGTTTATCAATGATTATGCACACATCATTTTAAAAAGACACATTGTAGCCTTTTTTCACGAGCTTTCCAATGCTTAGAAGGTTACATTTCAAGCCAGGGACATAATAGACATCTAGCACAGACTTCTTCTCTCCCTTCTTTGTCACAACATTTAATCTCCCTTTTCCCATGACAGAGACTTTGCTATCAGTCCCCAATGTCAGTTCAGATTTTACACTTTCATCTAGATTGGAAAACATTGCTATGTTTCCAGTCATATGGATACTACACCCTAAATCTAAGAACCATATATATTCTTGTTTTTATTCTGCTACATTACAAGCTAAGAACAAATCTTCATGGTTCTGATTTTCTTTTGTAAAATTACACTTTGTTTCCTACCCATGTCATTTTTCTTCTTTCTACATTCATTTGCATAATGACCATACTTTTTTCAATAATGACATTGGACTTGAGATTTATCATACCTCTGTCCTTATGCTTGATTTTGACTTGAGCCTTGGCTTGGATTCTGATTGCTGCCCCTTCCACTTGTGCTTGCAGGGCTACTTCTTCCACCTGTGTGTGGGCTTCTTCCTCTTCCTTGGTACTTTTATCTTCCTCGGCCTCTACCTTGAAAAAAAGACATTTGTGTCTTAAATTCATGCTCCAATGAGGAGTTTTTTTCTCTGTTCAATCTCTGCTCATGAGACATCAGTGATGCATAAAGCTCATCCACTGAAAACTGTGAGAGATCCTTTCTCTCTTCTGTGGCCATAACTATGGCATCAAACCTTGATGGTAGACTTCTTAAGACTTTCTCAACTATTCTCCTTTCTTCAAGTGTCTCTCCATGAGACCTGATTTGGGTAACCAACCCAATCACATGTGTAAAGAAAGATTCTATATTATCAAACTCTTTTATACAAAGAGTTTCAAAATATCTTCTCAGCATTTGAAGTTTTGTTGTCTTCACTTTTTCCATGCCTTGATAGGTTGTCTAGAGGGTATCCCATGCCTCCTTGGACTTCGTTGCTACTGCAACCCTTGGGAGAATACTCTCATGTACTACTTGGAAAATATAGAAGAGGGTTTTGGATTCCTTCTTCTTATTGTCTGTCAAAAAATATCTTTCTACTTGTGTCAAAGAATTATATGCTGAGCCTACATTTGCTGGTTCTTGGAAACCATTTTCCACCAGCTCCCAAATATCTTGTGAAGCAAAGAGGGCCTTCATTGTAATGGCCCAATAATCATAATTATTACCATTGAACTGTGGTAGTTGTGGATTAGTAAAGCTTGTGCCAGCTGCTGCCATCTTGAATGCGTAAACAAAACCTTTTGACTTTGTAAAAGGATTTCTCGCTACTCAAAATAACCTTTCAGCTTCTTTAGTAAAGAGCTTGTTCTTTCACTGAGAGCCTAGACCTGCTCTGATACCATGTTGGGAAAATGGAAATAAAACAACAGAGGGTTGTGTTTCTCCCTTTCAACACAGAGAATGCAATATGCAGAAATAAAATATTCACACAGACAGAGAGCGAGAACACACATGAGAGGAACTCTTCAGTTTTTTCATTCATCTCACTAAACATATGAAAATTACATTCTTTTAATACAAAATGGCGGAGCTTATAAAATTAATGCTATTTTATTCAATAAGTTATGAAGTACTATGTGCGCTATCTTCCTGAGCTTGTGATATGTGATATGTGATTGCATCACATCGCAACTTAAATAAAACAACTTGTGGGCACTTAAAGGTAAGTCATAAGAAAATGTGAAGTGTGAAATGTGGGCAGAAAAAAGGTAAACGATAAAAAGTGTGATGTGCGATATTTAAGATTTGCGATGTGCGATGACGATGTCGCATCGCAACATCGCAAGGTTTGGGTGCGAGGCCTAAAAGATAAATGGTATAATGTGCAAAGTGCGGTATGCAACGCTCAAAGTGCTAGGAAGTGTGATAAGGCGAAAAGGTAAGGAATAATAAAATACAAAGGTTTGTGGGTGGATTTGGTAATGTAGTAAGGTATAATGGGTCCCAAGAAATCGCATCGGCGAAAACTTAAGTTTTGGTGAAAGCTTAAAAGCTAAAGGTTGAAACTTGCGGGCTGCGATGTGCGGGGAAAAGGTAAGTAAATGCGGTGGGTAAGAAATTAAATGAAAAGTAAAGGCTCGCCTCTATTTTTTCTGAACATTTACAGAATTGCGTGAAAACACCTGCAGATTTGAAACTTGCTCTTTGTCCTTCCCTGCAACAAAATTCAATTCAAGTGTGGGTTGCCGCTAGTTTTATTCATGACAGTGGTTGGGAGTATGTCCAACACTTGCATCTATATTTTCAAACTAACTCCATCATCGACAACGCGAGTTATATTTCGTTACATAAACAACTCTGGTGTCATAATAAAGTCAAGCCTGGGTTTGTGATTCTAGAAGTATGGAATTGGGCATTGCTCCATACGCTTTGATTGGGTCCATAAATGATGAGCCTAGTTCAAAATAAAATTTAAAAATTAAAATTAGAATTGGAGATGCCATATTATCCAATCAGGAGAAAACAAGAGAGGCGTGACTGGAAATAATTTTTTAAAAATGAATATTTGGACATCATGTATGTTTTGAAAGATTTCTTCAAGAAAATTTGTAACTAGACTTTGACGAGGTCTGCCTGTCCGCCAGAGAGAAAATTAGGAGAATTCGTATTTCAAAATCCACGAAATTTGCCACATCGGAAGATTAAGAATATTAATAATCGACGAACTTTCCCGACGATGACGCACAGGGAGGTGAAAGACGGAGAATTAAGAAGTTAGACAAAAATTGACTATCATTTGTTTTACGTTTTCATATAAAATGTTGTTTGGTATGCGTACTACAACAATTTGGAGTTTTTGGTTGTTGAAATTTCTGGAAAGTTTTTAATTTTGTGTGTTAGCATTCTACATAGCTTATAATCTTTCTTGATTTTATCAAATATAGAACAAAGTGGTGTTTATGAGACACACATGATTTTAATTTTTCTTTTTATCCAATTCAAAACCAAAGAATGTTCATGCAGATGAAACACACTCAAACATCCCTTGTTCATGTTGCACGTCTTTTCATTATGGGAAGTGCATTATAAATGGATTATCTAAAAAATCTTATCGTATTTTTCTACGACACTTTAAAATAATTTGATTACTCTTGCATGAAGAGTTTGCTAATTCAGAGAATCAAACTGAGCATTGAGTCAAGTTGAGTTAAGTGATAGATGAATTTAGTGTGTAGCTGCATGTCAAGTTATTTTAGGCGAGTCACTAGTTGAAAAAGGTTAAATACCCTTCATTGGGTTCATTGTAATCATTAAATTTTGTGTGATAAATAGAAGAGTCGCAACTCATGTTATTGTATGAGAATTATTTGTTTTATTTTTCGCTTCTCCTTTCTACCTTTCCAGCAAATTGGTATCAGAACAAGGTCACAAAGAGCCAGGAAAAGCGAATCAACAATAATCCATAAGAAAGAAAAGAAATATTTTTTTTTCTTAGGATTAACACACCTTGCAGTGGCACACAGGGCATTATAACACACAAGGGTTCATCACCAAGTTGCGTTACATGTCATCGACTTAAAATGCTTCAGCAAGCACCTGGGTATATTTCGTTGCTTGGAGAATTAGCCCACTAACATGATATTTTTTTTAACGTTATAAGCATTAGTACGCTACTCAAATTAACTCGAACCGCGTTACCTTGATAAGTCAACGAAAGGTCGTGCATATTCAAATTCACACTGATTTATGTTTGATTCATATATATATGAGAGTGCAGCTTTTAAAAGAATCAATTGTTTTGAATTATATGAGGGTTTAACAGGTTTTTTTAGTTGAGATTTCTTTTAAGAGGAGTTTGGAAAAGTGGACATATTATAATAATTTTTTTAAAAAGAGGCTTATTATATGATGTTTTTTTATATAAATATTTTTTATATAAAAATTTAGGTTTTTAATGTTTGAGAGATGGCTTATGTGATCCATAAATTTTTGAAAAAAAAATCGGTAAAAGATTACATATGGAAAATATCGTCAACGCGTTTCGAACCAACTATTGTGGTTAATCATGAGGACCGGATGAGAACACAGATATAGGCTTACAATTTAAATAGATGCAGAGAGAATCAAACTTGCTATTATAGTATAATGGATAGTTTGACTAAATTAATGAGGAAATTTACCTAGCTAGAAAATTTAAATTATTTATTAAAAACAAGGTTAATATTAAAAATTTAATTTCCGGATGCGGATGTTTAAATGTTTTGATGGGACTACCGTCCCAGAGTACCTCCCAAGGAGCTTCGCATGGGGAGGCCATATGGCCCCCCGCGGCTCCATTGATTTCAAATTAAATGCGCCTGCACGCAGGCCTTTAACTCTCCAGCGACGACTTAACTCCGTTCTCGATATGCTAATTAGATTCATAATGGCTCTTGCTTCGAGCACTCCAGATCTTTCCAAATCTGTGCGTGGATCCTTGAATCCCATTCGCAGATTTTTCTCGGCAGCTTGTGCTATGCCCAGTGCCCGAACTCACACTGGTCAGCGATGTTCACTTCTCAGTTGTCTTGAAACAATTCCCGAGTGTCACTTTTCTCACAGCGCCTCCTATCATTCCAATTTGCATTTTCCTCCTGGTTCTCACTGTGTTCCTACTCCCATCCGAGTAGACTCCCTTCGTCTTTGGCCTTTTCCTTCTGTTGTTACCGCTATGCCTAGGCTAAGACACCGTATGAGGTGCCGCAGGGTCGCCACTTGGGGCAGGCTAGCTAGTGAGCATCCTTCCTCCAGTCATGGCGACGCTCTCTCCACTGAACACACTGAGATACGGAATACTCAGGACTCCCGCCAGCAATGGGATCAGGATAGCCCTTCTGGCTTCGCCCAAGACCTTCAGCCCTCTTCTCATCCTCCTGGCGATATTCCTCCTCCGGCTTGCACTGGTCCCCGTCCTTCTGGTAGCCACATTCTTCGTCAAACTTCGCAGAGAGCGGAGTTGCGCTTTGACTGTGCATTTGACCGGCCTACCATCACTGCTTATATCACCGTTACCCTTCGTGAAGAATCAACCCTTCAACCCCCTCCTTTGCATGCGCCTCTGCCCATTCCCCTGTTCCCTCGGCCCGACCATTCCCCTGTTCCCTCTACTGATCTTAACGCTCCCCTCACCTCTAACATTCCCATCCCGGGTCAGGTTTCTTTGCAGGTGGAAGAAAATCTCTCAGGCACAGATGGCGTTCATATGGAAACTGCTGAAGATGTAGAGGAGCATTACGGGTGTCGAATTGAGGAGGAGCAGCCTTCTCAACCTCACACGAATCTGCCCTCTCTACCTTAGCTCATCATGGTATTTACACTCCAGCATCTGGATGATATTTTGGTTTTTGTTATCTATAGTAGCAGAAGCTGTATGATAGATCTGTCTGTCTTTAGTTCTCTTATGGTGTATGTACTGAACTATCCATCGGTTTCCCTTTCAAGGGCGGTGCATTTTCCTTTGACAGAACTGGTTTCCCGATATGGGAAGTTCATCATTTTGTTAACAGCATGGACTTCAAGCCCAGTTCAGGCTCCTGCAGTTGAACTGAGGCAGTTTTGTATCAGTATGTTTTTATAATAGAATTATCTTAATTTAGAAAAAAAAAAAAAATTATTAAAAATTTAATTTATTATTATTATTTTTCTAAATAAATAAATAGATAAATAACTAAATTAATTATTTCTTTAATATATATATATATATATATATATATATATATCTATAATAAGGTAAATAAAATAAAAATTAAATTAAATTAAATAATTATTCCATTGAATAATTAAAAAAAAAAAAAATTAAGAGGAAAGGGTAGGGATCCAACACCTGCTAATGCTTCAACCATCATCTCTGTTCAGATTCACTGGCCTTATTTCAATTTCTAAGGCTTCCCTTAATTTACGATGATGAAAGTGATCAATCCTAGCAATGACTTTTGCTTCTTCAATGCAGATGTGATGGTTAGTCTTCTCAACATGTTCAGCCAATGTAGAGGAATGAGATATACCATGTTTGAGGTTAGTTGCATGTTCACTAATTCTTTGATAATGCATCGACCAGTTTCACCGATGTAAGGGGTTCCACAGGAGCAAGGAATGATGTAAACGGCTTTACCATCTATAGGGTTTAGTATGTCCTTCACAGACCTTAAAGAGCTTCGAATAATGCTTCCTCCACTTTCAAACCCCTTAGCACTATTGGCTCACCCTTTTCCCATACATTCACAATATGGTGATTTCCTGTCATAAATGCCAAATTTTTTAGGGAAAAAGAAAGTTGCTACCTTTTCCTTTACAGCCAATCTGTGTTGAAGCTCCTTTTCAACAGCGGGGGTTAGATTTCATTGGAGAAATCCACCCTTCCTCCGCTGCCCAACATAAATGGATCCTTACCGTTATTGATTATTTCACAAAATGGATAGAGGCCAATCCTTCTAGAACTGATATTGATTCAATAATTATCAAATTCGTTGAAGCCAACATTCTATCTAGATTCAGATGTTCTAGGAAAATCATTACTGATAACGCTGCTTCCTTTAAATCCAAGAAAATGGTGAATTTTTTCCACAAATATCACATCACTTTGGGTAATTCTACAGCTTATTACCCTCAAGATAACTGGTTGGTTGAATCCTGAAATAAGATATTGGTTAACATCATTAAGAAGTTGCTGGAAAAAAATAAAAAATCATGGCATAATATATTGGTACATGCACTATGGGCCGATAGAATGAAAACTAAGAAATCAATTGACATGTCACCCTAACAGTTAGTCTATGGAATGGATGCAGTCTTCCCAACTACCTTAGGGGTACCTGTCATGAGGCTCATTCAAGAGATTCGGTCTGAAGAAAATGATGCACAAAGAAGAGTAAGCCATACCATCCAGTTGCAGCAGTCTAGAGGAGTGTATAATAGAACTCAGGTGGTGCAGGAGAATATCAAGAAAATCTTTGACAAAAGGACCAAAGCTAATGATTTCAACATTGGAGACAAAGTGCTAAAATGGGATTCTAGGAGAGAGAAAAAAGGAAAACATGGAAAGTTTGATAACCTATGGAAAGTTCCATACATCATTCACTCTTCAAGGGGTAATAATGTGTTTTTCTTGGAAGAAAAAGATGGAACGAAGTTTTTTGTAGGTCCTGGAAATGGCAAGATGCTAAAGCATTATTTCAATTAAGGTCTTAGTTTAAATTTTCTCCACTATAGATATCAGAGCCTTACGAATTTCAACAAAAAAATAGACAAGGTTGGGGCCCTAAGTGAAGACCATAAGCCTAGCCCGATAAACAAATAATAAATAAAAAGAGATATAGAAAATAAACAAAAAGAAGAAAAGAGGGTTTTTTCCCCAAGAAAAAAATAATTTTTTTTGAAAGTGTTGAAAATCTAAATGCCACTAGTATTGAGAAATCCTTGTTCAATCATACAATCTAAACATGATTGTACAAAATTTGAATTTTCACTGATAACTTAGAAAATGAATATTTTCCAAACCATTTAATCTTGGCTTATCAGTAGGTAGGTAGAAAATGACATTGGTTCAAAGGCCTAATCTGAACCAATAGGAGAAATAAGGGATAGGTGATAAGATAGAGATTCAAAAGAAAATGATGTCAGGGTTGCAAGTCTAAATGCACCTGAAAAAGAATAAAAATGATTTGAATCATAGGTTGGGTAGGTAGGTATGCAAAAGGGCTCTTAATACTTGAGCATGTGTCGAGTTTTCGGTTTCAGGTTATTTTTTCTGGCTCAAGATCAAATGTCATACCTTAGTTTGCAGTAAGCATTGATGTCATTATTGAGGATTTCAGTTACAAAAGGTGCAGCAGATCAGGATTACAGGATGGGGATGAGCCCAATGGAGCAGCCTACTAGTCTACAAAGTTCTTAACACCTCCTGAAGGAGCTGCCATCCCTAGTTGGAGCCACTGTTAGACTATTGTATTTTTATAGTATCATAAGGTGAATGCTTATTTGTTGTGTAACCAGCTCCAAAAATAGAAGAAAAGAGATATCAATGCCTTAGAAATAAGCCACTTCGAGGGGGCAACCTCCAATACATTACATAAATGAACAATTCTTGGATGATACAATTTACAAAACCTCCTTTCTATATATAGGAGTCCATGGGGCCATAATGTAATCCTAGTGGGGCCACAATGTAGTCCTAGCCGACCTAACAATAATAATTTAAGGGAACAATAATAACAATATGGGGGTTACAAGGGTACAATAATAATAATAAGGGGGTTACACTAACAGAAATAAGGGATTATACTAGTAATATAGGGACCTAACATTATTCGTTGTACTTTTCATGCTGAAAATAATATTCCATGACCATCATTTATTTTTAGAAAAGAAAAGGAGATTCTGGTTATTAGAAGGGTCAAAATAATCTACCTGCCATTTGAATTCAGTTAGAAGGAAAATATAACTGATTAAATGTGATGATGAGCTAAACCTCATTGCCTTCATTATTTCTCATTTTCCCTCTTCATACCTTTCATTTTACCTATTTTCTGACACTCCCATATTCTGAAAATCCTTTTTTTACCTCAAAGCCCAAATACATAACCTTTTTTGGACTTGCCGCTTCATAAAACCAACTTGTGTTGAAAAAAAAAAACGATAAAAGTCTAAGCTCTGCCCGCATTCCACAACCCGCAAGTTTCCAACTTCTCTTTTTCAAAATCATTCTGAAAACTTAAAAAACTTTGTCGATGAGATATGGTAGGACCCGCATAAACCTTTGTAAATGGAAAAAATGCACAACTAAACCTTCATAAGGCCTTTTCCCTTACCTTCTGCCCTGTTCACACTTGCTAACTTTTAGCACATCGCAGACTGCACTTCACACAATTCATAACATATCCATAAGCACCTGTAACTTTAAAGTTTTAAATGTGATGTGAATCAATCGCATATCACGCATCGCAAGTTTCAAAGGTTACCATGGAAGGTAAATATTAAAAATTCTAACGTGCGATGTGCGATGCCCGGTGGGGCCCGATCGCACTTCGCAGATCGCAAATAATAAAGGGTAAGTAGACATGGTAAAAGACAAATAGAGAAAAGTACAATGTGTGATGCCAAGTGGACCTAGAGTGCACAATGCACATTGCAACTTTTAAGTTCAAGTTGCAAAAACTCAAGGAAAAACACAACGAAGTGAGATGTGCGATGGCAGGTGGACCTCGAGTGCGGATCGCAAGTCGCAAGTTTTAAAGAGTAAGTTCAGAGGCAAAAGGTTAGATGCTCCGGTCTGCGACCTATGATGATGTGGCAGATGATGTGGCAGATAGCATGGAAGATGATGTGGCATGGTGATGTCATCCAACATACCACACATTGCAAGTTTGACAAGTTAATGACAAAGGAAAATGTTAAAATTCGCCGAAGTGCGATGTGAAATGTGGTGGGGCCCGATCGTAAATCGCGCATCGAAAGTTTTAAAGTTTAAAGTGCTAAGGGAAAGTTATGTTTTGTGCTGTGAGAAGTGTAATGGAGGCCCGAATACGATGTGTTTTCAAAGGCGTAATTTAAAGAATTTCAAATCCGTAGGCACGACCAATTCTGTGGTAAAATGCAACGGAGGAGGGAAAGGAATTTTTAACATAAAATCTATGCAAATGCACACATATGGGTTTATTATAAAGTCGCTAAATGACAAATCAGGTCAAATCAAAAACATTAAAGCGCTTGTGGACTCCAACAGCAGATCTCGAGCTTCCCTCAGAACTATGGCAGAGGTCGATTTCAGACCCCCTTCGCCTGTTTCTAGTTAACACGAGGGGGGGCGGTCCAAACTCCTATTTTAATGGCCATCCTTTTTCACGACGTGGTGAGACCAGGTAAATTCTCACCCCCTCGGCCTTAAACTGGAAATCGGGGGGTACCCCCCCCCCCCCCCCGAAATCCCCCTCTGATTTTTCCCACTCTCACGACCGTTTCACTCACGCCATAGCCGTTAACCCGTCCATTACTCATATTCCTCCACTCCATTATATCCGTTAAATAATCCCATTGGCCAAATAAATTCATTTTCACCATATCCGTTAATCATACCGTTGTGTATTTAAGACTCATTTTTTACTATTGGCCAACCATAACCGTTAAGCCTGAAACCAAATCTATAAAATTTCTAGCAGCCTCCCGTTCACTACTTTACTTCCGCCTTCGATTCACTTTCATCCTCCCATTTATTCCACCATGAGTTGTTATTCCTGCAACCATCCTTCATTTACGAAACCCTGTCATTTCTCCGGTAACCCAAGTTTTAACGTTCGATACCAGTTGATATCAACCCAAGAATGGAACCCAAGGCCAAGGCGAAGAAGAAAACGACTCCAAAATATAAAGGTAGGAAACGAGTGGCAGGTGAAATCCAAAATGCTGACAGTATTGCATAGGTCATGCTCGAGGTCATTCGACCAGCTACAGAGGTCACTCATGAAGCTACCAGAGAAGTTTCAACATATATTCTTGCAAATCCGTTGATAAATCTTGCCTTATGCCCCTAGTTGATGTTTATTTTAAAGTTGTTGGCTGTCATTGTGAATTTAATTTCTACGAGCTACATCAGTGCATAAAATAAAAGCACTTGGATAACCAAGAACCTTTCAAGTTTTGGGAGTCTATGTTGCCTATGTTTGCTTTCCCTCAAACTCACCCATTCTTGTTGTCAGAAGCAATATGACCCTTTAACCAGGTCATGTGGTGGCTCATAATGGAAATGTTCTGATCACCATATCGCCTGAAACCATTAATCAGATGCTTCTCATCCCTCCTTTTGACTCCTTATCCTACTTCTCCCCTTCTGCCCTCATGGATATTTACCACAAGTTATCTTTCCCCCAAAGAGCTCAGATTTTTGAAATATTCCTACCCTAGGATGCAGAATTACCAAACACAAGTCCCCCTTATGCATCCTCCATTTTTCCCATAGCTTCTAAACATTGCATCTCTCTCATTTCTTATCTGTTAGGCTACCCCAATGATGAAACCATCGATGAAATTATCCTAGGTTTCCTTTCTATCTTCAGACCCAACCAATAAGCATTGTTCATACACAATTACAACCATTTCTTGGTTGATCTTATGCATGAACAATTCATGAATTTCACTACTCAAGGATAATTTAACTATTCATATGTGATCATTCACATGATTTTTTTTCAACAGACATATATGTTTCCCGTCCATCTCAACAAGCAAGATGCTTAGGGGGTGAATCAAACAATGATTCATTGGAAATAATTGGTCATAGCCTCGGCAAAAACCACTTCCTTATCATAGTTCATAGAATTATTCATTTATCCAGTGAGGCAGTTCCTCACCAGCTAATCAGAGCCTAGGATTGGAGAAGACATAAAAAAATCTTGCACCTCAGTGATCAAGCAAAGATAGGTGATTAGTACCTATACAAGAATTACATAGAGATTATAGTGTATGGCTGTGAGCTCCCACCATACAAACTCCCAAAGTATGTGCCTATGAGGGTTTTCTCTTTAGAGTACATCCAGAAAATGATAATTATGGAGGAAGTGCACTTTGTTTTAGGAAAGAGGAAAGCCCAGTTTAAACTCAATGCCAATGTTGTATCATTCATTTGTAATACCGGAGCAGTTGGTATTGAGGAAGATATAATATTGAAGAATATGGGTTTTTTATCGAGTTTCACTTGGTCATATGACCCCCAAGGCATTATTTCTGCTCTGAGGATTGAACTCAAGACAACCCCTTACACTCATACCTCAAGAGCAGAAATAGAGAGGTACATGAATCAGAATGAATGGGTGGAAGGTACCTTAGAAGAAGCATATGAGCAGGCCATATCTACTTCAAATGTGCAAACACTAGTACCTAAAATTAAACAACAAAAAAGGGTCAGAGAAGAGACACCCCATTCCAAGGAACTTATGGAGGAGTTCATGTTACAACATAAGAGACCAAATTTCACTCCTTCCTTGATTTCGGAAGAGACGCCCAGAGATTATAGAATTGGGAGATAATGAAGTCTCAACATCTGCCAATATTCCTCAGACTCCTTCATTAGCATCACCTGCAAGAGAGCCACTAGAGATCATCCAAAATTCAAAGGCCAGATCTTTAGAAGAACTGAATATTTTCTCCAAGTTCCTAGAAATCAAGAAAAAGAATGAAGCACTAAAATCAGATGTCTACAGTCAATTTTGGAAGCATACATCCTCATCACAAAATAGAATCCTCACTGCCTTTGACAGTGAGAAAAGTAGGATGCAAATGGCTTTTCTACAAGCAACAGTGCCATTCCAAAAAACACATGCTGACTACAAGAAGACTGTCTTCTCATTTGATGCAAGACAGATACATCCTATTGACCAGATGGATATGCATCGGTAGTCAGGAGAGAGGTTATTTTCAACCATAAATACAACATCAATGTCTCTCTCAAATTCAAAAGTAGCACTGTCAAATACGTAGTCCCAGCTGAAAATTGAGAAGTTATCTTGTTTGGCTAAAGAAAACAAGATAAAGACATTGGAAGAAATGGTATTAAAAGTGGGATATGATCCTAGTAACTGCAAAGCAGTTGAAGAAATAATTAAGAAGAAAAATGTAGAAATTGATGCTCTGAGAAAGCAACTCAAGCTACCCTCGAGTGAAGACCCACAGACAAAAGAAACAGCTCAAAATGAAGCCGACAAGGAAGAGATGCTTAAGTTGGTTATCGATCAAAATATGCAAATCAGAAAAATGGAAGAACAGATTGAAGAAATGTTGAAAAAAAATCATCACTCCAGGTAAATGTTGATCCCATTTTTACAACTCAGGCATCTTCTACAGGTGCAGAAACCTCAACAGCCTTGGACATAACTGATCCATCACAAATGGCTTAAGAGTTGGCCACACAAAAGCAAGCAAATAAGAATCTAGAACATAAATTTCAACTTATGGAATCACAAAATATTAGAAATGATACTTTGTATCTAGGGGAAATGCAAAAGACTCATCAGTTGGAAGTCAGAATTAAAGAATTGGAGAGTGAAAATATTATGGCATCAATGTTAGGAGAAGATAAGGAGAATATTTGGGAGAACATCAGTGAGTCCATTAGTGAGATATGGCCATCAATTCAGATAATCTTTGAACAACAGGAACTCATCCACAAGTGTAGAACAACAATAAAATAAGAGAAGGATCAACTCCAAGATAAGCCAAGCAAATCTATTGATATGATCAAAGTTCTTAATTGAAAGAATAGGGAGGAGTTGGAAGAGATCCATATCTCAGACAAGACTGCAACCATTTTTGAGATTAAGAAGGTATTGCAGAAAAGGAATTTGATCAACCAGCGGTAGACCAAGTGTGAAGCCTTGAATGTTATTGTTCAAAGGTTTTATAAGATAATTAATGTCTTCAATCAGAAAGGACTGCCAGGTCCGGTTGGATTAGATGATAAGCTAGTCAGGTTGGAATATTATTGCAAAAATCTATATAAAATTGCTATAGACAAATCAAAGTTTGAAAATATCAAGGGTCACACTACATGCAGAGCTTTCCTTGAAGCTCTACAGTTTGATATGATGATTCATCATCAAATCAAACAGTTACTTATTCAAAAGCTAACTTTTGACATATTCACTAAGGTGGATGAAATCTTTAGAAAAATGGTAAATATAGAGATCTTGAGTGAAGATCAGTGGGATAAGTTTTGTGAAATTATTGAGTGAAAGATAAATTTTGTAGCATGCCAGCAGTGCATCCCCTCTTATGACCTATGTAGTGGAGATACTCAACGTTGCCTCCTTGCAACCATGACAACCACTTCCACCCACTTTTTGATTTACTGAAAGTTTCCGCAATTGATGTTACAGTCAAAGATATTTCAAATATTAGCTCAGAAGTTATTATAGAAGTTATTTTTGTAGGTGGTTTTCCAAAGATATTTTTATATCAGCTCAGAAGTTATTGAAGAAGTTAATATTATATGCGATCTACCAGATGATATTATATTTCAGGCCCTACGTGGTAGCAATTGTCAAAATTCCATTTACTTTGTAGTTAATGCGGATTTCCAACCTAGATTAGGGAAACCGCCTCATTTGTAGTTAAATACTGCATGTATTTTCATTATCAAGGGTTGGACTTTGTTTAGACTTTGCGTTACTAGATTATTGTATTGGAGTGTTGTAGCAATTTTGAGCTGGGCATCAATAATAAAAACATGTTCACAGGATCCTTGAGCTATGTTAATGGTGATGTTCTTTCTTTTTTATTAATGTTTCTTTGTTTTTCCATAATGTACTTTAAATTATCTGATTATAAAATAGAAGTTTTAGATTAAGATATGCTGAGAAAGCACCTTAAGTCTTTATGTTTTTGTTATCTTAATTTTTTCCTCTAAAGTATAACTAAAGAAATCTTAACTGCACTTTAGCTCTACTGAAGTTTTTGTCTTAAAGGTTTTCCTTTGAAGTATGGCTAAATAATTCTTCATTTCTCTTTAGCTTTACCTAAACTGATATCTTTAAAGTTTCCCTTGAGAATTTTTGCACCGAGAGGTGTAATCTACAAACTTATAATCCCCCGATATTGGGTATGTCACATTCTCAAAAAAAAAAAAATTTACTTTTTCTAATGTCCGCTAATCTTTAATTTTATATAACTTGAATATTTATATTATATATAACTTTTTTAACTTATTAATGGGCTGAGATTAACTATTAAAATACAACTATGTATTATTTATATAATTGAATGTATAGTAAATTATATACATGAATTTGAATGGATCAAAGTTTACCTTTAACCAAAAAAAAATTACCACATTGAATTTCCAAATTAAGTAAAATTTTAAACATCTTTACTCTTTACTAAAGTCAATACCATTTCCTAAATCAAAGGAAAATAGTTAATTCAACACAAACAATCAAAATCCAAAATCTTTTAATATTTCTTTTAGTTAAATATTTGTAAAATGAATCTTTAAAAAGAAAACCCATATTCTATGGATAAATTAAAATATTTAAAGACATAAATATTTCCCCATCAAAGTTGCAATATTTTAAAATTTAAATAAATATAAATATAAATAAACATGAGGTATGGTAAATAAATAAAACCTATTTTTATACTTACTCTAGAGCTATGGTAAATAAATAAAAATATATATAAACTAGATGTATGGTAAATAAATAAAAATTCTTTTTATATTTACTCCATAAACCTTTTTATATTTAAAAAAACTTAAAAACGAGGTTTTATTTAGATGAAGCCTATGGGACGAATACCATGGGACAAATTAAAATTGATACCATGGGCCAAATACCATATTTATAAAATAATTATGGTAAATAAATAAATATAAAAGAGGTATAAAGAGGTATGATAAATAAATAAATATAAAATAGGTATAAAGAGGTATGGTAAATAAATAAATATAAAAGAGGTATAAAGAGGTAAGGTAAATAAATAACAATATATCAAATAGGATTATAAATAAAAATCTAATTATATAACAAGCCTATGGGCCAAATACCATAGTAAATAAAAGAGGTATGGTAAATAAATAAAAATATAAATAAACTAGAGGTATGGTAAGTAAATAAAACCTTTTTTCATATTTACTCCATAATCTACTTTATATTTATGAATATTTATGTTCATTAGTTTACATAACTAAGAAGAAAGAGAGAGAGAGAGAGATAGAGTGATAAGGGAGAGATGGAGAGAGAGTGTGTATGTTTAGGGGTGAGATAAAGAAACAAAGTAAGATGTATGGAAAGAAGGGGGGAGAGTAGAAGAGAGAAGGAGAGAGGGAGAGATACAGTAATGTAGTTGGAGAGAGAGAGGTGTAGAAAGAGAGAGAGAAATAAAGGGAGATGGGGGAAGAGAGAGGATTAGAGAGAGAGAGAGAGAGAGAGAGAGAGAGAGAGATCAGGGAATAGAGAGGGAGTTAGGAGAGAGAGAGAGAGGACTTGAGAGAGAGGATGAGAGAGGGAGGGAAAGAGAGATGGACTTGGAGGGGGAGGGAGAGGGAGGTAAGAAGAAAGACATAGAGAGATAAATGTGGAGAGAGAGAGAGAGAAAGAGTGAGTGATAAAGAATATGGAGAGATAGGGAGAGAGGACAAAAGGAGGAAATAGAGATATTAGCGGGGGAGAGGGAGAGAAGGGGAAGATATATATATATATATATATATATATATATATGGAAGGTGAAGAGAGGGAAGAAGAGAGAGATGGGGAGAGGAGGGGATTGACAAAGAGATTGATATATATGGAGTGCGAGAGCATGTGTGTTTAGGGGGGTGAGATAGAGAGATAAAAAAGAAGAGAAAAGAAGAGATGGAGGGGGATATAGATATGGATGGAGGGTGGAGAGAGGGAAGAATATTTCTCACACTAGATGGATTGATATAAGTGGAGATGGTGATTTATAATCCTATTTGATTATTTGCACTATATGCATCGATTTTAGTGTAGATATTTATTTCTAATGATATTTGATGACTTGCACTAGATGCATTGATCCATGCTGCGTATGTTGATTTCTAATACATATTTCTTTTCTACCGAATTTGCCCATAATATGCAAGATGTCGATTTATAATTATATTTGATTACTTGCACTAGATGAATTTATTTCAATGTAGATGATTTCTAATCCTATTTGATTTTTTTCACTAAATGCATTGATTTCAGTGTAGATGACGATTTCTAATCCTATTGGTTTCTTTGAGTAAATGCATTGATTTTAGTGTAGATGTTGGTTTCTAGAGAGAGAGAGAGAGAGAGTGAGTGATAAGGAATATGGAGAGAGAGGGAGAGAGGACAAAAGGGGGAAAGAGAGATATTAGCGGGGTAGAGGGAGAGAAGGGGAAGATAGAGATATAGATGGAAGGTGAAGAGAGGGAGGAGGAGAGAGGTGGGGAGAGAGGGTGATTGACAAAGATATTGATATATATGGAGTGCGAGAGCGCGTGTTTTTATGGGGGTGAGATAGAGAGATTAAAAATAATATATGGAGGGGGATATAGATATGGATGGAGGGTGGAGAGAGGGAGGAATATTTCTCGCACTATATGGATTGATATAAGTGGAGATGGTGATTTCTAATCCTATTTGATTATTTTCACTAGATGCATCGATTTTAGTGTAGATATTTATTTCTAATGATATTTGATTACTTTCACTAGATGCATTGATTTCAGTGTAGGTGGTGATTTCTAATACAATTTGATTGCTTGCACTGAATGTGTTGATATAAATTTAGATGTCGATTTATAATTATATTTGATTACATTCAATAGATGAATTGATTTCAATGTAGATGATTTCTAACCCTATTTGATTGTTTGCACTAAATGCATTGATTTCAGTATAGATGGCGATTTCTAATCCTATTTGATTTCTTTGAGTAAATTCATTGATTTCAGTGTAGATGTTGGTTTCTAGAAAGAGAGAGTGAGTGATAAGGAATATGGAGAGAGAGAGAGAGAGAGGAAAAAAGGAGGAAAGAGAGATATTAGCGAGGGAGAGGGAGAGAAGGGGAAGATAGAGATATAGATGGAAGGTGAAGAGATGGAAGAAGAGAGAGATGGGGAGAGGGGGTTATTGAAAAAGAGAATGATATATATGGAGTGCAAGAGCATGCGTGTTTAGGGGGGTGAGATAGAGAGAAAAAAAACAAGAGATGTAGGGGGATATAGATATGGATGGAGGGTGGAGAGAGGGAAGAATATTTCTTGCACTAGATGGATTGATTTAAGTGGAGATGGTGATTTATAATCCTATTTGATTATTTGCACTATATGCATCGATTTTAGTGTAGATATTTATTTCTAATGATATTTGATTACTTGTAGTAGATGTATTTCTTTCAGTGTAGGTGGTGATTTCTAATACGATTTGATTGCTTGCACTGGATGTGTTGATTTCAATTTAGACATCGATTTATGATTATATTTGATTGCTTGCACTAGATGCATTGATTTCAATGTAGATTATTTTTAATCCTATTTGATTATTTGCACTAAATGCATTGATTTCAGTGTAGATGGCGATTTATAATCCTATTTGATTGCTTTGAGTAAATGCATTGATTTTAGTGTAGATGTTGGTTTCTAATCTTATTTGATTGCTTGCATTAGGTGCATTGATTTCAATGTAGAAGTTATTTTCTAATCTTATTTGATTGCTTGTATTAAATGCATTGATTTCAATGTATATGTTGATTTATGATTTGATGTAATTGGATATATGATGGTACATTAATTTTAAAGTGATTGGATTAACAATATGCATTTATTTTAGTGTAAGTAGAAAAAGTTGTTGACAATGTACATTGATTTTTGTGTTATAGTAATTTAACCTATTAATATTGGAGAGCAAGAGAGACAAGGTATCATGTTTACTAAAACAACTCAAGCTAAAGATTTAAATGGTTTACGATTTAAATTTTCTTTTTCATATAATTGATATGAAAAGATAACAAAACTAACAAGGGTGGAAATAATAATAGTAGAAGAAAATAGTTTGCGATTGATCACAATGAAGACTATTTGTAACATGAGTACATTCTGATTATTCACGTTTTTTATCTTTCAACACTATTATTGTCACTTTGCATTCAAAAAAAATATTTCATCAATTTTCATCATTATAGTTATTAACAATATTTATCATCTCAACAAACTTAGGTAACTAAGAAAATTTAAAATTAAAATGACCAAGTTAATCTCAAAAATATTTAGCATATTTAAAATCATTATATTAATATTTGATATATTTACATATTATTGGTAAAATTAATCATATCTTCGGTAGATTTTCCTTTGCAGTACATGACTGAAACCATCTTAGATCCATATTAACTCTGGATCTATCAAGTGCTGAGAGGGATCAAATCTCTCGAGGTGCAAACCTTTCCTCAAGTTTTGCACTCAAAAAAGGGGTTTTCACCTCGAGAGATTTGATCCCTCTTGGTGCTTGATAGATCCAGAGTTAAGATGGATCTAGGATGGTATTTAAAGAATTATTAACTGCTCTTTAGGTTTACGGAACTAATATCGTACATGTTTATTCTTTGAAAGTATAGTTAAATAATTCTTAACTTTTCTTTAGCTTTCACTACCTCCTGTCATATCATATTCACACTGCTAGTAAGATCCATTTTATATAGTTAGCTTGCCCTGTGAATGACCTTGAAAATTTGATGTACAACTTAGCCCTTTATTGACTCCATAGCCCAATGGATTAAACTTCCCATATTATATCTTTCCAACCATCCAAATCAAACAAGCAAAGCAATCTCTATAACTAGCCTAAAACCTGCACTGCAAATCACCAAAGTTAAATCCTAAATCATAAAGATACAGAGAGAGCCCTCTCTGAGCTCAAGAAGGCTAGGTCCTGGACTCCAAAGCGGTTTGATATTGTCCTCTGCTACTTGTTCTTTCCAATCTTACAAATTATAGAGGGCTAACACATAACACTTACAAAATTATAATAACATAAAACCCTAGTATCACTGCATACATCTCTGTTCAACACTTAATAACCATATCAAGTTTCTACTACAAAAATCATTGTAAGTCTTGACACACTTTGTGGCAAACCCTACGATGTATCACCAGTACATTCTACAAGCCAATGGTTTTGGTCTTAAAAACTCGGCATCGTTGCATGGCCACCCCACTACTGCAGTATAGAATTAAAACTTCACATGACCTCTCTTAACATATTCTCTCATGTCGCAACGATATTCTCCGCTAAGGCACACTACACATCTACATGTTGTTATTTATAATATCACTCATATAATTCTATTCAAATTTTGAATAGATGTCATTTAATGACCAAAAAAGTGCACAAACATATGTCAAATGGAGATGAAAAAGGTAGACGAATGCCTAACCTAATCAATTTCAAAAAATAACACCTTCGGTGTAAATATAATTAATATAAATATTATAGAACAAAATTAATAATTATTATATATATGGTAAGAATTTAATATTAATATTAAAATTAATATTAATTATTATATAGCTATAATAATTATATAAATAAGGACATTAATAATTATTGAACTCTAACAAATTGCAATGGCAACTTAGCAAGGGCATCTAACAAATTGTCGCTTTGATGTTTACTAATGTTTACCATTACCCGTCTAGGCAACATCTTCTTTGCCCGCTCCTCATTCATGTTAACCTGCAAGGCGAGAGAAGAAGGTATCCTTATTCAACGCCCTGGAGGATCCATGAAAGGAACATGGGACTACATAAAAGGCATTGGTATCCATGAAATGTTTTATGTAGTCCCATGTTCTTGTCGGACCCCCTACATTGGAGAAATTTCTTGCTCCATAAAACAAAGGATTCACGAGCAGACGAACAACATCAAATATTGTAGGACTCGCTCCTCAACCTTAGCTAGACATGCTAAGAAGAAAAAACACCACATTTGTATAGAAGAGTCCCACGTCATTGCCAAGATGGATCATTTCCATCATCAAAAGTTTAGGGAGACCATCTAAATTGAGAGAAGGTTAAGTACATTGAATAAAGATGGTAGATGGAAAATTAGTGGTTGTTGAATCCCTTCTCTTTCTTCCTAAGTGTCTTCATTTTAGTTGTTTCCACTTCCTCTCATTTATTTGGTTTGTTTAATTATCTTTGTTTGCTTCTTTTTTTTTTAATTTCAATTTTATTTTCCATACTTATTGATTATTTTATATTATTTTCTCATTCTAATATTTCCTAATTAAATGATTTAATCTTATTCCTATAAAATAGATATAACTCATTCTCTATATAAGTTATATATATTTTTAATTCTTAATATTATAAAATATATGCTTCTAAACTCTTATTTCATATATTGTGAGTTTTTTTGCATTTATTTTATTTATTTTATTCTTCTTGGTATTTAAATTTATTTTGTTTTTTTCTTAGTGCTATATATATATATATATATATATATAAATTTTTTATTTTTATTTTTTATTGCTATATATATATATATATATATATTTCTTATTATTAAAATATATATTTTTCATAAAGGGTCTATCTTGTTTTATTTCTTTGATTTATTATTTTATTTTTTTAATATATAAATTTTATTTATTTATTTATTAATTTTTTATTTAATTCATTATTATATTTTTAATTTTATATTATAATAAATATAATAATTTTAGTATTATTTCTTATTTAAAAATTTTAGTGTTTTATTTGAATAATGAAAATTTTGATTCAAAAATGAATTATTATTAATTGATTTATTTATTTTATTTTTGTTAGGATTTAACCGATTTAACTGTCGAAATTTGTTTTCCTTTTTTTTCACATTATTTAATATTAGGCTTAAATCAAACTCTCCATATTAGTTTGATGATAAAAAATATTGGACTAAAATACGTCGAACAAAAAATTGTAATGTGATTTTATTGGAAGAATTGTCTAAATAATATGTATCACAAAAGTTTGAATTCATATAATATTATATTACTAGCTCAAATGGAAGCCAATTGAAACATATTTGTCACCATGATACATTACAAAATTAACATTGGAATATGGTTGTGTCAAGAAAAAAAGGTTGTCAAATTGCTATGACAACAAATTCCAAGACAATACAATGATGAAAAACGAATGTCTCGTTGTGTTAAAGAAAACAAATAGGAATTACATTTTGATGAACAAAAGCCATCATCAAAATTTCACATCACAAAACTAACATTGCAAAGTGGTTGTGCAAAAAAATGGTGTTAAACTAGTATGAAAACAAATGTTGGGACAATGTGATGAAAAACACCAGCATGACGTAGTGACAAGCAAAACAACATCACAATTGTCAAAAGCAAAAGAAACAGAAAATTCCTTTTAATGAACATTACGCATCATCACAATGTCATATTACACAAATAACATCACAATGTGTTTATGAAAATAATATTACACAAATATGCAATGGAAAAAAAAATTACATGTCGCATTGTGCTTAACAAATATTTTTGTGGCAATGTAACATTACAAAATTGATAGTATAATGTGGTAGTATGAAAAAACATTGTGTGAAGTTTCTATGAAAATAAATGTTTGGATAATGTGATGAAAAAATCTAGTGTCACAATGTGATAAATGAACTAATGGGACAAATAAACCAACGTCACATTGTGACAAACATGTTTGTGGCATCAAAATAGTACAAAAAATTATCCAATGTTGCAATGTGGAAAATATTCTCCGAAATCAAAATGTGACATTAAGTTGTAATTTATCCAACGTCGCAATGTGACAAACATTGTCACAATGTGACAAACATTGTCACAATGTCACATTACAAAACTAACAATGTAATGTGGTTGTGTAAAACAATTGTGTGAAATTACTATAAAAATAAATGCTTGGACATTGTGTTGAAAAAAGCTACCGCCAAATTTTTGAAAATGAACTAACTTGACAAACAAACCAACCTCACATTGTAACAAATGAGTTAATGTGACAAATAAACTAATGTCACATTGCGACAAACTTCTTGTGATGTCATAATGGTATAAAATTTATCGAATGTTGCAATGTGACAAATAATGTCTGATGTTTCACTAACTCTAACTTAGCCCAACTTCAAAATGTGACAAACATAGTCCAACCATGGTCAACCATTGGGAAACATGATCAACCACGGATTTTCATGGTCAATCATAGACAATCATATTCAACCATAGAGAACATGGAAACCAATGTCTACCATAGTGAGCATGATAAACCCATGGTAAGCAATAGAAAACATGCCCAATCATGGTCAACCATGATCAAAATGGTCAAACATAGTGAACCTTGTTCAACTATGGTCACCATGGTTAACCATGATAATCATAGTCAACGATGGTTGGAAATTTTTAGCAAAGGTCAACCATGGTAATCCAAGGTCAACCATAATAAATGAAGGTCAACCATGATCTATCCTCTTTAGTCTTGGTTAACCATAGTAATCACAACCAATCATAATTAACTATGATCAACCATGGGCTACCTCGATTAACAATGATCAACCCTATTCAACCATAGTCAAATTTGTAAACCTTCTTCAACCATTAATGTAAAAAAATTTCTAACATTAATGTAATTAACATTAACATTATTGTAGTATCAACCATGGTCAACATTAATGTAACTATGTAACAACTATCAACATTAACGTTGCATCATTATATTAATGCCACATAAAAATATTTTTATATTTATGGTTGACCATCGTCAACCATGGTAAAAAAAATGATTAACCATACTTATCTGTAGTTATATGTTGACAACCATTTTCACTCATAGTAAATAATAAGTGACTATAGTTAATCATGACCAAATAATCTCACTCATGATCAAACATTCTCACCATGGTCAAACATGTACAATAAATCCAACGATGGTCAAACCATCTCAACGATAGTCAACCATGGTCACTATGGTAATACATATTTTACTTTTTCAACCATGGCAGCCATGTTTGACCATGGTTTAAGAGGTCAATATTTTCGTCTATATCAACCATAAACATCCATAGACAACATGGTCAACCACAATGAACTTATTTAAAGGATGCTTGGCCATGGTTAACATGGCCAACATAGTTAACCATGGTCAACCATGTTCAACCATGGCCCACATGGTCAATGATAGTCATCTATGATTAAACATTGATAATCATGGTCAAACAGGTTCCCCGCAATCACCCATAGTTGACCATGGAAAACCTTTATTTAAAAATTTCAACCATGGTTAAACAAGCTCAACCTTGGTCAAACATGGTCACCAAGCTCTACCTTAGTCGACCACTTTCAATCATGGTCAAACTAAGCAAACAATGGTCAACCATGGTAATTCAGATCTATTTAAATTAAAGAATGTATGGTCATGGATATATTATGAGTACATATGGTTCATGCTCATCCATGCTTAAACATAATTAACCGTTGACACCATGTTCAAACAATGGTCATCCATACCCAACAATGGTAGACATGGTCATCCTTGGTAGTTATTACTCCATAATTACAGATCCTCTTCATCCCCGATTAACCATGGTAATCATGATCAACCCTGGTAAACCAAGGTGAACTATAACCAACCATAATCAACCACGATTAAGCATAATGTTTTCTCTTTATGCTTAGTCGAGCTTGGTAACCTAACCAAACATAACCAACTAGGATCAACCTTGTCAACCCTCAACCATATTCAACAAACCATGGTCAACCCCCCTCAAGCGTTAATGAAACAATTTTTGTAACATTAATGTAACATTAACCATGATCAACATTAATGTAACAATGTAACAATTATCAACATTAATGTTACATTGTCAGATTAATGTAACATAAATACATTACTATATTTATAGAATACCATGGTCAAAGTTAGTCAACCATGTTCATCCATAGTCAATACTCTTCAACCTCGTCAACCATGGTAAACATAGGTAAACCATAATCTTCTCTTTAATCATTGGTCAACCATGGTAATAATTTTTAATCGTGGTAAATTGACGCTAACCATGGTAATCATTGCCAATTATTTCTGATTGAGGTTATCCATGGTCTACCTTGACCAACATGGTTGACTCTCTTCAACTACGGTCAAAATCATTAACCCACTTCAACAAGTAATGTTTTGTAACATTAATATTGTAACAACAAACACGATTAACCATGGTTGAAATTGGTCAACCATGGTAAACATTAATGTTGACCCTTTCATTATGAATAATAGGAAATCTCTACCATAGCTTGAAAGGATAATGAAGGAGTTGGGCTTTGAGTAGGGATAAAAATGGAGGTATGACCCCCATCAGGTAGTCTCTAACAGAAGAGTGGAAATAACTTGTGCACCTTACATTCATGAAGCCAAGCCAGGGCTTGAAAATATGGCCAGTAAAGAATTTAATGAAAAACAACAAAAAATGGATTCAAAAACTCCAATACCAAAGGAGAGAAGTCTGAAAATAAATATACCCGAGCAAATGGATATTGAAATGGAAAGTTTGCAATTGCAAAATAAAACAAAGTTACAGCAAGGGGAAAAAACAGAGATACTAGTTCAGTTGATTGAAAGGCTTTCTAGCCAACTATATTTTTGAATTCAATTGGGAGATTCAGAGTACCCTGCTTCCTCCTCAATTTCTGTTGATGTGACTACATTGTGCATTGAAGAAACTCCCTCTATAGTAGATGTGCTACAAAAAATATATCAACAAATCGAGGAAAATAATTATATAATAAGGAGAAACATGAAAACTTAGTTGGAGGCTCAAGCAATCCCAACTTATCATACTTGACTTCTTGCTACCATGGATCTTGAAAGAAACGAGTTAAAGTTGTGTCTCACTCACCCAATTGTTCAATTTGTTCCTTCACGGCCTAATTTCAAAACTTTGGAACTATTTGTAAATTATTCAAACATTCCTTTTCCTGACAATATTAATTTACACAAGAAAACATGAGAAATGTTGTATAGTCACATGGGGAAAAAATATTTGGCAATTAACAAAGCTGTAGATAAAGTCTCAAAACAACTTAAACATGAAAAAGAAAATTTTGGGACTTTATATACCCAAAATGAAGAATTTAAGAAGCTCGTTATAAAATTGGGAATAAATAATGAGGACAAGGAAGTTATCCAAACCCTTTTATAATATACAAAATCTAAAGTAAAATTTCTAAGAAAGAAATTGAAGATGCCTACTACAGAACATGCCCAAACAGCTGAATTGACTCAAGTGGAGAAAGAAAAAGTAATCTTAACATGGGAGCTAGTTGATATCAATAAGGAGATTTTTATTTTGCAACAAGAAGTACAAAATCTACAACAGTCCATTGATATCCATGTTTACATTATTTTTGTTTCGGCTAAATCAGAGGACCCTGTAGAGAAGTTAACAAGAGTGATGATTGAGCTTAAAATTTAAAAAGGTGAATTGAAGAAAACTCGGGATGATCTGTATGTGATTAGAAAACAACTGAAATAAAATTAAAGATAGTTAAATATTTCCAACGAAAATAATGCTCAGTGGAAAAATAAGTAAAAAGAAGCACAAGATGAAATTAAAGATTTAAAGGCTAGGTTGAAGGGTAACATGCCCCTAATAGAAGCTAGAGAAGCTATTTGGGACAATATTATTTAGGAAATCCGTGCTATATGGGAATGTTTCCACATAATTGGATAATAGAAAGGGATGACCAAAGGATCTTAAATAGCCATTTCTACATATAAAGAGTAGATCCATGAAGAAATACCAAAAGATAAGAAAATGATTAGATTTCTCAATGAAAAGTATACAACAAAATTAAGAGTGTTTGATATAGTTGATAAAGAGGCAATGATTATGGAAATGAATAAGATAATGGAGAAAAATATCATTTGAATTCATGGAGAGAAGAGGTTAAATGAGTTATGGAGGTTAGTTTCCTTGTTTAATTCTAGATTTGACCAGAAAACCAAAATTGGCTTACCTAATAATTGCTGGGATCAAGAAGGAAATTTTTTCTCATGGGGTTTGTATGAAAAATTACTAGTAGCACCCAAGAGCAAGGTAGAAAATACATATGAGAAGACTACAGTGCAAAAAGGAAGAACTATAGTGAATCACTGATAGAGATATTTTTAACTTTTATGTCAAGCGAGGATATTATTTGTTACCAAACTTAACTACACCAAGTTGACAAATCTGAAGGTTACATTTCAGAAGATGATGTTGTGCACGCTTCCAGAGCCAGTCATCTAGAAAAAATATGAAAGGCTAGTTACACCTATTCATGTTCTAATTATGGAACTGGGAGCTCCTTCTCAAACTCAAATTTCCACTAGTCATATTACCTCTCGACCATAAGAGAGTTTGTTTTGTAAATTTTCAAATATTTTATTTTAAAATAGTTAAAATAGTTAGGGAAGTTTTGATATTTATTTCATAACTATTTTAAATGTAATCATTGAAAACAAAAACTCAAGAACCATGAGAGGGGGGTCAAATTTTGAAGGTTCGGAGATTTTTTAAATATATTTGTGTAATGTGCAAGTTGTTTTGGGAAGATCAATAAAGTTTATCAAGTTGATTCCAAAATATTAGTTATTCTTAGTATGTGTGTTTCCTCGTGATGTATTCAATTTTATTCTCTCTTTTTGAAGTATGTATATGATTGTAACTATTTTCTTATTTTAAAAAGATGATTTATCTATGTTTCTAAAAGTTACAGAAGATACATGTGTAATCATTAAATGAAACCTTAATCAACTCTAAGGACATAGGATACTAAAGTGGCATGTTTGGGAGGTGAATTTTTATTTTATTTTTAATTTCCAACTCCGTCGATATTGGGACACTTATATAACTATCACAGTAATTGGGTCGTCAATCTTCCTATGCATCAACATCACACTTCCCACTACTAACCATCGCAATTCCTACGCCTCAATGTCATAATTCCCATGGATAAACGTCGAATTACCTCACCTAGATGTCGGAATTGAGACCTATTTTGTGATGCAATAAACATCACAATTTCCATGTGTTATGTTGTAATTCCTACACTAGCAATGTTGCAATTCCCATTCCCAATGTCGTAATTCCTACCCTAAAACACATTCTAATTCCCACACCTAACATCGCAATTCATACCTCCCACAATGTTGCAATTCCTACACCCACAACACTGCAATTCATATGCCCACAATGACGCAATTCCTATGCCTTGGATGTTGCAATTCCCATGCCCGACATTGCAATTCCTACCCCAAAACACGTCGCAATTAGCACGCCAAACATTGCAATTCCTGCGCCTTGAATGTCACAATTTTGACGACCCAAATAGATTGTCTTAAAATGGGATGCAACGATGATCTCTGTTGAAACGTCGACCCCACAAATTGCAATGGGGTTTTCTGTCGAACTTACGACGATCAAGGAGAAGTCGAAAATATGACTAGAAAATGTTTGAAATTTCACGAATTCTCTTTTTTGTTGTTATAGTGACAAATGGTCATCGCGAAAAAGACAAAAAAGCATCTAAAATTCACTCAATATGTATCAGTGTCATGATCAAACACATTAACCCTCTTCAATCGTATGTTGAAGTGTTAACTTCAACTGCTCTGCCCACTGTAGCCGATTTCCAAATTTGTTTTGACAAACCTTGTACTCTGGCCACTTGCTATATTCAGTGAACAGTCAAATTCAAGTTTTTTAAAAGAAAACAAAACAGAGCTTTCATTTTTTCGACTACAATCCTCTTAAACTGAAATCATATTTTTTGATAACACAATAGAGTTTTTGTCTTTTTTGAACATGGGAAGTGTTTTGTTTGAGGACTTGTGGTCCCCATAGGCCACGAGAGCAGTGGACCCATTCGCCAGTTCAGCACAACACGTGGAGGCTTATGATTCGATCGGGTTTTTATTTGGCCCGTCCGTAGAGCTCAAAACCGGACCCGAACTTATTATGAGCCGGAATGAATAAAATTTTCGGGTTTTATTTTGAGCCCGTACCCAAAACCCAATTCCAGACCCGATATAGTTTTATGAATGCGATTGAAATTTTCATCGCGCGTCCAAATGCTGACGTCACGAGACAAGTTTTGTAACGTGATTTTTTATTGTAGTTTGGTTTATAGTTTTTTGAATTCCGGTGGGTCCACCACATGCAAAAGTATTCATATTATTTTTTTGTTATGTTTGTTATAAGGTTTACATTATATTTTTTTTGTTTATCGCGCATTAATTTTTGTTATAAAATGTTTGGTCATATATATGTTTTAATACATATTAAAACATATTTGCATTATATGTAATGTGGACCCCGCAGGCCTATGCGGAGTTGATTATGTTATTTTAGTTATATGTTTTATTTTTGTTATTACCTGTGCTACGTCACAAAGATAAAAGGCCCGAAAAGGCTTAATGTAATGTAGTGAAAATTTTTATACACACAGTGAGTGCCCGAAGGCTAAGTGTGAAAAGAATTACACAGCCGTGTATTAAAAAAAGGACAGAGCAGCGTATTTTGTAAGAAAGACAGAGTCCTTTCAAAATAACAGAGAGTGTATTTTGAAACAGAGATAGAGAATTTTTGTGCACTGTGTTTATGCAACAGTCACTTTGAAATCCCTCTGTTAGAGGAAGAAGTTTTTTTTTTGTAATAGTTTCTACAGTGAATGAAATAGAAGTTTTGAAGTGTGAGACTCTGTCTACCAACAAGAAAATTTTTGTTTTAGTTTCTCCGTGTTAGAATGAGAGTATCATTCTCTCTGAGTTTGTTCAGGAATTCTCAGAAATTCCAACATGGTATCGGAGCTAGTCCAAGCTCTTTGAAGGTGTCAAAGAAGCTGAAGGAAGGGTTTTTTGTTGCATCAGCTTCTCCAGCAGAGTGAAGGCTCAGTCAAAAGAATCCAAGGTATTCTCAAGACATATTTTTTTTTGTGTTACTGTTTGAAGACAATCAGTTTATTTTATAAATTCAAAGTCAAGTATTTGAAGCATAGTTCAGAGTGCTAGGCATGGCTGGTGTTAGTATGAATCTTTTGTTGAAGCGTACGAAAAAATACCACTTTAGCTACGCATAACTACAGCTCAATATCATAAATATCAATATCTTCAAGCGTATCTCATAAAGCATTGATCAAGAAAGTGTCGCGCAAAACCAGATCTATGCATAGAAAGACATTAAGCAGTAAAATTAAGAGTTTGCTCCATGCATCCAATAGACAAGACAAGAACAATGTTTTTTGAAAGAATTTTTGTATTAAGGGCACCTGGGAGGAAAACAAGAAGGTGTATCCAATTCTTCTCAATGGGATGGGTTCTTGGAAGTCCTCAGCACTTCAGATCTAGAATCTCTCTCTCTTGTTGGTGTAGAAAACCCAGACAAAGATAGAACTCAAAGGGAGCTCACACAACAAATAATGAAGAATGTGACCAAGTGTATAGATCCAAAGTGATCTAATAGGCAACAAAAGGTGAAGAATGGTAGGAAAAACCCTCCTATTTATAACAAAATATTGGGTCATTTTAGATCTTGGTGCATGATTAAAATAATGTTAACCAAATCTAGATCCACCTTTTATGGAATATTTTATTATATTTGTTGGAGGGAAAAAGTATTTGACTTGGGTCAAATCCCTTTATTTTTCAATAATAAATAAATAAATGATTTATTTATCTTTTTAAGGAAGTGGTTGAAGGATAATCAAATAAATAATGATTTATTTAATTATTTGTGGGTGATTTGGTTATATTTAACAAGGAATATTATCTAAATAAGATTTAAATAATTATTCCTAGAAATTAATAAGATAAATAAAGGTTTATCTAATTAATTTCTTTGATTTTGGGTTAAACATGACTGGGAATAATAATTAAATTATGGTTTAATTAATTATTCCATGAGGAAAATCAAACAAATATAGGTTTGTTTAATATTTCTTTTTGGGGTTTCCTGTTTAGACCATAAACAACCTAATAAATGTGGTTTATTAAGTTATTTAACATAGTGAAGGCAATTTTACTTAGGGTAAAATTGGTCTTACATGGTGTACTTGGATCCATCTAATGATAATAGGTTAGATGACCAAAAAATGGTGTAACAGATTGCCCCCCAGCATGCGAGTGTCAGGAGAAAATCGTATGACCGAAGTACGTTGTAAGAACTCAATCACCAGACAACAAAAGGGAAGTTAGAGAGAGAAATGCAAGGTAGATAGTGTGCTGAAGAACTAGACCCTGAGGAGACGAGACTCGCAGGTGCAACAAGTCTCTTTTTATGAGAGGGTACCTGTGCTGAAGGCGGCGGGGGAGGCATACCTATGACCGCCGAGACAAAGTACAAAAGAATAGTGTGTCCAGTAAACAAGGGACCGAACCATAAAGTACAGCTGGCATAATCAAGAGCCAGATAAGAATACAATGAAGAGTCTCACATACATGCTGTGCCTGGGATAACAACCAGGACTAGTACAATAATATTCAGTACATCAGATACAAATACAACCCAAATGCCCCCAGTAAATGGGGAAGGGCTCACAAAATCTGACTGATACATGCAAATCAAAGAGGCGCTGCAAGTGGCTAAGGCCAACATCATCAAATATCTGGAGCTGCATCGAAGGCTGCAAGGAGGAGGTCATCCGGGCATGTGGGGGGCTACCTGCAGGGCCACCCCCTCATGAGGGTTGGGACATCTCACACACACCCGGGAATCATCAAGAGCTGCTGCTGTATCACTGAACCATCAAGTATACGGATCTCGGTCATGCTGAAAGGAGCTGGAGTGGAGAAACAATCAAGTCAAAGGGAAATGAGAGATCCCTTTGCCTGATCCGAGGCACTGAACAAGAGTGGAAGCCGGAACCAAGGTACACCGCCCTCTAGACCTGGCTTCTGGAATGAATGAGCTGATGTTGACAGAAGGAGGTCCGCCATAGGTGAGGCAATGAGAGATCCTCAACTAAGGCATGAGAGAAAATAGAGCGGGACGAACAGACTAATACCAATGATGATGATGGAATGGAGGGGATTGACGCGATGGACTCCACTTCGTTACAGAGCATAAAGGGCATGAATGACATGGCACGACTAACACAATATCATATGGGATAGGGGGACAGCTGGGACCGAAGGTCATGATGTGCTACACAAGAGAGAGACCAAGCAATGAAGGATGGAGAGGGTGATAACCTGCTACCAAGGGACTCAAGATAGGCTCCATGGAATGTGCGATGATGACTCAACTCGGGATGCTCTAAACAAGGGCGACTCGATGGTGTTGCCACACAGAAAAGGTCCCATGGGGGACCATGAAAACATGAGTACAAGATGGTATCTCATGACGAAAATCGACACGAACAAGGACAAGTATGGAGGCAAAGTGGTGCCCCAAGTACAAGTGCTGTAAGTGAGGAAATTCGATTTTTAGGAGAGGTGAAGTGACCCTTCTTGGACAAAATGTGTCCTGGTGAAGTATCAAATCACAAAAAACTAACAGTTACCCATTTGAGGGCTCGATGAGAGCTTTCCAACAGTGTATACGGTTTGTCAAACTGAGTTACGGTGTGGTCGCAGCAGGCGAAAGAAAAACAAGGGTCTCTTTTAATAAGGCATTATTCCCTCCAAATTCATTCATTTGCTAGTGTTGCTGTGGTGAAGGAAGAGAGGAGAGAAGGCCCTAAATCTTGCGGCAAGCATAGCGGACAAACTGACGGTTGGAATCGAGATCTGTCAGTTGCACGTAAGAGGCCTATCCTTACTCTTTCATTTTGATGGTTTGAAAGTTCAGTTTAGGGCCTAGAATCTCAGTAACAGACCCTCCTTCATCTCTACGGTCGGGTCGCACTTTTTGGGCCAAAAATTGCGACCTGGGAAGCAAGTTTTAAGGCAAAAACTGTGACTTGTCCCAGGATTAGGCAGAAAAGTGCGACCTGGAAGATGAGGGGGTTTTAGTGCTGTTTTATGGCTGAGAGTTGGGTTTTTGTGTTTGGTTACAGTGTTCCCGATCTGTATGCTGACAAAGATGATGTTTTTGTGTAGATATGGCAGATATATAGGTCAACTGGAGAGAGAGAGACCTGGGTACATTACGGTCAGAGATCCAGGCAGATCAGGGTGTCCGTCGTGTATTGGCCAGATTTGGGGTTCTGAAGTTTTTAGAGAACCCTTTGATGAGAGCTGGGGAGCCCTTGTTGGGCCGGATTGTCAGTTATTGGGATCCAGATCATGAGGTATTTGTAGTGCAGGGGCACAGGATTGAACTGACAGTCCAGGATCTGTATTTCCTGATTGGTCTCCCGCCACTGGGGATGTTGGGAAATACGCAGCCAGTGTTACCATGGGGGCGGCACATCATGGAGTTTGTGGAGCGACATTGTCGACCGGGTCTCCAAGTCAAAGGGACTCGGATACCGATCGAGGACCTAGAGAGATTAGAGACCCATGCAGTGGCCGCAGCGGTGTTGCAGATCCTAGGCAACCAAGCGCTCCATCACATCACTGGGGGGCAGATGATGATTGTGGAGAGTGTGTTGAGTGGGACCTATTATGGGTGGGCCCAAATGCTGTTGGTGTCATTAAAAAGACATATGTCGCTTTGCAAGCGGCAAGTGAACCACGATTTCTCGTATGGGACTTTATTGTGCTCCTTATTTTTTGAGAAGATTCGGACCTTACGACCTCGTATACAGCTCCCAAATGGGGGCCCGAGAGAGCCCGGGATGCGCCGGTGGGGGCGGCTACTGTGCAGAGGAGGAGGAGGGGCAGTCGGACGAGTGTTTCGACCTGAGTTCTTTTCCCATTGGGATCAAATTCCGTTATACATAGACGACTATCCCTATAGTGGGATGAGTTATTGTGGGGATCCGGACCTACCACTTCTGCCTGGTCGAGTATGGGGACCCGATGGTAAGTGACAAGTGACTACTCTTTTTTGGGCATGTTAAAGTTATTGAATAGTAGATAGGGTACTGATTCATGTACTTTTGGTATGCAAATATAGCTCCGGTAAAACCGGCCGGATATATGGGACGACCGGCAGCAGCAGGAGCTGCAGGCCCGAGTGGATCGAGAGCGGCGCATAATGAGGATGCGGCCGCCCTCATGGAGGACATCTGCCGTAGATGCGAGAGGTTGCTGACCGGGGTTTCAGAGCGGGGTTGGCAAGACTTAGACGACCAGTACATAGAACTATATATTGGGCTACCCTCGGAATGGCGAGGTGTCATGCGGCGTATGGCAATGGCCGCCTGTGGGCTACGTGATTTTACGAGTCGCCGTGCAGCTGCTGGGTTTCGGATCCGCCGTATAGTGATTAGGTGGGTGACAGTGCCCCTTAGTATGTGGCAAAGGGCAGCCTCGCCTTGAGTTGTGTGTGTACATGTGTGTTTGAACTGACAAAGTAGATGGACTCTAAAACATGTTTTGCGACGCATATTATGGATATGCATCTTTATGATTATGTTTGATTTTTTGAATGTTATTGTCGTGTATGAAATGCGTGTGATAAATTCCAATCTAGAACATGGTTTGCAATGCTATCTACATAGTGATTTTGTTCTCGAGGTACATGGTTGAAATTTATGGTTTCAAATGCACGTATCAGGAGTTTCACTCGTAAATATCGTCTAAAGAGGATAGGATTATGCACACGATAAACACCAGTTAGTTGCATGACAAGAAGTAGGGAATCTAAACGAACATGCAGGTGGAGGATGTGATGAGAGTGGGCATCAGCAAGGAGACCACGTATTGCATCATACTCGGCCTGATTATTGGTGGCAGGACCAATGCAGACCCTGTTTGAGAGAACAAGGTCATGAAAAGGGGTAAAAATGGCCCAACCTACCGAGGCTAGATTCCGGGAGTAACGACTTGCACCATCGGCATAACCGACATAGGGTGTGGACGGGAGATCCTGCGGAATAGTGTTACAAGACAACAAATGGGAGGAGGAGAAACAAGGATGGTAGCGTGAGTGAATGGTAGACATCGAGTGGCACCTGTGGGAGGGAAGGCGATGGGCAGGATGGCTATGACTCACATACGAAATAGGAGGTGGTATATGAGGGCTCAAAGAGGGATGGGGGAAACTCGGGCTGCGGAGGTCAACATGGAGACAGGTGGTAAAGATGAGGTCATGGGGAGAGAGGCTCATATATGGATCGTCACACAGATGGTCAAACGATGGTGAGCCTAGGGTGATGGATGAAAGGGGATTAAGCGAAAGAACAGGTGAGGATTCAAGGGGAATTTCCTCCACGGGTCTCTCGGAAGATGAGAGGTAGAGGATGGGAGTAGTGGACTCCGTCATCTAAACATCAGGGGGGGGGGAATGTCGATGGTAGCGGGGGGATCCTCGATCTGACCTGAAGCATACTGCGCAAGGATGGGGGAGGCGGATTGATTTTGTTCAACCTCATATTCTCGAACGACCTCTAATGAGGCACGGTAATGCGTCAGGTGAGGACAGTGGTGGGAGTAATGGCCATGGACACCGCACAGAGCAAAGGGTTTGTTGGTGCGAATAGTCTTAGGGTTCTTGGATGAGGATGGAACTGAGACGGCAGGGGTCGCATCCTCAGGGAACGCAACTTTAACCATGGGTTGAATACAGGGCAACTCAGGACAAGCGTGGGTGGCATGACCGATGACATCACACAAGGCGCAAGGCTTGGGAGGCGGGGGGGGAGCCGGGTCAGTCGGGGTGGTCTTGTCTTTGGGTGCCCCCTTGCGAGCTTTGCCTTTCTTGCCGGGAGCTGGCACGACAGGAGAAGGGTCCTGTGGTGGTGCTGTGGGGGCAGAAGCAACAGATGAAGCAAGGGGGACCGGTTGGACCGGGGTCAAAGCAAGATAAGGCTTGGGGTGACCAGGCGGGGTAGCGGCTGGAGGGTCGAGGTACCAGACGGGTATACCCAGGGTCAAGTTAGGGAGAGAGAGGGTGGCCATGACGGGGACCGAATAAACTCTGGGAGGGGGAGCTAGGAAAGGTATTTGACCAGCGGGGTAATGACCAGGAGGGACGGCTCCGAGGTGGTTGAGACCTGGGGGGACGGATCCAGGAGGATAGAAGGGTGCAGGGATACCAGCGGTAGGAGAGGGGCCAGGAGGAGGGGGTCCGGCTGGTGAAGATGAATGGCTAGGAGCGGGTTGCGGTGGGCGAGGTTGAGGTTCAGGTTTCTGACTAGCCGTAGCAGGCCGCTTAAGGGCCGCCTAAGACGAATGCATCATGCAAACATTCGATATGCTGGGATCAAAGATAGGAGGGGGAGGAAGACCAGGGAAGGTTCCGAGCAAAGAGGAGTATTTGTAGATGTTGGGGGAAACACTGGTCAAGGAGTCGACGGTTTGCTTATTGGCTACAGAAGAGATGGTCGTCTCAGGGGAGGTCTGAGACTTTGGCTCATGATAAGTCAGCTGGTCGATGGTGACTATTTTTCCATTGTGAGGGAAAGACATCTTGCGAAAAATCACAGAGGGGAAAGCAGACATGGCATAGGTGTAGCTTCGCCACAAAAGAATGTTGTAATCTAGAGGGGCGTCGATGACTTCAACGTCAACGCAAACGGTCTTACCCGCAAGAGTAATAGGACAATTACGGAAGAGGCCAATGGGCTGGGAGGCGGTGACCATCCCACGCTCGAAGGGTGATCGTGGAAGGGGTCAACTCAGGAGATCTGAGTTGCTTCCAAATCCAAGCGGACATCACACAGGTGGATGCCCCCTCATCAATTATACACCGAGAAACGTTAGCGTTCGGGATTTTGACTGAGATTTGGAAAGCGACGGAAGCAGGAAGAGGAGGATGCTCTGACTGATGGGCGTCGAAAACAATCATAAGGTCATCAGCAGGATCTACAGCGCCCATGGAAGATAGTAGAGCCTTCTTTTGGGAAGGGCACGACTGGAGAAGCTCCAATGTGGAAATGGCAGCAGGAGACTGCGCCAAATCATCTACTATGCTATATGACTTAGCAGCTCGACCAGGAGCAGCATTTCGGCGTAATGGTCCATTAGGAATCTTGGCATGAACCTCAACTTTGGGTTGAGGGATATGTAAAGGACCATTGGGTGTCGAAAGAGGCTCTGTAGAACCTGAAGAGGGAGACTCGGAGGTAGACTTAGCAGAAGGCTTGGGATACTGGCGAGATCGAGTTTGAAGATTAAGGTCGACAGTTGGAGAAGGATCAGAGTTCATCATGAGGATCTGGTAATCGGAGGAACCAGAAGGGGAAGGTTGAGTGGCTACCTGTCCATGAGGTGGTTGGGCAGCCACGAATCCTTGCTGAGGGAAAGGATCGGTAAACACAGCCGGTTGAGTAGTGGCCACATTAGGGGGAGCGTGAGGGGAGGCATGTTGTCCTCGCAATGTGGCTTGAGACTACCACATCTGCCGCATCTGTGGTAAAAGGGGACAATCGTGAGTGTAATGACCGTAAACACCGCAACACGAACAAGGCTTATTTGTGCGAATAGGCCTGTCCGGCTTGGGCTGGGTGCCCTGTTGCTAGTTAGCAGTGCTAGGGTCACCACTTGGATGATTGGGTCCACGAGTACCAGGGGAAGATTGAGTTTGATTGCCTCTTCGCCTTCTTTGAGAGGAAGGAGGATTAGTCGCGCCCTGCTGTGCAAATACTTGCCCGGGAGGGGGCTGTAGGTGCTGTTGCTGGGGTGGAGGAGGCAAGGGAGGTGGAAGTGCAAATGCTAGAGGAGCTGGAGCACCAGGCTGTGGATAAGGATAAAGGTGAGGGGGGGCGGCATTGAGGTAAGCAAGAGGTTGGGCAAAAGGATAAGGCATGCCATATCCTGGATACATGCTGTCGGGAGGGGGAAAAGTGCTAGGGGTGCTGGCCCCTCCTGGAGGGAGGCCGTAGCCCATAGGAGGTTGAGCATATGGATGAGAGAGGGCTCCAACGATACCGTCATCGGAATGAGATGCCCCCGGGGCGTTAGCGCCACCTGGCCTGGGGAGGTCAGGAAGGACGGTATAAACATAACCAGACTGAGCGTAGATCAGGTCATACTTCAAGGCTATTTGGAGGGCGGCTTCTTCGGTTTGAGGGAAATGGGAGGCGACATCTTTTCCAATGGGAGCTAAGAGAGTGCGAAGGGACCAGTCCATATAAACCCGATCTTCAAAGGGGGAAGCTCGACATAGGCTCTTTCTTCTCCGCCATTCCTGGACATGAGTGGAAAGGTGGGTTGAAGAGGATTGACGGAAAGAGGTCAAAAGCTCTGTACCAGTGTCATATCGGAGAGGGAGCTGGAAATAGGATAAAAAGGCTTGGGCAATGGTCGCAAAGGTGGTATGGGAAGAGGTGGTCTGGTCAACATACCATTTCGAAGCTTTGCCAGTAAGCGTGCGTTGGAACAACCGAAGGTGGATGGAGTCATCGGTAATAGAGTTGGAAGAACACCACATGTGGAAGGAACGGATGTGGTTGGTGGGATCTTCGCCAGCCAAACCTTCAAACTTAGGGATGTCAGAAGGGAGCTTTGTCGACATAGCAAGCGAACTAGTGTCGTGCCGGATCGGGTCATTGATTAACTGATTGAAATCGGGGAGGCTGAGACCTGCCATGTAAGGGAGCAAGGGTGCAGCCGAGGTAGTTCCTGTGGCATTTCCGCTAGTGGGAGGCCAGGATTACCGCTAGCGTTAGGCCCTGGACCAGACATAGTGAAGGTGACAGGGGGAGAACCAAAAGTAAAAGGAGAACCCAATGAATCAGGAGAGGAGTCGGAGTGCGGACTCGGAGGGGGACTGGCTCGACGACGGCGAGACGGAGCAGGTCGACCGACCGGAAACTGAGGGTGAAGGCCAAGAAGTCTCTGGGATGTGTGCCTTGGGGGTGCAATGGTGACAACGCAAAAACGGCACAGGGGGAAGAAGAACGACCAACAAGGGCAAGGAGGTGCAGGATCAATTGATTACAATGTTGAAGCAAGGGCAGAAAAGGTGTAGTGTCAATTGATTTTACAATGTTTTAAATTCTTTGCCTGGCGGTGGTATCCAGGCTCTTCTTCGCTTAGGGTGAGTGTGTGGCATGTGCTAATTTTAATTTTTAAACCCAGATGTTTTGAGAGCAAAAGAAAAAGTGTGCTGCGTAACTGAAAATAAATCTGCAGAGAACAGTATATAATGCTAAAATGACATAAAATTAACAGCTAACAATGCATCAATCTAACCCAAGAAGACGGGTCTCTCAAAACTATTCTAACAGAGGGAAAAAATCTAGTCTAAACGCACTAAAAGAGGCCAAAATATCTAAGGTCGGGAGGGACAGGGATCTAAAGGAGAAAGCTGCTGAAAAGAGGTGCAGCACACAGCCAAGAGACAGAGGCAAGGTAGCTGTAAAAAGGGAGGAAATCAGCAAAAAGCAGAAGGGACAAGGAGGAGGCCCTAAAGGGAGGTCCAAACAAAACTACAAGAGGTGATTTGAAAGGAAGAAGAGCTAATTTAGAGGGATCTGAGAAAGAGGTATCAGATCTGGAAAAGGGAAGGCTGAATCTCTGAGAAACAGTCACCTGAAACAACAAAAAATCTTCCACCAAAAGTGGAGGGTACTGAAGCCCTAGGGGGCTATGTTCCCACTTAGATGAGAAAAACAGGGCAGAAACAGGGCTAAACGGGCTGAGGCAGAGGCTGGGAAACCATGACAGAAGCTTCAGCAAAACCCAGAAAAATTGCAGAAAAATAGCAGAAAAATTGGCAGGTCGCAGGTTCTGACCTGTTTTCTGTGCAGGTTGCAGATAATGGGCTGAAAAGTGTGACCTGGAGGCCAGGTCGCAGTTTTTGGGCTAAAAAGTGCGACCTCCAGCTCCGGTTGTCTCGGCGGCAGATTTTCGCAAAAGTTGTCGTCTCAGTTGCGGCTGATGTCTATCACCTGCGCAATAGGGCCAGAAACACGCGGAAGTTAGAAAATGTAATGTTTTAGGGTTTTATGAGTGAAAAACAACCTAAAAATAGAAAAAACAAAAAGCTGAAGAGAAACCCTAGGGTCTGAAGCAGCTGGATATGCAGGAATATGAAAAACGACAGCGGTCGTAATTGAAAACCCGTGTGGAGTCGCCAGTTGTTAGTATGAATTTACCATATATTAAAAGACGATTTTAGCGACAAGATAACTAATACCCCTAACATCAAAAATGGTCACGCATTATCTTCTGCATCTGCGCTAGTTGATCAAGACAAGTGCCGCAAAAACCAGATCTATGCATAGAAAGACATTGAGCAGTAAAATCAAGAGTTTGCTCCATACATCCAATAGACAAGACAAGAACAATGTTTTTTGAAAGAATTTTTGTATTGGGAGGAAAACAAGAAGGTGTATCCAATTCTCCTCAATGGGATGGGTTCTTGGAAGTCCTCAGCACTTCAGATCTAGAATCTCTCTCTCTTGTTGGTGTAGAAAACCCAGACAAAGATATAATTCAAAGGGAGCTCACACAACAAATAATGAAGAATGTGACCAAGTGTATAGATCCAGAGTGATCTAATAGGCAACAAAAGGTGAAGAATGATAGGAAAAACCCTCCTATTTATAACAAAATATTGGGTCATTCTAGATCTTGGTGCATGATTAAAATAATGCTAACCAAATCTAGATCCACCTTTTATGGAATATTTTATTATATTTGTTGGAGGGAAAAAGTATTTGACTTGGGTCAAATCCCTTTATTTGTCAATAATAAATAAATAATGATTTATTTAATTATTTGTGGGTGATTTGGTCATATTTAACAAGGAATATTATCTAAATAAGATTTAAATAATTATTCCTAGAAAATAATAAGATAAATAAAGGTTTATATAATTAATTTCTTTGTTTTGGGTTAAACATGACTAGGAATAATAATTAAATTATGGTTTAATTAATTATTCCATGAGGAAAATCAAACAAATATAGGTTTGTTTAATATTTCCCTTTGGGGTTTCCTATTTAGACCATAAACAACCTAATAAATGTGTTTCATTAAGTTATTTTACATAGTGAAAGCAATTTTACTTAGGGTAAAATTGGTCTTACATGGTGTACTTGGGTCCATCTAATGATAATAGGTTAGATGACCAAAAAATGGTGTAACAGCTGGAGCCAGCACAAGCATGAGTATTGGTAATGCTTAGCTCCCACAATTTAATGGGAAAAAATATGACTATTGGGAAATCACCATAAGAGCCCTGTTTGCCTCTCAAGACTTATGAGAACTTGTTGATGATGGTTTTGAAGAGCCAGTAGATGAAAATGAGTTTAATGCCTTAACACAAGCAGAGAATGAATTTTTGAAGAGAAATAAGAAGAAGGACTCTAGAGCCCTCTTCTATTTGTATCAAGCAGTACATGAGAGTGTGTTTCCAAGGATAGCAGCAGCTAAGAGATCCAAAGAAGCATTGGAAACTCTCAAGATAGCCTATCAAGGTATGGATTAAGTGAAGATAGCAAAACTACAATTGCTGAGGAGAGATTTTGAGACTCTCTGCATGAAGGAGTCTGATAACATAGGCTCATTCTTCACACATATGATTGGAATGGTCACACAGATAAGGTCTCATGGAGATACACTTGAAGAAAGAAGGATTGTGGAGAAATTTTTGAGGAGCTTACCCTCAAGGTTTGATGTGATAGTCACCACTATAGAAGAGTCAGAGGATCTCTCAAACTTTTCAGTGGATGAGATTCATGCATCACTGATGACACATGAACAGAGACTGGGTAGAAATGAAAACTCATCTTTGGAGCATGCCTTCAAGACCCAAATGTCCTTTGGAAGAGGAAGAGGTCAAGGTAGAGGAAACGGGAGAGGAAGAGGCAAAAGTCAAAACAGAGGAGGAAGAAATATCCCAGCAAATGCTCAAGGAAGGGGCAGCAATCAAAATCAGAACCAAGGCCAAAGAAGCAGCCAGCAAGGTGGACAACAACATGCTCATGGACAAAGGTATGACAAATCCAATGTCCAGTGTCATTATTGTAAAAGATATGGGCATTATGCAAATGAATGTAGGAATAAGTAGAATGATATGGGTAATAGACCTAGTGCAAATTTTACTAGAGAAAATATCAGCCAATATAAATTGTTTTTAGCATGTAATATGGCTGAGGAAAAGAGTGAAGATTTATGGTTTCTAGACTCAGGTTGTAGTAATTATATTACAGGAAAAATTGCTATGTTTTCTATGTTAGATGAAAATGTAAAGTCTCAAGTCACATTGGGAACAGACACTAAGATTTCTGTCACGGGAAAAGGCATAGTAAATGTCTTGACAAAGAAGGGAGAAAAGAAGAGCATATCTGATGTATATTATGTACTGGGTATGAAATGTAATTTGTTAAGCATTGGGAAGCTCATTCAAAAGGGCTACAATGTTTTCTTTGAAGATGATGTATGCACCATCATGATAAACCTCCAAGCAAACAATATATTGCTGAAGTAAGGATGACAATGAAAAGAATGTTTCCTCTGAAGATGAGGGCAGATTTGAAGAATGGAGAAGAAATGGAAACAGTGACACAAGAGGCTTTCCAAAGAGAAGCAAAAGATGAGAATTGGTTATGGCACTTGATATTTGGACATCTCAACTTTGGAGGTCTTAATTTGTTACATAGGAAAGAAATGGTAAGAGGATTACTATTGATTGAGAAACTGGACAGCCTATGTGAAGATTGTATCTTGGGTAAACAACACAGAGAAAGTTTTCCATCTGGAAAAAGCATAAGGGCAAAGGAACCCTTATAAATTTTCCACTCAAATTTATGTGGACCAATACAAACACCATCACTTGAAAGCAGCCACTATATGTTAACTTTTATTGATGATTTTACAAGAAAAACTTGGGTTTATTTTTTGAAAAATAAAAGTGAAGTGTTTGAATAATTTTGCAATTTTAAAGCACTTGTGGAGAACCAAAGTGGGAAGCATATCAAAGTCCTTAGGACTGATAGAGGAGGTGAGTACATCTCTAAATAATTTCTACGTTTTTGCAGAGAAAATGGGATTCATAAGCAATTTACAGCAAGGTACACTCCGCAGCAAAATGGAGTTGCCGAAAGAAAAAATAGGACAATCATGGATATGGTAAGGAGTATGCTAAAGGAAAAACATTTGCCAAATGATTATTGGGATGAAGTTGTACATTGTGAAGCATATATCTTGAATAGATGCCCAACAAAATTAGTCATGAAAATAGTTCCGGAAGAAGCATGGAGTGGCACAAAACAAGGAGTCACCCACATGAAAGTTTTTGGTTGTGTGGCTTATGCACACATTCTAGATCAACTAAGGAAGAAGTTGGACAGCAAGGGGGAGAAATGTATTTTTATTGGATACAATGAGTAATCCAAAGCTTACAGGTTATATAACCCATCCACCAAGAAGTTTATTGTGAGCAGAGATGTTTAGTTCATTGAGGAGGAAGATTGGGATGGAAGCATAGAGAAAACAATGAATGTTAAAAACTGTTTGTCTCATGATGAAAATGATGAAGAGATGGCTGAAATACATCCCTCAATAGCAGCACCAACACAAGGAAAGCAAGGGCCACCCTTGAGGAGAAATGAGAGTGCTTCTCCAAGCACAACACAAGGAGGAGATTCGAGTGCTTCTTCAAGCACTTGTACACCAAATGAAAGTGGAACAAAGTTCAGAAATTTAAATGAAAATTATGAGCAAGAGGCAGAAAATGAAGGTATGAACTCTTTATTTTATTTGCATTGTCATGTTGATGATCCTATTCATTTTGAAGAAGCTATTAAATATAGGAAATGGATATAAGCTATGGATGAAGAGATTAATGCCATAGAGAGAAACAAGACATGGGATTTGGTTGAACTCCCAAAAGGTAAGGAAGTTATTGGAGTTAAATGGGTCTACAAGAACAAGATCAATGCTGAAGGTAAGATTGAAAGACACAAGGCTAGACTTGTTGTCAAAGGGTATAAGCAGCAACATGGGAGAGACTATGAGGAAACTTTCGCACCGGTTGCAAGAATGGAAACCATGAGAGCAGTGTTGTCCATAGCAGCACAAAACAAGTGGAAAGTTTACCAAATGGATGTGAAATCAACATTCCTAAATGGAGTGTTAATGGAAGAGTTTTATATTGAGCAACCTCTAGTACATAATAAAGTGTATTAGAAGAGCTATGCAAGATCATCACTGGAAAATGGTTCTGAAAAATGTGAGGGAGAACCAACCTTATACATCAAGGAGAAAGATGGTAAGATGCTGATTGTTGTTTTATATGTTGATGATGTGATCTTCACAGGTAATGATGATTACCTTGTTGAAAATTTTAAAAAGGTTATGAAAGATGAATTTGAAATGACTGATATGGGTTTGCTGAAATACTTCTTAGGAATAGAAGTAAAGCAGAATGAAAATAAAATTTTTTATTTCTCAAGAAAAGTATGTTAATGAAGTTTTGGAGAGATTTAACATGCAGGATTGCAAGGTAGCAATTACTCCCACAGTGATGGGATTTAAACTCAGCAAAGAGGACAACAACAAAGATTTTGATCCTAGTTTGTACAAGAGCATAGTTGGCAGCCTCATGTATTTGACTGCAACTAGGCTGGATATTATGCATGCTGTTAGTTTGATTTCCAAATTCATGGAGAGGCCAAAAGAATCACATTGGCAGGCAGCAAAAAGGATTCTAAGGTATGTTAAAGGAACTAAAAGGTATGGTATTTCATATACTACTTCAAAAAGTTCAAAATTAATTGGATACACTGACAGTGATTGGGTTGGAAGTGTAGATGACTGGAAAAGCACTTATGGTTATGTTTTTCATATGGGTTTAGGATCCATTTCATGGGCTTCTAAGAAACAGCCTATTGTAGCATTGTCTACGGCAGAGACAGAGTATGTGGCAGCTACAGCAGTAGCGTTTCAAGAAGTTTGGATGAGGAGGATGTTGAGAATTTTATGCCAAGAGCAAGCGAAAGGCACAGTGATTTATTGTGACAATAGCTCAGCTATTGCATTATGAAAGAATTATGTGTTTCATAAAAGAACAAAACACATTGATACCAAGTTTCACTACATCAGGGAATTGGTGAACAATGGAGAAATTGTTTTAGAACATTTCAGAACTCAGGAGCAGTTTGCAGACATTCTGAACAAGCCATTGGGGCAGAAGAGTTTTGAGTTTTTAAGGAAATGCATGGGTATGACTGATAACCCAACAGTTGAACTTAAGGGGGAGTGTTGAAGTGTTAACTTCAACTTCTCTGCCCATTGTAGCTACTTTCCAAATTTGTTTTGACAAACCCTGTACTCTGGCCACTTGCTATATTCAATGAACAGTCAAATTCAAGTTTTTTAAAAGAAAACAAAACAGAGCTTTCATTTTTTCGGCTACAATCCTTTTAAACTCAAATCAGAGTTTTTGATAACACAACAGATTTTTTGTCTTTTTTAACGCGGGAAGTGTTTTGTTTGAATACTTATGGTCCCTGCAGGCCACGGGAGCAGTGGACCCATTCGCCAATTCATCACAGCACGTGGAGGCTTATGATTCGATCAGGTTTTTATTTGGCCCGTTCGCAGAGCTCAAAACCAGACCTGAACTTATTATGAGATGGAATGAATAAAATTTTCGGGTTTTATTTTGGGCCCATACCCAAAACCCAATTTCGGACCCAATATAGTTTTATGAACGCGATTGAAATTTTAATCATGTGTCCAAATGTTGACATCACGAGACCAGTTTTGTAACGTGATTTTTTATTGTAGTTTGGTTTATAGTTTTTTGAATTCCGGCGGGTCCACCACATGTGAAAGTCTTCGTATTGTGTTTTTGTTATGTTTTTTATAAGGTTTACATTATATTGTTTTTGTTTATCGTGCATTAAGTTTTTTTACAAAATGTTTGGTCATATATATGTTTCAATACATATTAAAACATATTCGCATTATTTGTAATGTGGACCCTGCAGGCCTATGCGGAGTTGATTATGTTATTTTAGTTATATGTTTTATTTTTTTTATTACCTGTGCTGCGTCACAAAGATAAAAGGCCCAAAAAGGCTTAATGTAATGTAGTGAAAAGTTGTATACACACAGTGAGTGCCCGAAGGCTAAGTGTGAAAAGAATTACACAACAGTGTATTAAAAAAAAGATAGAGTAGTGTATTAAAAAAAAGACAGATTCCTTTCAAAAGAACAGAGAGTGTATTTTGAAACAGAGATAGAGCATTTTTGTGCACTGTGTTTATGCAGCAGTCACTTTGTAAATCCCTCTGTTAGAGGAAGAATTTTTTTTTTTGTAATAGTTTTTACAGTGAATGAAATAGAAGTTTTCAAGTGTGAGACTCTGTCTACCAGCAAGAAAATTTTTGTTTTAATTTCTCTATGTTAGAAGGAGAGTATCATTCTCTCTGAGTTTGTTCAGGAATTCTCAGAAATTCCAACATCGTAGTGAACCTCATAAACCTTGTTCAACCTTGGTGAGCTATAATGAAAAAATTCACACCACATACATTGGTTGTCAACAAGTACAACAACATTAGTAAATGTGATTAATAGATCGATGAAAGTTGTCATCTTTTATACATTAATGAGGATATGAAAACCATGTTTCACATTTACTAATAAAATTATACTTAAAAACGCATAAAGTTTAATTTTAAAATATTTAATATTATGTATTTTGTTTTATTGGAAACTAATAGAATTATATCACATATAACTACTCCCAAATTTTGGCTTTCCCGGTGGCCTTGGCAAAAGAAATGAGAAACTCACCTTCTGTGGAGGGTAAAACAGTTTCGACAGCAATACTAATCCCCATGTCCACATGAAACATTGATTGTAACTGTTAGCAGTTCAGGGAGGTTCGGTCAACTGTACGCATACATTCTAATAGTAATTTATGTCAAAGTAAAGTATGTGATCTTTCTCAACGTCATAGTTTCCACCATCTATTATCCACAAAGTCATTTTGTTGTATTTGTTGACATTGAATTACTCTCATTTTTCTACGAACTTCTAGAGTACGCTATATTATGGCGAGACTTACTGAACCATAAATGTGTCGAGGCAAGAAATGTTCACCGTAGGATGATGTACTGCTTTAATTTTATGATGAGCATTTCCTGTCTCGACAGATTTAAAGGCCGATGGACTGGGACATAAAGCTCGCTCTATATTACCATCCAACGCTAGAAATACGTTGTTAAAGTTGTATTACAAATTAGTTGTCAAAGTCGTGTTACAAACAGTAATGTACTGCACAGGAAGCTTTTGCATCATACGATCATTCATATAAAACATTTAATTCCACTGAAGTTTGCCTCGGTATCTCAGTCTAAAGTAGTTTTTGAAAAAACCCACACATTAGTCTGGAAAATAATAGAAATTTTGGTTGGATGATGATAACTCATATATTATTTTTAAAAATAATGGAAATTCTCATGATAAAATTTGACAAAATTTTTAAAATATAGGTTACAGTAGTTAAACTTCAAAATTTTGGTGTCCAATTTTTTTTAATAATACTAAATCCATTTCCACCTTAAAAAAAAAACCATTCAAACACTGCATTTTGAAACACTACAGTTTGAGTTCAAACACTCTAACATTTTGAATGTTTAAATTTTTTTCACAAGATGCCGTCAGCACTAGCTTAGGTAGACAATGAAACGCTATTGACAATAAATCTCCAATCCCATGTTTATTCTTTGGGATTTAAAATATTCCGAACTAGCCCAGTGGTCGTAACTAATTGGACCCTTCTTTTACTTACAAGATGGAATTAAAGGATATGAAGAAATCCAGAGTTCTAGGCAATTCTTCCAATCCATGGTTACATAAAAGAATATAACATGCAATTTCGATGATGATGGAGTCCGTCCGATCCCAAAGTAGTGCGCCATAAATACTTACATTTTTATTGTTGGAATATTTGAAAATTACATAACAACAATGGAGAGAGTAATACTCCTCTTTTAACATAGATAAATTAAAATTTTACTCACAGGGACAGAGTTTCCACACTTAAAAACAAACTTCTATTCCTTAACAAAAAACTATTACAATGCTTCCTCACTGAGAGGGATTTACAAAATAGGACTGCTACAAAACGCAGTGCCCAAAACAACTCTCTATCTCTCACAAACAGCACTGTTGTGTTAAAAACAAACACTCCGTCTCAGTTTAAAAATATGCACTGTTGTGCTGTGTAAATAAAAACAGAACACTATCTTACACAGGCTCTCGGGTCTTTTTCTTTTATATACCGCGCATAACAAAAATAATAAAACTTATAACAAAGACTTAAAGTTAAAAACTATGGAAGGATTTCGGGCCCACTTACACAAATGTTAAACATTACAATGTAAAAACATTTAAAAACAATACATTAAACCTTTGACACAAAATTTGATCGCGCACGATGAACCCAGGCTTGAAAACATTATCAACTAAAACACATGAACTCTTTTCGCATAACAAAACCTGATGACGTCACATAACTTTCATGCACGCGATGAAAATTAAAATCCGCCCTATAGTATCATGTCGCGTCTGCCCAGGGCTTGCTAACGCAAGCGCTATTTATGACGCAAAATTCAAATATCAATTCTGCTTGATAAAGGGATCGGGTCTGTGTCAATAAAAAACAAACGGAACTAAAAACTCTGATGCCGATTAATAAACGGACACGATGAACCAAGATTTAAATCCGGTTCATAAAGCACGTCGGTTCCATGACTTAACAAACAAAAGTTCCATACCTCAGACTTCTGATTCCGATTGAGGATCGGACCCGAGATCAAACACTTAACTCTCCTACATAATAGGGATCGAGTCCAGATCCTTTCATTGTTCAATCAGGCCAATATAACAAAGGCTTCCGATGCGATATTGCAATCGGGCCCAAAACAAAAAAGATTGTGACTGTATATTGAACTGTCGTGTGTTCTGTGGACCCGCGGACCTTGGCATTTGGCAAAGGGCCATTTATATTATAATATAACTTGCAATTGCAGTGAATGCATCCCACCCTCCATCTTCAACAAGACACTGTTCATGTGGGGACTGAGGGTTTTTTAGAAAAAAAATGTTCACTGTGTTTTTAAAACAAAAGGTACTCTATTTTTCCCAAAACAGAGACTGTCCCTGATCAAACTAAAAATAATTTGTTTTTCAAAATAAACAGGACTACGCCAATTCAAAAAAAAACTAAAACTGATTGTTCACTGCATTTAGAAAGTGGTTGGAGGAGAAAAAACTGGAAATTAAAAATGGAAAGCGGCTCTGCACAGCCACTGTTGAAAGTAACATTTCAACACTCCCCCTTACTTTCAACTGCTGGGTTATCAGTCATACCCAGGCATTTTCTCAAAAATTCAAAACTCTTCTATCCCAATGGCTTGGTCAGAATGTCTGCAAACTGCTCCTAAGTTATGCAATGTTCCAAAACAATTTCTCCATTGTTTACCAATTCCCTGATGTAATGAAATTTTGTATCAATGTGTTTTGTTCTCTTGTGAAACACAGAATTCTTAGATAATGAAATAGCTAAGCTATTGTCACAAGAAATCACAGTTCCCTTTGCTTGCTCTTGGCACAAACTTCTTAGCATCCTCCTCATCCAAGTTGCTTGACAAGCTACTGTTGTAGCTGCCACATATTATGCCTCTGCTGTAGACAACGCTACAATGGGCTGCTTCTTAGAAGCCCATGAAATGGCTCTTGAACCCATGTGAAAAACATAACCGGAAGTGCTCTTCCGATCATCTACACTTCCAGCCCAATCACTGTCAGTGTATCCAACTAAATCTAAACATTCTGAAGCAGTATATAAAATGCCATACCTTTTTGTTCCTTTAACATACCTCATAATTCTCTTCGCTTCCTGCCAATGTGCATCCTTTGGCTTCTCCATGAATCTAGAAATCAAACTAACAGCATGCATTATGTCAGACCTAGTTGCAATCAAATACATGAGGCTGCCAACTATGCTCTTGTACAAGCTAGGATCAAAATCCTTGTTGCTGTCCTCTCTGCTGAGTTTTAATCCCATCACTGTGGGAGTGATTGTTGCTTTTCTCTCTTGCATATTAAATCTTTCAAGCACTTCATTAACGTATTTTTCCTATGAGATAAAAATCCTATTTTCATCTTTTTCTACTTCTATTCCTAAGAAGTATCTCAATAAACCCATGTCAGTCATTTCAAATTCTTCTTTCATGACTGTTTTAAAATTTTCAATAAGGTTATCATCATTACCTGTGAAAATAACATCATCAACATATAAAACTACAATCAACATTTTACCATCTTTTTATTTCATGTAGAGGTTGGGTTCTCCCTCACACTTTTCAAATCCATTTTCCAGTAGATAGGAGTCTATTCTACTGTACCATGCTCTTGGCGCTTGATTTAGCCCATAAAGAGCTTTCTTCAACTTGCACACTTTGTGCTCTTGGCCTTTATTTTCATAGCCAAGAGGTTTTTCAATGTAAACCTCTTCCATTAACACTCCATTTATGAATGCTGACTTCACATCCATTTGGTAAAATTTCCACTTGTTTTGTGCTGCTATGGACAGAACTGCTCTCACGGTTTCCATTCTAGCAACTGGTGTGAAAGTTTCCTCATAATCTATCCCATGCTTCTACTTATACCCTTTGACAACAAGTCTTTCCTTGTGTCTCTCTATTTTTCCTTTAGCATTACTCTTGGTCTTGTAGACCCATTTAACTCCAATGACATCTTTACCTTTTAGGAGTTCAACCAAATCCCAAGTCTTGTTTCTCTCTATGGCATTAAGCTCCTCATCCATACCTTCTATCCATTTCATATCCTTAATAGCTTCTTCGAAATGAATAGGGTCATCAACATGACAATATAAAGCAAACAAAGAATTGATACCTTCATTTTCTACCTCTTGTTCATAAATTCCATTCAAATTTCTGAACTTCTTACCTCTTTCATTAGGTGTACAAATTCTTGAAGAAGCACTTGAATTTCCTCCTTTTGGTGTGTTTGGAGAAGCACTTTAATTTCTCATCAAGGGTGTGCCTTGTTGCCCTTGTGTTGGTGCTACTGTTTAGGGATGTATTTCAGCCAACTCATCATAATTTTCATCATGATATAAACAATGTTTAACATTCACTGTTTTCTCTATGCTTCCATCCCAAGCTTCCTCCTCAATGAACTGAACATCTTTGCTCACAATAAACTTCTTGGTGGATGGGTTGTACAACCTATAAGCTTTGGATTCCTCACTTATCCAATGAAAATACATTTCTCCCCCTTGTTGTCCAACTTCTTCCTTAGCTGATCCGGAATGTGTGCATAAGCCACACATCCAAAAACCTTCATGTGTGTGACACCTTGCTTTGTGCCACTCCATACCTCTTTCGGCACTTTGTTCATAACTACTTTTGTAGGGCACCTATTCAAAATGTATGCTGCACAATGTATAGCTTCAGCTCAATAATCATTAGGCAAATGCTTTTCCTTTAACATACTCCTTACCATGTCCATTATGGTTCTATTCTTCCTTTCGGCTACTCCATTTTGCTGCGGAGTATATCTAGTTGTAAAATGCTTATGAATACCATTTTCTCTACAAAAACGTAGAAAATATTTAGAGATATACTCACCTCCTTTATCAGTCCTTAGGACTTTGATATGCAGCCCACTTTGGTTCTCAACAAGTGCTTTGAAATTACAGAATCTTTCAAACACTTCACTTTTGTTTTTCAAAAAGTAAACCCAATTTTTTCTTGTAAAATCATCTATGAATGTTAACATATAGTGGCTGCCAGCAAGCGATGGATTTTGCATCGGTCCACACAAATCTGAGTGGACAATCTTTAAGGGTTCCTTTTCCCTTATGCTTTTCCCGGAAGGAAAAATTTCTCTATGTTGTTTCCCCAAGATACAACCTTCACAAAGGCTGTCCGGTTTCTCTATCAATGGTAAACCTCTTGCCATTCTTTTTCTATTCAACAAGTTAAGACCTCCAAAGTTGAGATGTCCAAATTTCAAGTGCCACAACCAATTATCATCTTTTGGTTTGCTTTGGAAAGCCTCTTGTGTCACTATTGCTATCTCTTCTTCATTTCTCAAATCTGCTCTCATTCTAAGAGGGAACATCCTGTTCCTTGTCATCTTCACTTCAGCAATACATTGTTTGCTGGGTGGTTTATCCATGATGGTACAAACATCATCCTCAAAGAAAAAATTGTACCCCTTTTGAACAAGTTGTCCAATACTTAAGAGGTTACACTTCATTCTTGGAACATAATAAACATTTGCTATGGATTTCTTTGCACCTTTCCTTGTTAAAACATTTACATCTCCTTTTCCCATAACATAAAATTTGCTATCAGTTCCTAGTGTGACTTGTGACTTCACACTCTCATCTACAACCAGAGTCTAGAAACCATAAGTCTTCATTCTTTTCTTCAGCCATATTACAAGCTAAAAACAATTTGTCTTGGTTGATATTTTCTCTAGTAAATTTTTCATTTTTTCTATTTGCCATATCATGCTGCTTCTTTCTACATTCATTAGCATAATGTCCATGTTTTTTACAATAGTGACATTGGACATTGGATTTATCATACCTTTGTCCTTGAGCATTCTGCTAACCACTCTGTTGGTTGTTGCCATGGCCTTGATGCTAATTTGGATTGTTGCCCCTTCCTTGAGCATTTGCTGGACTGTTTCTACCACCTCTATTTTGTCTTCTACCTCTTCCTCTTTTGTTTCCTCTTCCTTGCCCTTTTACTCTTCTGAAAGACATCTGGGTCTTAAAGGCATGTTCGAGAGATGAGTTTTCGCTTCTACCCAATCTCTGCTCCTGGGTCATCAACGATGCATGTAGCTTATCCACCGAAAAATTTGTGAGATCCTTAGTCTCCTCTATGGTGGTGACAATCACATCGAATCTTGAGGGTAGACTCCTCAAGAGTTTTTCCACTATCCTCTTTTCTTCAAGAGTCTCTCCATGAGACCTTATCTGTTTGACCATTCCAATCACATGAGTGAAGAATGAGTCAATATTATCTGACTCCTTCATACAGAGAGTCTCAAAGTCTCTCCTTAGCAACTGAAGTTTTGTTGTCTTCACTTTTTCCATGCCTTGATAGGTTGTCTTGAGAGTTATCCATGCTTCTTTAGATCTCTTGGCTGCTACTATCCTTGGAAACACACTCTCATGCACTGCTTGATACAAAAAGTAGAGGGCTCTTGAATCCTTCTTCTTATTGCTCTTCAACAGTTCATTCTCTGCCTAAGTTAAATCATCAAACTCATTTTCATCTGCTAGATCATAAAAGCCATCCTCAACAAGTTCCCATAAATCTTGGGAAGCAAATAAAGCTCTCATAGTTATTGACCAGTAGTCATAATTTTTCCCATTAAATTGTGGGAGTTGGGTATTTACAATACCCATGCTAGTGCTGGCTCCAGCCATTCTTGCACTCTTAACTATGATTCAAAAACACTTGACTGTGTATATAAAATAATTGACTGTTCTGCAATAGTAACACAATAAACTGTATAGAGAAATACCTTGAATTATTTTTGGCTGAGTCTTCACTCTGCTGGAGAAGCTGTTGCAACAAAGAACTCCTTCCTTCAGCTTATTTGACTTTCAAAGAGCCTAGACTAGCTCTGATACCATGTTGGAATATTTGAAAATTCCAGAACAACAATGGAGAGAGTAATACTCTCCTCTTTTAACACAGAGAAATTAAAATTTTACTCACAGGGACATAGTTTCCACACTTAAAAAAAACTTCTATTCCTTAAAAAAAAACTATTACAATGCTTCCTCACTGAGAGGGATTTACAAAATAGGACTGCTACAAAACTCAGTGCCCAAAACAACTCTCTGTCTCTCACAAACAACACTGTTGTGTTAAAAACAAACACTCTATCTTAGTTTAAAAATAGGCACTGCTGTGCTGTGTAAACAAAAACATAACACTGTCTTACACAGGCTCTCGGGCCTTTTTCTTTTATATACCGCGCATAACAAAAATAATAAAACTTATAACAAATACTTAAAGTTAAAAACTATGGAAGGATTTCGGGCCCACTTACGCAAATGTTAAACATTACAATGTAAAAACATTTAAAAACAATACATTAAACCTTTGACACAAACTTTGATCACGCACGATGAACTCGGACTTGAAAACATTATCAATGAAAACACATGAACTCTTTTCGCATAACAAAACCTGATGACGTCACATAAATTTTGAGCATGCGATGAAAATTCAAATCCACCCTATTGTCTCATATCGCGTCCACCCAGGGCTTGCTGACGCAAGTGCCATTTGTGATGCGAAATTCAAATATCAATTCCGCTTGATAAAGGGATCGGGTCCGTGTCAATAAAAAACAAAAAGGCCAACTAAAAACTCCGATGCCGATCAATAAACGGATGTGATGAACCAAGATTTAAATCTATTTCATAAAGCACGTCGGGTCCGTGACTTAACAAAAAAATGTGCCATACCTTGGACTTCTGATTCTGATTGAGGATCAGACCCAAGATCAAACACTTAACTCTCCTGCATAACAGGGAATGGGTCCAGATCCTTTCACTCTTCAATCGGGCCAATATAAAAAAGGCTTCCGATGCGATATTTCAATCGGGCCCAAAACAAAAAAGACTGCGACTGTATATTGAACTGCCGCGTTGTCTGTGGACCCATGGACCTTGGCATTCGGAGGAGGGTGATTCATATTATAATGTAACTTGCGATTGCAGTGAATGCATCACACCCTCAATCATCAACAAGACACTGTTCCTGTGGGGACCACAGGGTTTAATAAAAAAATAGAACGCCCGCATACAAAAAAAATGTTCATTGTGTTTTTAAAACAAAAGGTACTCTGTTTTGCCCAAAACAGAGACTTCCCCCGATCAAACTAAAAAGACTCTGTTTTTCAAAATAAACAGGACTGTGCCGATTCAAACAAAAACTAAAACTGATTGTTCACTGCATTTAGAAAGCAGCTGGAGGAGAAAAAACTGGAAATTAAAAATGGAAAGCGGCTCTGCACAGCTAGTGTTGAAAGTAACATTTCAACATTTATATAATTACGCTGCACTTGGAAGTAATCAATGTAAGTTTAAAAAAAATCAATAGAATAAATTTGAAATGTTGGTAAGATTATTAAAAATTTTGGTAAAGATCTTTGGAAATTTGGGTTGCAGTGATTAAATTTCAGTGTTTTGGGTATTTTGGGTGTTTTAAGGGTTTTTGATGGTGCTGAATCTATTTCCACCATCAAAAATGCTATTCAAGGACTCCAATTACATAATTTTTTGATTTCAGAAAAAAATACTACGATCCAAACTATTCTGTTACATCCATAGACAACTCCCACAAAAATAGATTCTTTGAATTGCAGCTTAAAGCCAAAAAAGAATCAAAATCTGCTTATATTTATGTAAAATCTTTTGTTCTCAAATCTTCTACTTACTGTATCTAGCTAATCATCTGTACAGTATCAGTGTAGTACAATACATAAATGTAATGTATCAAAACCTAATGGGCTATTCACCCTCCTGATAAACACTGGTGTAGTGAGTAGTAGTGGTCAACACCCACCAGGCAGGCAGTTTGAACTTTGTATGATGTGTTTGTTGTCGTCGGGGTTTGTTACGAAAAATATGAGATATATCCTTTCATTGACCTTTCGTCCCCAGTGGATTACCGGTCATCTCCATTGATCGCACCATATATAGGAAGATGATTTGTTTCATATGTGAGAAGTTTGTTCAAATTATCGTAGCATAAAATGTTTAGGGTTTTTGAGATATCCATTGGGAATGCACTGCCCTTGATGAAAATACATGCAACATGAATCAAGTAGCAAAAATAAATGGCATATGTTTATGTAGGCATAGAAAACAACATTTTATATGAAATGATAAAACAAATGACACTCAATGTTTGTGTAGTTACCCCTTATGTTTCCATCATTCACTGTCCTGCACGTCATCATCCGCAAAGTCCGTGGGCTGTCTTAATCCATCGTCAATTTTCTGAAAATTTTTAACCTTTTATTAAAAAATATCACAACCACCACGTTGGTTGATATATTCAAATCCACGTCATTTTCCATAATTTATATAAAGCTAATTGGCATATGAAAATGACGGGCATGTATATCTCTCCAACCCACAAGTAGCAGTGGACACTATTGCTATCCTTATTCAAACCCTAGTTATAAATCATGTGTATTAAAGCCTATATTATTTTTATTTTTATTCAATTTTAAGGTCACAACAAGTGAGACACCACATTGGTGTATGAGACCCCCTTGTTTGTGGTACAAGGGACCCACCTCTATGTAGCGATTTGACTATTAAGTTTACAAAGACATGCATACTCTACCCCCCACTGGTTTTGAACCTGTGACCTCTTAGGAGGAAACTCATGCTCTTAACCATTAAAGTATAATATAAATTGTAATATTAAACCCTAATATCATGGGACCTAATATTTTAAACCATATATATTGTAAACCCTATATATTACATCATCGTATTATTAACCCTATATATTAAACACCTAATATTATAATCTGCAAATGCTATAAACCCTAGCACAATCATGTTAGTAAATGTTCTTGATATAAATTGAAATATATTGTAACATTGCAACAATGTTTATCACAACATGACAATGTTTGTCACATTGTGACATTTGATATATTTCTTTCATGATGGGAATTTAGTATAAGAGTGTGACAATGTTTGTCACAATGCGAAAATATTTGATAAATTGTGAGGTTTGTCACATGATATTTTCCCATGTTTTACCATAGTTTTCTATGATATTGTCATATTTTCCCATGTTTTACCATAGTTTTCTATGATATATTATGATCGTCTATATTGATAATGGAAGACTATGGTTGACAATTTTTTACCATGGTGATGTAGGTTGATAATATTTGATCATATTAACAATGGTTGGCCATGTTGAGCATAGGTTGAACATGGTTTTTAAATGTTGATTTCTCATTTTTTAAATAATGAAAATTATTGAAGGCCTATTCTAGAATAGAGTATGCCTATTTATCACATTATTTCATTTGTTTGAATGTGATGCTACATTTTTCATCGTAGTGTTAATGCATTTACCTTCATAAAAATTTCACATAAAGTCTGACCATATTGACCGTGGTTTTCCATGTTGAGCATGTGTTGACCATGACTTTTAAAGGCTATGGTGACTAGGGTTTACAAAACATGATCACATTAGTAAGCTTTGTTGATATGAATTGCAATGTAATGTAACATTGCAACAATGTTTGTCATAATATGACAATATTCGTCACATTGTGATGATCGATACATTTTTGTCACAATGTGACAGTGTAAGAGGGCAACACTATTTATCACAATGCAATAATATTTGGAAAGTCGTGAGGTTTGTCACATGGCTTCACCAAGTTCACCATGGGTGATCATGGTTTGACAAATGATCATGGGTGATCATGGTTGTAGGTCCTTACCAGTTGGACACCTTATTTCGTCTGGTGCTATGAGACAAAAAAGTGGATAATTATAATTTCTTTGCAGGTCAGGAGGACACAAAACTCCTCCTAAGGAGTATTTGGTATATCTCTAAGGATGACATATTGATATGCCTACGTAGGGTGGAAAAGTATGTAGTCTCAAGCTTTGATTTTAACTCTGAAAATCTCAATGACAATCCAATAGTTATTGATGTTCAACCAGTCAACATAGCTCCACCTCCCAACATTGCTCCACCAACTAATGGAGCTCCTCTTTATCCGATGGTTATCTCAGGCTAGGGGTATTTTCTTGGTTGCAAATTTTATTTTTGGTTTTTATCTACAAACACAGTTACTGATCAAACGAGAACTATTACCTCGAAACGAGAACTATAGCCCAAAAAAACTCAAAAAACATGAAAAAACAACCCAAAAATAAAAAGTTTGTCTTCCAAAACACATTGTTTTTTTTAGGGTCAAATTTCAACATTTTTAAAAATTATGCTAAAAACCAATTTTTTTCATGAGAAATGGATTGAAAAAGCATCGTCGAAATAGAAAGTGTTGATGGTGGAATAACCAAAAAAAACAATCGTGTCACAATTTTGACACTTTTTAACAATGGAATTAAAGATAAAATATTAGGACACTGAAAAATCGTAAAATTCTAAAACTTTTGATACATGACATTAAGAACAAAAATATCATGTTTGAAATCCTTATAATTGCCAACAATTTTGACTCCTTATATCTGAAATCCTTGTATCTTGTTAAAGATAAAATATCTTGACTCTAAAAAACCCTAAAATTGTAAGTGGTTTTCAACCATAACATTAAAGATAAAATATCATAGCGCAGAAAAACCTTAATAGTTGACAAGTTTTAAATCTTAAGTTTTTAACATATTTGAACCATGAAATTATGGACAAAATATATGACTAAAACAATTTTAAAAATGAACAAGTAATTGAAAGATTTATTATTCCAAGAGTAATTTTTATTTTAAAGGTTAAAAATATATCTCTTTTCAAATCTTAGCCTAACACTACTTATCTAATTACAACCAAAACCTAAAAATCAACCATCACAACGAAGTGTCCCCTTTAAATGAGGCATACGAATTTTAATTTTTTTAAAAGTACCTTTTACCAATTGTTAACAATAAATAATATCATGGCAATATCACTGCATAATATAAAAATTCAATATCAATTTCTAATATTTTTTTTACTTTTAATAAAAAAATATAAACTTTGGTAGATTGAATATAACATAAATTATTTTTGTAATTCATTGTTGCACTGTGAATATTCTAAAGAGATGAATTCTTCATAATTAAAACATATAATCCAACAAACATAGAAATGACTCATAACTTCATGTAATATCATATGAAAGTCAAAATAATTATTTCAAATACCATGCAAACATCAATTACATAAAATTATCTTAGAAATTTTATTCAAAATTAGTCATAGGTTTTGGCACACTATTAGAACCTACATCTTCAGATGAATGATTGGATGCAGATGAATATGATCCATATTCTTCTCTTTCACCAACTAGTGCTCCATCTGAGTCAACATGCATGCCCACCATTTCAAATTTCAAAATTCTTCTAGATCTACGACTACATTTAACAGAGTCCCATCTCAACACTATTTTTTCTGGTAGCAATTTATTCAAAATATTTATGGTCTTCAAGCGAGGAGTTTCTCTCTTTGTCAAATTGAAGGCATACATGAGTATGTCAAGATCCTTCAATTTTAAGACATTTTTGTGGCGACGATTTATATTTATGCCCTTTCTTTTTCTCTTTCTGCCAATTTGTTTTTCAACTACCATGTTTGGCTTGTACACACCATTGAATGGGTGGGTACTTGTGGCATACCAATGTACCTAAACAATTGTAATATCTTTATTTTCTTTAATGACCTTTATAACCTTGGAAACCTAGAAAGGATATCCAAGTGGATCTTCATTTTCTCACTTCTATCATTCAACCCTCCTTAACATCCTACACAGAACCCCTGTAAAGGTCTTCCATGGCTTCATGTTGTACACGTGATATTCTAGAACCAATATATATTTCTCTTTCCTCTGCCTGTAGAGAATTAATAATACCTTGAGACTATTGTTGTTCAATAATGTGTGTTTCCTCATGTTCATTTGGCATATTTTGTGGTAAAAAAAATGGAGTCTTCAAAAGTGTATCCTCATTTATTGATCTTGAAATCATATCACTTTTATTATTGAAAAATTAATCCCACAAAACTAAATCGGCAACATCAAAGTACTCATATGTATCTCTAATACATATTTTAATTTCCTTTAGACATTCAAAAAAATTTATATCTCTCTTATGCCTTCGTGCATTATGGAGTTCAACAACTGACTGTAATAGCAATACCTTTGATGCAAATGTTGGACGCTCTGGAATGAGATTCAAAAATTCTAAACTTGTTGATGGCCCCCATTCTACAACAGTTGAATACTTCTTGCCCCATATAAGTGTTATCTCGTCAATTTTTTTGATACGAAATTGATGCTGGAAGCTAATGTCATTAAGTTGTTCAATGCATTTCTCCTCACCATGTCATCCTAGAATAAACCTTCGCATGTCAACAGTTTCTTCCAACACATGAAAAATAGGCTCTGGAATGTTTGATTTCTTAATACATTCAATTAATGATGGCAAACTCCCAACACCTTTCCTCCTCAATGTTACTAAAAGATGACTAAACAATTGATCAATATTTTCATAAGTATTGCCCCAAAAAGGGAAACCAACCTTTATCTTTGTAAAAATTCCCAATTCAACGAGCATATTTAGATACCCAAAAAGAACTTGATTTTTGTTTTCACGACTTGTGTTTTCTAATTTTACATACAGAACTTCAGGAAGAATACCGAACCAATGATTAACCACATCATGGATTATAGTTATGGTAATATTTGCAGCATTATGAATATTTGGAGTTGTGAAGTAAACCCTTGGCAACATATTCTCATTAAAGACCGTACAACCAACCAAGTGAAACTGAATGAAATTTTCCTTCTGTAATGTTAAAGTTGTGCAGACAAAATGTGGCAAAAGTTTTTTCTTTTGCTTCATACCATCAAATATCAACCCAAATATTTATTTGGATTATCATAACACTTCTTTAGATGTTTATACATTTTTTTTCTTTCACTTGTTTGCTGATTTTGATGCTCTTGAAGTGCAATGACAATGTAATTTTCACATAAAATAAAAGAAACATATGCATAAATATATTTTAATAGTTGATAACTATCCAATTTTTAAAAATAATGTTATGAACGCATACCTCTTTCTACCCCTTGACATTTATCTATTTTTTCTTTAAGAGAACTACATGTACCGCAAACCCCCATCCTTGTCTTCTTAGGAATACGAACATTGTTGAATTTGTTCTTCCATACCCTTGTAAAATATGAATATATAATAAAATTACCAACTCCTTCAGCACCTTCTGCATATTCTTTGGATAATTTGTAGATTTCTCGTCTGGAAAAATTATTTGGAATATGTATTTTGTCTTTATTTGGAATACACTCTCCATGATTTGAAAAGAATTCTTTCATTCCTGACATAGCATTATTTGCTAATGGCCTAGCCTCCTATTTATAACGTACTTATGAATAATAAGTGGGATCCTTTTCCAGTCTATCTTGTATTCTTGACAAACAAAAATTACCAATTGAATACAACATTTTGAAAGCCTTTCTGCAGAGCAATATATTCCCAGTATGATAATCATAACCTGCTAATGTGGATTGCATGCAACCCACTAAATGTGAATTTTTCATGCTTTTATTCATTGACAAATATATTTTCCTTTTCTCCAAAGCATAGTTTAAATCCATATGTTTCAAGCAATCCTTTCGACAACATTCACTTGAAATCAGTTGCACGATAGAACTTATGCTTGTGAGATATGTTGTCCTAACCCTTGTATAACTGGAATATTTTGGATTAATATGAAAAGGTCTACTCCTACTCCTAGTTACAATATTTTATTGCAATGAATTCATCACTCGATTATCCTTTGTAGAAGGAGTTTCATCACCATTATGATTATCCCCACTATCATCATTCTGAACATAGTTAAGAAATTCATCAGCATCATTGCTTGGAAAATATTCATTACCATCCTCACTTGAAGAAAAATTTCACAAGAATCATCTATGCTTTTGAAACCCCGACTTGGATGAAATCATTCACCATCTTCATCCATGCTTTCGAAATCTTCCCGTGGAGGATTCAATTCTACATCACCATGAGTTCCTTTGAAACACTCACTTAGAGAAAATGTATTATTCAGATTTTTGCCTCTAAAATTATCATTTGCAAGAAACTCTTCATCCGCCCCTTCCTCACTGGTGCTCTCATAATACTTTGGATTAGGCCTAAGTGGAAGCTTTGAACCTCAATTCACTATAAATTCTTCATCCCGCCCCTCCCCTTCCTCATTGATGCTCTCATAATCCTTAGGATTAGGAATAAGTGGATGCTTTGAATCTCTATTTATTGGAAATTATTCATCCCCCCTTCATCAGTGGTGCTCTCATATTCCTTAGGATTAAGATGAAGTGGAAAATTGGACTCTCAAAACTCTTCATTACCCCCTTCATTAGTGGTGCTCGCATAATCCTTAGAATTAAGATGAAGTGGAAATTTTGACTCTAGAAATTCATCGCCCCCTCATCATTTGCGCTCGCATAATCCTTAGGATTAGAACGAAGTGGATATTTTGACTCTAGAAATTCTTCATTCCCCTCTTCATCAGTGGTTCTCTCATAATCCTTAGGATTAGGACGAAGTGGATATTTTGACTCTGGAAATTCTCCATTCCCCTCTTCATCAATGGTGCTCGCATAATCCTTAGGATTAGGACAAAGTGGATATTTTAACTCTGTAAATTATTCTTTTCCCCCTTCATCAGTGGCACTTACATAATCCTTAGGATTAGGATGAAGTGGATATTTTGACTCTGGAAATTATTTATCATGCCCTTCATCACTAGTGCACTCATAATCCTTAGGATTAAGTCTAAGTGGAATAACTTACTCTTGATTTACAGAAATTTCTTTTTGCTACCCTTCATCAATTATGTTTTCATCATCCTTAAAATTACGACCAAGTCAAAAAATTGACTTTCTATTCATGTTAAACAAACTCTTGTTACATTCATCAATATGAATAGAGTTGTTGCATGACGAAGATGTTGACGCGGCAGAAAGAAAAACTTCGCTATCAGAAGAACCCATGAATTTCAACAAGAATATGTTAAATGATACAAATGCACTCTCTCCCAATGACAATATATAGCTTAAAGACTGAAAATTTCCCTCTAAAATTCCCCCCCAAAAATTATCACTAATACTTTTCCCTCCAGAGATTCCACCCAAACTTTTTCGCCAAAAAAATTTCCCTCCAAATTTTTTGTTTGAAATATTCATTTAAAATGTATTTCAAAACATTTTACTAACCTGCTGGTCTTGAAATATTTTAGCGTACTTTCTATTCAAAATATCCACAAAAATATTCCTTTCATGCATTCCTTCCAAACTAAAATAAGTTTTTTATTTAATTTTTTTATCATTGACGACGTATCAAAATTAATTTTGAAAATTTCTGTTTCAATTTTTCCAGCCAACATTGAATAAAAGTAAATATATACCTATAATATTTTTTTTTTTTTGTAAATTAGACTAATTCTATTAAAAAATCATATGATACAATATGAAATTATAGTCAAGACGGTTTGAGAAGTGGGGAAGCCGGAAATGATGAACTATCAACCTCAGTCCCAAAAGTGGCTCAGAGAGAGACAAAGAGAGCCTAGAAGATAAATAAGAGATCATTAAGAGACCTACACAGGGATCTACCCAGAATGGGTAGAGTCCTTAATACGACATTTCTTTCCTTTATTTTTTGAAAATTTGACCCATCCTTCATGAGGTGGATGGGCTAAATCCACTTGAAGACTGTTGTTGGCTAAGGAGTATAATCCTTATCCAAATCTGAGGAGGAGGATTCATTAGATCACTTCTGGGTGCTCACAGGAGGAGGGAAAATTTTAGGGGCGAATTTTAGCCCAAAGGCAAATTTTAAGGGTTTTTAAATTTTGGTAGGGCGAATTTTTTATATAAACCCATTTTCTATAGTTTTATAACATTAGTCCTATAACTATTTTAAAAATAATTAATTATTAAGTAATATCCCACCAAAATAAACGCTGATAAAATTGAAAACATGAAATTCGCCTCCCGATTTTCTGGTTTGGACCACCATTCGCCTCGATTTACTAGGTTTGGGGGAGGGATTCCAGTGATTTGCCCCCATTTTTGCTGATTGGGGCTTGGAAGTTGGAGGCACAATAAAAATTTGAATGCATTTGCCGAAATTTACTGGGTCGGGGGAAGGATTACAGTGATTCGCCCTGGTTAGGCTTGGTTGGATCTTGAAAGGAGCTGTTGGAGGTGCAACAACGCTCAGGGCAACAACTTACAAGATCTGGACCCTGGTTCCGATGATGCTGCACACATTGACCAATGACGCTGCACGCATTGACAAGAATCAAGATCTGGTTTCGTTTAGGGAGATGGTAGTTGGCCGGAAAGGGATTTATAGTACCAAGATGGTCCATTTCCCCGGTGCCATGGAGCTAAACCCGCGAGGAGGATTTTGGACAGTGAGGAGGAGTTTCGACAGTGGTTTTGAGTTGCAACTGTAATTATAATATTTTTTTGTAAATTTGCTGAGTCTGAATGCTTTCAGTGTGCTTGTGATTACTTCGATGAGCCTAACAACGCTCTGTAATTATTATTTTTTAATAAATTTTCCAATCTGAATGCTTCAAAGTGTGCCGGACCGCTGGTGAATGCTGGTGAATAGTGCTGGTCAGTGGTGAATGCAAGTGCTCTGTGGGTGATTTCCAAGAGGTAAGCTAAAATCCATAATTTTACACTTGTTCCAGCCTTCTTTTACACTAACCTGGGAAGGGACAAACAGAACAAAACTGGTCCTGAACCAGCCGTTTTGGAGGCCCGATTCAGACCGGTTCTGATAACTAGAAGAAAATCTTGGGTTTTAGAGGACATGCCACCTCTATGCCTTTTCACCCACAGATTCTTCTTTAAATCTTTTAATCCTGCCTCATAACCTAGTTTAGTAGTGAAGTTTCTGTAGCTTAATTTTTAGACCATACAATTATGTCATCTTCTTTCAATTTTATTCAACGTAGTTTAAGTCTGTGTGTGAACTGTGTCCATTCTTCTGCCAGTTCTCCTTGGATACCAAGCTGTATATATGATACCTACCTTGACTCGATAATGAATTAGCTTATGGTTCAGCTGCATCGGCTAGACTGAATATCTCCTTTCTGTGAAGGATATTGATTAGAGGACCTGATAACCTGAATTTTTCAACTTTTCTGAGCAACCCAGCAAGGGAACTCCACCTCTTTTTACTTTGTTTCCTCTTCCAAATTTACACACCAGCCATTACCTATCATAGTAAATTCCCTTACCATTGCTTTCCAAACTATCGGTACCCATCCATGGCCTATTTTTTCGAGGGTTCCCTTGGGAATATGGACTATAGAAAACTAGCATGCTGGTATTCCTTCCAGTACTGATTTCACTAGTGTTAGTGCCCCACTTCCCCCTCTCCCCTCTTAGACAACCATCTATAACACCCTTAAGTCTCTTCTCTATTTTTTCATACAACCATGGCCAGTCTCTAAATCTATAGTCATTGTGCTTAAGTTTGAAGCGAAGATATTGTACTCCATTATCAATGGTTATCGAATTGAAGGGAAGAATAAACTCACATTTCCTTTCTCCTTATTTGAGACCATTGACTATTGAATAGAATAGGAAACTTATTATTGTTCACCTCCATCCCTGTTGCTTAGCTGTAGATGTCCAGGATCTTCTTGAACTTTTTGGCTTCTCTTTTGGTCCTTTCTCCAAAAATAATAATATCATCGACAAATAATAATAGCCCATACTTTACCTTTGATGGAACCTTCTCTTTTGCATGCTATTAGCACTCTGCTCTGGCCTTTTGCTACTGGGAGGAATAGAAAGGGGGACATTAGAAAGCATTGTCTTAGGCCTCTTGTGGTAAATATTTCTTGAGGCCAGATCCATTAATTAGCACAACAAATGCACCTGAAGAGAGGCACCCCCATGATCCAGTTCATCACTTGAATTCTCGTTCCTATTTGGAGTAGGATTATGTTTTTAAGTACATTCTATTAACCTTGCCAAAAGCTCTAGCCAGATCATGTTTCATTACTATAGCTGTTACCTTCTTTATTTTGATTGAGTGCAATTCTTATTGGGTTAAACCCATCACATCAAGCATTTGTATACTGTGGAGGAACCCAAATTGTTCATCTGAAATTACTTCTGAGAGAATTCATTTGAGTCTGTTTGTTCTGATTTTTTAATAAATTTGTGAACCAAATAACAGAGTTAGATAGGCCTATAGTCATCCGTTGCTTTAGGCCCATTCCTCTTGGGAATTGATGTTATGAATGTGGCATCAAGGTCCCCAAGACATTCCGTAACCTTTTGGATTCTTCAATAACCTTGGGTTAACAATCCAGAAAATCCCATGTAGAATCTGTTGTCCCTCCATCCAGGCATGGACTTCTAGCTCTCTTGAAAGATTGAGGCTGTCTTTTTGCTGTTCATTTACTAATCTGTGGAAGTATGACACCTTGAGAATCTTTGCTATGTTGTATTCTGTGGGGATCTTGGAACAAAGTTTTGTTATGATTGACACTTCTGCTATCTCCTGTAATGTTCTGGCCTTAGAAACATCATTTTTCCTGATCTCCCAGATTGTGTTTATGTTCTTCCTATGTTTGGCATAATTGGAAGAATTGTGTATTGCCATCTTCCTTTGCCAATCATATGTATAGCTCTGCATGCTACTTCTTCCTTTTGCAATAAATATGTCAGATCATCTTTTCTGTTACTGTAAATATGTCATCATTGTTTATTCTGCATATTGATTTGATTTGATTTTCTGTTGTTGTTGGCACTTCCTGAGCATTCTTTCTGGCCCATTCTACCACTTCCCTTTTACCCTTAAAAACATTCTGGCCCATTCTACCACTTCTCTTTTAACCCTTTTTAATCATTCTGCAAATTGGAACATTGCAGATTCTCCTAGGATAGGATCAAAATTCCTCCATTCCATAGTTACCATATGTCTGGACTCTGAACCTCTCCTCTTCTAGTCATTTATAGTTAAATTTTGAAGGGGTCAGGGGTATCTGATCATTCTTTTCTATCTGTAACAAAATAGGAAGATGGTCTGAGCCTCCTATGGCTCCCACCCATGACTTAGGTCTATCTGCTTCTTCTAAAACCCTTTATACCACTAGAAATCAGTCTAGACTCTAAACACTTAGACACAACTTTTCTGTTGCTTCCACAGTTTCTCTATGTTGGAATTAATTCATTTGGTTCAACATCACAAAGACCTAGATCTTGAAACAATTGGGTAAAATAGCTAGCTAGGGTATCCTGTCTAGCTCCTTCTCCCCATGTTCCTGCTACCTTCCTTATTAGATTAAGATCTTCTCCCATAATTATGTTGTCATCCTTGATCTCATCAACGTTTCTAAAGTTCTAACAGAACATTTTCCTACCATCACATTGCCCGTACAAGTTAAAAATTGATAATTTTTTCCCTAAGTCTTTGTATTTCTGGTCGTGCCCTGATACCTGCATGTAAGAAGGACACATTAGGGAGAATGAATGATTCATTTCCACATGTTAGAAGTTCTCTTGATCTCTCTTCAGGGTTTAGAGATTTAAAGGACCCTTTTTTTAGTATGGGTGATAAAATAATCTCTTCTTTCTCAACTCTCATAGAGCTAGGTTTTTTTGTGGCTGCCCCTTATCCTTCCCACATTCAGAAATAGAATAATCGTGGTTTGAACATCCCTGAAGCTTTCCCTGCTATAAGCACCCCCTTGATTGGCAACTTCTTTTCTTAACCTCCTTAATGACATTATTTTTGGTAGAGAGAGATGACTTTTATCCTACTGTAGGAGTTATTTCATTGTCCTTAGCCATGCCTCCTTCAATCCCCCCCTGTCCTTTTGGAGCTTATTTCTTTTGGATCTAAGGTCATATCTAGGGCCATATGCCCCCATTGTCTTCCAAGGACTAGCATTTGGATTCCTTTAATACAGAGGCAACTGTGGAAATCTTAGGATTGGCTTTACTATCAGGCTCTTTTCTAACAGAATTTGGGGTAAGAATTCTGTCAGCTTCTATCTTTTTAAGTGTTCCCTTTTCGGTTACTAATCCTTCGTTCTAACCTGGAGAACTGCCGGAGATTGGATCTATCCTTTCCTTTGAATTAATTGAGGTTGAAAGGTTCTAAGGTTGCTGAAGACCTTATAACCTTTCCATGGCTCGACTAATTTATCTCTAGTCACTAAAGTAGACTCTTCTTTAGAGTTGTTTACTATGTTTTCTTCCATCCTTGCCACTTGTTACCTTCAAGAAGTTGGTGGAGTTGAGTAATTTTAGGATAATATGTTTAGGATGATATTGAAATTTTTAGTCATAGCAATTGTTTTCCATAAGTTAGTGCGAGTTGTGTGTCAAAAAATAGTCTGTTTGATCAGGTTCTAAATTAAAATCAGTATAAACAGTGCACAAGAGCACTTGGTTGGGAGTATTTTTATGGTTGTATATAACTCCAATCAGATGCCAACAATTAAAATTTGGTAGCTAGACTTGCCCTATAAGGCTATAACTGAACGTGTCTAAACGCCTCTTTGCATATTACTCCATGTGCCGACCCTTTTGTGTACGGGGTTCCCACAACATTATATTATACCTGCAATCAATATAGGTTACCATTAAAAGCATGATCAAGTTGAAATTTACAGGATCGTGTTATATTGCTTTCTATCCATCCATCCTCCCATTTTCTTTTCCTTCGGGGCATACAAGACATAATTTAGTGGCAAATTTAAATGTTATCTTTAATATTTATCTCTAGGAAAGTACCATATAAGAATGCTAGCAGGTTAATGACCTTATGACCCACCACGGGGAGAAACTATTAGTTTAGAAATCAGAGCTTTCTATTAAGATACCACATGAGAATAGTTTATGACTTCTTACTTCCTGTGAATGTTACATTTACTTAGAATAGAAAATTCATGTTCAAGTTCATTTATAGTACTTCTATGTTGTATGTTATATATATTGAGCACTGTACCATGCAAAATATTTGCATATATATATATATATATATATATACACATCTGTGTGTGTGTGTTTGTTTGCCTTTGTGTGGAAAGCTTTGCTCTGCTATCAAACAAACTCAAAGATTGCATTTTATTTGAAACTTTTGATTGGAAAACACAATGATGTTGAATCTATATTACAAAACTAGATGGATCACATCTAGTGATATGCAGTTGGTTTTTGAGCTTTCATCAGATATTTTGGTAGCTTTCTGATTTTTTTACCTAATGACTACACAATGCAGGTTGAGCCAAAGCATTTTTCAATTCTTGCAAATTGGAGGCGTGAGTATACAATGGAAGACATTCTCTCACAATTGAAAAGAGAAATGCTGGCTTCTTACAATCGGAAGTTAGTACAACCTCCGAAAGGCACATTCTTCTAGGAAGTTGTCTTTTATTTTTCTCTTTCTATTCGTCACTTTGAATTGCAGCTTTGGATGGTCTATGTAACACAGTATGAGTGATAAGTCAAAGGGTCTGGGTCTGTTCTGTACTGTATACATGAATTTGAAGAAGGCTTATATGTACTTCCTTGCTTCTGTGAGATACAGATGCCATAGTTATATACTCTTCCTAGCGATTATACATGAATTTGAAGAAGGCTTATCTGTACTTCATTGCTTCTGTGAGATACAGATGCCACAGTTATATACTCTTCCTAGTGATTATACATGAATTTGAAGAAGGCTTATATGTACTTCCTTGCTTCTGTGAGATACAGATGCCATAGTTATATACTATTCCTAGTGATTATGACCTACCTGTGAATTTGAAAAAGGTTTAACTGTACTTTGTTTCTTCTATGAGATACAGATGCTAAAGTTTATACTATTACTTGCGATTATGACTTGATTCCAATGTGAAGAGCCCATGAAATCTTTTTGCTGAAGTTGTAACTTTATTGCCCGGATGATGTTGAACAGCTTTGATATCTTACATCTTTAATGCTAGTGCAACTAGGGTCACTGATGTTGTTTGATACAGGCTTTTATAGTTAATACAGGCTCTAAAAGGAGTGTTCAAAGACTTGCATGAATCCACGTCCTCTGTTTAAAGGTTATATTTGTCTGGAACGTATAAGTCTTTGGTTCTATTTGTCTGCATATTTAGGTGATTGTTCTTGTTGTTCGCTTATAGGCTGTTTCTTCTAAGTGATAAAAGGTGATGAATGAATTTAATGGCCAAGTCTGGTGATCTTAGTTGTTTTGATTGTTGCGTCCTGAGATTGCCAAAAGAGGAACTAAAATGATTGCTGCTAAATCAACATTCAATTATTTCTGTAACAATTAAAGTAATTGATAAACCTGTGGGCTGTAATACTGGTTCCATGTAATTTTTATTTAGATTGTCAAATGACTTTAGTTTTGATTAGCATCCCCTTGGAGATTCATCAGTATGATGAGTAACCATCATTGTCATTATCCGGCATGTTTTTACTATTTTCTGTTGGTTTGTGTTTGTGAGGTATGCATCCTTTGTCTTGTCAAACCACAACCCTTTGTATTTGTTTTTAGCCATAACAGACGTAGCCAAGCCTCTATCTGTTACAAGCTCACATTTTCAGAAATGTTTTGTCAGCCTCCATAATAGGTGTTTTGAAATTTTGTGCTGGTTGTTTATATGAAAGCAGGATCTGGACAAATCTCTTCTATTAAGCTGGAAGAGAAAAAATGATAAGGATGTCTTTCCATCTTGAAAATTGCAATTTCAATTGCTTCTGATTGTTCCATGTGAGGGTATATATGGTTTGTTAATGATGTTTTAAAATAGCTGTGTTCAACTCTGGAAGATAATGACTTGAAACTTGAACAGTGGTGATCTGTTGCACTCTTAGAAAGCGATTAAAATCAGATGCATTCTAGAATCCTTATCCTTGGTCGAGAACTTGAACTTGTGGGAGGTTCATTCTAACTTACACAAGATTCTTAAATATTCTGTATTTTGGCAAGCTTGGAAAATTTCAGAATCATGTACTGGTTTTTCTTTAGTTAATTGGAAATTTGTGTGGCATTTCCAAAGTGGTGATTTGAGGTTTTCTAAGTTTATTGTCAGGAAGAAATTAGATAATACTAGAATTTGCTCCCGTGTCATTGATTTGTGTCTCTGGTGCCATTTGTTTAGCTTCTGTACTATATTTTTAAATAATACAGTTATTAAAACATTGCTTTACCAGTATTTATGGAAGATTTTAAAAAAACAAAACTGTCTACTTTTTCTAGCGGACATTTCACTTTTAAGGGAGTCAAATATAAGTTTAAAGTAATCGAAAATAAGGGAAATATAAGTACAAAGTAATAGAATCCATATCAACTGCATTTTTGTTAAAATACTGTATTAACAATATTTGTGAAAGATGGGTGGGATCTAGTTTTTGAGTGGATACTGCGATTATTACAAAGAAATTAAACACAAATTTGAAAAAATATAAAAGGGCTAAATTGAATAATCATTAAAATGAAAATAACCTCGTCATAATAAAAAATATATAATTGAATTATTATTAAAAATATAAAAAATAAGTTAATAAAATAAAATTTAATAAATAGTAATCATAGTTTAATCATTTATTTTAATAAATAGTAATCATAGTTTAGTTTAATCATGCGTGTGAAAATAAAATAGTAAAAGATTAAAAATGTTGAAATAGTAAAAGATTTAATTGAAACTGTAACACTCTATAACACCCTGAATGGAGCATATTACTAATTTAGTAACATGGTCTTTAGAGTTCTTAAATTGAAGGTTATGTATATTATGATATATAATTTCTAGTCCGCTTTACTCTGGAATGCTCACATGCATATAGCCATAAATGCATAATACACATTTTATAGTGGAGTAAATACACATAATAACCATAATAGAAATCACTTAACATAGATGTTGCACATAGCCATAGATTCTATTGCTTGGGATCTTTCAATAGTGGGTCATCAAAACTTATGTTTTACATAGCCGCTAGTGGTTCAAGAGACTTTAGATGTTCTACATAGCTATATATTCCATTACTTTTGCTCTCTCAGTAATTTGTCACCCTTGACCACTTCGAACTATGGTACATAGTTGCATTGACGAGGTAATGGGCCAAGGTACTTGATTGTGATAACCTCTAACGAACAATTTTTTGTTTCCCATTAATCTACACAACTAAGTAGTGCACCCTTGTTTCTATACTTGTAGTCCATTAGACTATGCCACTACCCTTCTAGCATTTCCAATTCATGTTGGTTAGGGAGTCTTGGAGCCCTGCAGCTTCTAGGAGCGTTCATGAGTCCCTTGGTATCTTATTGGCCTCACACTAGGGAAACCTATCCCCATACCCAAATCCACTTAGGATTAATTAGTTAACAATAGCATAGTGTTACTTCCTTCTCCCTTTACTAGGAAACTTATTATCCAACCATGGCTAGAATGATGGAATGAAATCATCAAATTGAATTGAACAACACTAAAATTCCCCCTTTTATGTGCTTATGCTCTTTTTGACAAGTGGCACTAAGTAAAGTTACTTTATGGGCTTGGGATAAAATCATGTTGTTTTTTACTTCAAAAATATTTTAATAATGACTTAGCCCCATAGGCGTAAGCCTTTCATCACTTAGACCTTCACCCCTTTTTCTACTTGTGGAGCCCTACCCCTCGTACTCTGTTTGACTTTGCCTACAACAATATATTTTATCAATGTGCATGTAATTACATATTTACAATGTTCACTGGCCTTTTAACACATAAGCTAGCCTAAAACCAAACAAGGATTTTGATCTCAAACATATAAACATAGACACATTGGCTTAAACACATTGTACATGGCCACGTAGTTCCCAAAAAATTTATAGGCTCATTAGCGTAAACGCGGTATGTAAAATACACACATAGGGATCATCCTATGGGTGTTACATTCCCCTCCCTTTTATTTATGCACTTTGCTCAATGCATTATATATATATGAGGGTGCTCCCTCATGGAATTTTTAATATATATATATATATATGCAAAAAGGTGAGGGTACTCTCTCTTGGCATCTTTGTGCTCCCATGTAGCGTTTTCAAAGTCAAAATGCATACATTGCACCTTTACTAGGGTAATGGATCAGTTTTGGAGCACCTTGACCTTTCTATCCAAAATATCTATTGGTTGAATGTGAAAGTCTCCCTTGGACTCCATATGAATAATGTTCTAGTCAATTACATGATTAACATCATGGACATTTTTAAGTAATCAAATACAAAATACATTGTGAATATATATGGAAGCTGACAAGGTAATTCTATATCCAATTGGTCCAATCTTCTCTAGGATCTCTAATGACCCACAAAATCTTGTTGACAACCTATAACAACTTCCTAATTTCAACGAACTCTTCTTGGATTTTTCTTAAAAAAAAAACATGGTCACCAACTCTGAATTCCCTATTTGTCGTGTTCTTATTTGCATATTTTTCTATCTATCCTATTCGACATTTAAGTTGTTCTTGATTTCCACTACTTGCTCTTCCATTTCTCCAAAAAAATTTGGCCCAACAATTTCTTTGTCCACTGGTTTATCCCAACATATAGGTACATTGATTTTTCTACCATACAAGACAAGGCTTCAAATGAGCTCATCATTAAAGATGTTTGATACTCATTGCTATATGAAACTCTATCAAATGCAGATACACTTCCTATTTTTATGGTTTACCCATCACATACATCATCAACATATCCTCAATCACTTGATTAACCATCTTAGTTTGTCCATTTGATTCTAGATGAGATGTACTAATGTTCATTATGGTTCGAATACCCTTCCGATTGTTTAATGTAAACTTGGGATCCTTGTATGAAATAATTGCTTTAGGCACTCCATGTAACTTGGTAATTTTCTTCATATGCATTTCAACAATATTTGCTACCTTATGTGTTGACCTCACTAGAATAAAGTGGATAGTGTTAATGAGTTTATGCACCACTACCATGGTGGAACCATGTTACTTCACACTCTTGGACAAATTTGTAATAAAATATATTGAAACAATTTCCCATTTCCATTTAGGAATGGGTATTGGTTGTAGCAATCCAGTTGGATGCAATCTAGACATCTAGCTATATAATCAACCACTTTCTTTTTCATCCTTGGCCAAAAGTATCAATTTTTTATTGCTGACACTGTTGTATGGTACTCTGGGTGTCCAACATAAGGTACCTTGTGCATCTCACTTGAAACCATGTTTTTTAATCCTTGTGAATTTGACACAGAAGTTCTGAGTTTGTACATGAGTATTTCATCATCTTTTAATTATTGTACTTTAGCTATAATTTATCTTGTTGTAACTCTTGTTTTATCTTCATGTATCACTGCTCTAAGTTTTCACCTCTAAAAGTCTGATTTTAAAATCATATTTGCATATACTTACGGTTGTAGCATGTATTTTAGGCACCCCTCTCTCGAATTCATCAACCACCTTATTTTCCTTGCCTTTTATATGTTTGATTTCAAAATTATAATTAGCTAGAAATTCTAACCATTTAATTTGTCTAACATTAAAAGTTGGTTGTCAAAACAAATGCTTTAGACTGTTGTGCTCTGTTCTCAATTCAATTTTTTTTCCAATAAGATAACATCTCCACATTTTCAAGGCTTTAATGATGGCTACCAACTCCAAATTTTGAGAGGGAAAATTTCTCTCATGCTTCTCAACTTCCTTGACTCATAACATATTACATGCCCATTTGCATGAGGATTTCTCCAAGCTCTTTCTTGCATGCATTGGTGCACATAATAAAATATTTATTTGGATAAACTATTCTTAATATTGGTGCACTTGCTAATAGCGTTTTTAAACACTAAAATGTCTCTTCACATTTATGAGATCACTCAAATTTCATACCCTTATTTTTTGAAAATGTATTCAGGCCATTTATGTGAACCCTTAGCTAATTTGGTTATCCTTCTCCTAACCCTTGTAGCTAGCTGACCTAACCAAGTCCTTCCATGATTGGTTTTCTTCAAATAAATATTTCAAAAAGTTTAGGGTTAACAAATGTTGTTAGCTCCAAAATCAATTAAAATGGAAAAGGGTTGATTGTTTATCTTACCTTTAATTTCAATAATGTGAGCATAGTGATAATCCCATGAGTTTTCCAATGTTGTATAATTTTGTTTCCTTTGTGAGCGTCATCTTTGTACATGTGTTTTTCCTCGAGACCCCAAAACTTGGTGGGCTAAAATCTTGTCCTTTTCTTTTTATATTTCCTTTGGATCAACTTTCCTTGGTTCACTATGGGTTGGCCGAGTTTGTTGATTTGCTTGAAATTTGCTCCCAAAAAATGAAGGTTTATATCCCTTCTTTTTTTGCTCAAACTTGTCCTTTTTGTCATCCCAATTTTTCTACAAGTTTAACTTAATTTTGTTATGTTCATAAACATACATTTCCTTCCTCGTAGCTTCATCCAAAGCCTTGGGCTCGTTAAATTTAATTTATTGTTACTATAAAATGATGGTAAACCACTTAATGATATCTATATTTTGATATATTCATCATAATTAAAATCCAACATACCTTAGTAATCTAACAACTTTCCTTTCATACTCATCTATTGTCATGCTCCTTAGCTTGATTTCCCCTACGGTTTCCCCTGGCATTGTCTTGAAAAATCTATGCTCTGCTACCATTTAATCAGTTGTTTCCCAGATATGAAGGTTGAATAATGGCCGAAAGGACAAAGTTTCATTATCTGATGCTGAACTCTTTAACTTAAATACATGTTTAATAAGTCTATCATAACATTGTAGCAGGCATATATATCAAGTATCTAGCCTAGTAAATATTTTAATCCTCCTCTGCTTGGTTTGATATTTTGCAGTTCACAAATTCCTCCATTGAATTGGTGGAGGGAGAGATTTGTGCAGATGGGCTTCCAGGTCAATGGAGTTCTGCAGACAAGACTCCCTCGGAACACTTAGATATTTCTCATGTTGATGACTATGGGGTGTCACCATATGAGTTAGATAAGCGTATACATGATCTATTGGAGAAACAACAAGAAGAAAGGATTTCAGAGCTTGATGTGGAGCTGAAGTCAACTGAGATTAAGCTACAGGCTAAAGAAAGAGAACTTAAACATTGGAAGGAACGAGTTCGATGTCTTGCTGAGCTTTCATTTGGGGCCAATTCAGGAATTTCCTCTCTTACTCATTATGCTCTTTTATATTGTTTGAACCGTGTTCACTGCACATCACATGATAATACACACACTCACAAAATTCAAGGGTCAGCTCAACTAGTTGTTGCCAATGTTACTGGAAATTTGGAAAAGTTTATGGCAGCAGGTGCCTGGTTTAGAATTTTAAATTCCTCTAGGTGAGGTGCACTAGTCTACATTGACAAGTTTACTGGGGACACTGTCCACAAATGTGGGAAGAATCCCTTAGGCTTACTCATGAGGTTTTCCTTGGAAACAAAAGATGTATGTCTGTTTGCAATACACAAACCCTCATGAAGTTGCATCTTTCAGGAGACTTGAAATCTTGCTTGTAACAGATTCATACTTGATCAAAGCCTCATTTAAGTGTTTGTCTGGCTTACTGCATGTTTAAATTGAGTGGTGATTTTCAGGTGACAATTATGCATCCATTTAAATGTCAAATAATGCTGATGGCAAAAGACATCACAAAAGGAAGGCTTCTAGAAGGAGTTCTGTAACGTCAATTAACAACTCAGGACAGGAGGGGAATTCTGCGTTCCCACTATGGTCATTTAGCCATTGTACAGAGGGCCCTCTAGAGTCCACTGCAGACTCTCTTGATCAACTTAATTACAGAGGAAAAATGGCTGACTTTGGCATGCGTTCCACTGACTTAGATTATTTTGAAGATATAGTGCAAACAAGATGGGTGCCTGATTTTTGAGATTCCACTGATGGAACCTACATGGATTTTGTAAAGCATGTTTCTGATGTTAGGTCTGATGGATGCTGTGAAATCAATAGTACCTCCAAACACAGGATTGGGCAGGGAATTGGTGATATGCACGAGAACGGATCTGAGGCAAGCACTGCATGCTCAGTTTTTGGACATGAATTACATGAGACATAGTAGTACTATTCTCTTGTTGGAGACTTTGGGCTGTCCACAACCTGAAGTTTACCCCTTCTTATGTACGTTATTGTAAGTGTATATAAACATGGGCAGGCCTTTATTAAAGTACGTTTATGTGCTTTCGATTCATCTAATGAGTGTTTGTTTCTACATGCACATTTGTAACCATGGCCCCTGCTGGATGAACAAAACTCACGTTTGGGCTTCACTCAGCCATTAATGTGACCTGAAACTGAGATGTGGTTTGGCTGTAAATTTCCAAAAATATTCATCAAGTTTCTCTTAGGAAATTTTGGTGACCAATCAAACTTATTATACATGAGATTCTTGGTTTCGCTGTCTTGTTGAAGCAGCATAAAATGACCATACCAATACGCATAACCAAGGACAGGGAAATTCGAAGGCAAGCAATTAAACTTTTGATGATTTCGTGGAAAAGCTTTTACTTGTGTTCATGAGATATAATATTTGAGTATCTAGTACTGCTAACTCATTGCCGGTATCGCAAAATCAAGCACAAGTGATATTTTCGTTTTGCTGAATTCTCTATACTGCTGATTGGACATATAAATACTCTGTTTATTATAAAAAATGGGACGAGGACAGGAGTGTAATTTACCTTAGCTTCAATGTATAATCCTTACCGTTATCTTCTATGATTACAAGCAATTTTAAAACTGTTAATGGTCAGCGCTATTTCTTAAATTTAGAAACAGTAATATTATGTTTCTTCAAATTGATGCTGCTGATTTTCATTTGCACATCCCAGAAACAAAAAGTATGTGCTTCACCATAGCCTTATGGAAGAAATTCAAGTTCCTCTCTCCTTATTTTTCAAGTTCAGTGCCCACTGATAACAAATTTTTCAAGATAATGATTAGCATACTTTGGTTTGAGTAAGTGCCTAAATGTATGTTTTTTAATGACACCAACCCCTGAAACATAAATTCGTACTGAGAAACAAATAGCAGCAATATATTTTTCACTGATCATCTATTCCAGAAAGCAATAGGTAGAGGTGCTAACCTAAAGATTCCAAGATAAAGGGAAGCAAACTCTACAATTTCCAGACTGTTTAGCAAAACTAGAAGAACGCGTTTTCCAAACTGCACGAGAACTACTTCCCTCACGAGTCACCATTTGCCATGCTTGGTCTCGGTGGTTCTCTTCCTTCTACTCTTGGTTCAATATCTTCATTGGAACCAACACCCCGAACCTTACCTGTATTTAAACGCATTCACCATTTTGTAGTAGTGATTCGCCATTTGTACTGGTGATTCGCCATGATTTTACAAGATAATATAATCTCGTGAGAGATTCACCAAAAAATTATATATACATATTATATTATTAATAAAACCGCCTTCCATTTTTCCTATGTATCATGGGGATTCGGCCATTTATTATATATATAAATTTAGGGGGGTTCTTAAAATTTTCCCTGCACAGGAGCATCGAGTCCTCCCAGATTCGCAGAGAGCGTATCATTTTATTTCTTGGTAACTTCCTCATCTGCTTCGATCTCCTCCTCATTCGAGTTGGGAGAGTCAATTTCGTCCATGGGAGGAGGTTCACAGGGTTTCCAATTTTTGGATTTTTATTTGCGGTTGCTTCTCTTCTTTTGGGTGAGGAATGTCAAGCAGGAGTTTTGAAGATGCTTATTTGATGGTAGTGACGACATCGGAAAGTAGTATTCTCATAGTCAAAGATCTGGGTCCAGTGGAAATCTCAAACTTTGAGGTTGATATGATCAGGCAGGCCTTTACTTATGTCTATTTCGGCACATATTCTGCCATAGGTGTATATGCCTGACTCCCCCCTAGAGGTATCCGTTGCTAGAAAGTGTCTGAGGGTGTTTCCAATACTTTGAAAGAGAGAGAAGTGCCATAGAGGAGCTGGTAAATTTGGAAGGCTGACCCAAATAGGAAGTTTGGTGATGAATGCCATGGACAGGTTGAAATCTAGGACCCAGGGTGTGAGGAATAGCCCCGCCTTTCCCCAAAACCAAGGGCCCTCTATTAAGGCTTTTTAGTAATCTTCATTGAATGAAAACAGAACTATGAAGAAAACATTTGAGAAGAATACGGCCCTGTTGTTATTGGTCTAAGTGGAGTGAATCCATTGGTAGAGATCTGCTGAGCAGGGCCATAGTCCATTGAATCGGAAAATGATGGCCTTTTCTTCATATATTTGAAACTTGTTTTCAAGTGTCAGATGGGTTATTTCTATAGAGGGCACATCCTTCGTTTTATCGACCATAAATGGCTTGGGTACCTCAAGGGGTTGAGAAGCTTTCTTCGGAGACTATGCATGGACAAAATCCTTGTAGGTGAAAGCTTTAGCTGAGGAGGGTTACCCGACTGCCCCTCCCCATAGCCATAGAGTTAAAACTATAGAAGCATATTTTCCAATATTGTAAAATGATAGCGGAAGAGATTCATCTAATTTTTTACCTCCATAAAGTAGTTGTTGAAAGGTAAAAGGAATACGTAGCCTATATTCGAGTGCAAGTGAAAGGCCCTTCACCAGATGCGTGGATCGAGCCCAGAGAGTCATGGTTTTTCCAATGAGAAGTGACATCTGAATCTGAAAGGTCAGGGATAAGAGCTCTAGGATCCCTGGCAGGGATCCATGTTGTCCATTGTGGGAGAAAAAAAAAGCTCGTGGATCCTGGGGCTTCGATCTAGAGTGAGGAAGCGCCGGCCTTCACCGCCTTCTTTCCATCCCAACCATTCTCAAGGTTTATCCTTTGACAGGACTGTGGTGGCTTGCCTGGTTAGGGAGTGCCCAGATCCACATGATTGTGTTGTTGCATGGTTTCTGTGGGGGGTGTTGTGTAGATCAGGGAGGATCGGGACTTGCTGCTGTGTGCATCAGCACAGATCCGAGTCTGTCCTCCAGAGCAATGGACGAGAGAAGCTTCCTGGATGGGCATTGGGTAAAATAGTGGCTTCTCTGATCGTCTGACGCCTAGATCCACCAGGCTGATGCTGTGCATTTCGGTTGTGGGAGGGGCTCAGTAGCCACAGTGGCAGACCATTTTAGACTCGTGTTTTCCTCCTTGTCTATGAGCAGCATTGTGGGTCCAGATCTGTGCTCCTAAGCCCAGGACAAGAGGTGCAGAGTCGAAAAGTGTCAGATCTATTTTTTTTGACCTGTTGTGCATAATCAGATCTGATGTTTCGATGGGTCTCCTATCACAAAGGATGTGCGCTTTACACATCACATCCATAATTATCTGTGATCCCAGGCATATTTGATCCGATCTCCCAAAAACATTTTCCACCATTGCAGGGATCGATTTTTGATGGTCATTAGGCGGCAGATATGAAGGTATTTTTGGATATACAATGGTAAATTTGATCTACACCCAAGATTCGAGGCAATATGTTGACAACCCATATCGCTTGCAGTTGCACAAGTTTCCAACCGTCGTAGATCGATGGATCAAGTGTCTTTTGCAATGGCTATGCACTAGATTGGCGGTTCCAGGTTACAGGGTAGCTACTTTGAGAGATTCAGAAGCATGGAGGAGTGAAACCCTAACAGATTCCATTGCTCTCCAAAATCAAGTGCATACATCCAAACCTGTAATATTAACTACATATTAATTTTCTTTAATTTTAATTTTAATCCCACATTCGTGAAATGTTAAAGCAATCGCACAATCTTCACGATATTATAAGAATCATTCTTTCTATTCCTCACATCACATCAAGTATTATGGGTTTTGTTGGAGCAATTTCGTGGAGGCGTTGCGTTGGCATTGATAACACATTTAACGGGAGTTTTACACATTTGAAAGGTTAATTTTCCTTCTAGTTTGACCATTTAAAGATAAAATTGGGGAGCATCTGTTTTTTAATGGTTTTTATGTTCAATAACTATTTTTTTATTGTTTTATGTGCCAAAACCCTATTTTTTATTTTACAGTGAAGAAAATGCAAGAAAACTCAAATTTGTAGGGTTTTAGGAAAAAAAAATAGGCTTGTTGGGTTCCTCCACGAAACAAAAAACCAAAAAACAACCATGCACAAGAGGAAAAATAGTTATATCTATTTATTTTAATTATTTTCTTAAAATTGCAAACAAACAATTGTTTTTTCTTTATTTTTTTAAAAACTCATTGTGTATTTTTATTTTTTATTTTTTATTTAACCAAATATAGAATTTTTTTTATAATATTTATTTTGTTTATATATATATATATATATATATATATATATATATATATATATATATATTCACATTTAATTTATGTTTTTTTATTTAATTTAATTATTATGTCACTGGAGCATTGGTAGGCTTGTGCAAAGATCGTCTCTGGTCTCTCGCTGGGCGGAGGTCGATTCCCATAATCGACCTCCACCTAGCCAGGGGCCAGCCAGGCAGCCCTTCCCAGCAGGGGACCAACCCGACAATGCTCCATAACGCTGCCCAGCCAGCTTCCGGCCCCCAACGGGTGTCCAAGTTTTATTTTTTATTTTTTGAAGTTAAAAATAAATTAATTTAATTTTTTATTTTTACTTTTTATACAAATTAATAATCAACAAATTTTAAATTTTTTTTTAACAATTTTATAAATTGTTTAAAAAAAAGGACAAAATGTTAAAAATTGTTTAAAACAAAAATTGATTTTTAAAATTGTTTTTAAAAAAACTTAATATTAAAAAATGTTTAAAATTAATTTTTTGTTTTTATTTTTATTTTTATTTTTAAATGATTATAAAAAGAACTTAATATTAAAAGCAATTTAAAATATTTTTTTTAAAATGGTATTATATATATATAGAAGTTTAAAATTTGTTTGTTCTTAAACGAAAACAATTATATATATGTTTTTGTAATTTTAAAAATATATACTTATATATGAAAAGTTATATAGTTATTTTTTTTTAATTTAAATTTATTTGGTTTTACAAATAAATTGTATTTTTTTTAAAATTGATTTTAAAGAAATTAAATTTTGATTAATTTTATAATTATATTGGAAAACTTAAAACAAAAAATCGATTAATTAAGATATGTGTTTTTTCATATATATATATATATATATATATATATTGTTTTTATCAGGAAGATGGCATCAAAGAATATTTCTGTGAATGTTTATGGACCAAGGACAATAATTTCCAAATCTAAAGTTGTAGCTGGATGCACTATGGATATTTCTCGATGCACTAAGAATATTGATGGACACACTTGAAAACTGTTGAACACACAAAAATTGAAAAATGTAATAGAAGTCACGCAAATGGCCCATCAAGTACAATCAAGATTTTTTCTAAATGGAAGAACGTAAATGAAATAAATAAAACAGATTTTTCATGGTATCTTGAAGACAATGAAATTGATGATGGTATACATATCTATCTATTTTGTGGTATGATTTACTTAGGTGAATCATATGAGGTGATGGGCAGAGTACGAGACATATGTTTGGTGACGAATACAAAAATTATTTATGTTCTTGCAAGAATGGATAATAAACGTGAAAAGGTTAGATATCTTCTATAAAAGGCCAGGTATGACACAGATGAAACATCTACAAGGTTGTGTGCAGAAATTGCAAGCAACATTGCAAATAACAGTGTAAATAGGCTTATTTATATTTGTGTTATGCATTATTTTAAGAATAATTTGATTTTGTATTAATTATAGATAATTGACATATTTTATTTTGTTTCACGGGATTTTTTTGACTCTATTTCAAACATGAATGAGGGTATTTAATATATGGAGCCAAATGTTATGACTGTGATCAAGACTTTCCACACAGAAATAGAAAAATAAAGGAGAATGAGGCAAAGAGCAATAGCTCATGAAACTACAGTAGTACAAAGAGGGGATCAATGAAGACTCACTAAGGTGGGTCAATATAGTAAACCTAAACATGTTGCTTTTGAAAATGTGGAAGATGAATCTGAAAATTATGTTAGCATTAGTGAGGAGGAGATTAGAATTGTTGTGAAAAAAACAGAAAACAAATCAAACACCAAAAAGAAAAATGGCCAAATATGTCTCTCTTCTAGTTGATGATGAAGAGCTTGTTTATAAAAAAAAGGATATGTTAACTGGTAAGAAGAAGAAATCAAATGTTGGTCAACCTGTAAAAGTCATGAGAAGCAATGAAGAACAAATTGAAAGCTCTAATGGAAGCACATAAATCATTACACCAGGTGCCGAGTTAGAGGATGGAATTATTAAAACAAAACAAAATGTCATTCGATTTGAGTTGAGAAGGAATAAATTAATTTTTGGTGGCTAAACATTTAAGCTTAATGTCATCCAATTCTATAGGCCAGATGAAGGACAATCTCACTATTAAATTATAAAGGCACATCACCTACATGTACATAATCTGAAAACATTATTCAGGTTCAATCTATATGCACATGTGATGGATTATGTGGTTCTTGTTGATCCACGTCAGGTTTCAAACAAACAGGAATTTGAAAAGACACAATGTTTTGACTATAAATATTATGTAATTGGAGGGAACCATTCGGTAAAGGCTAAAAGACAGTTAATTGAGGAATATCCCAATAACTATTTTTTTCAAACAGTGAAATGCATCATTTACGTAGATTTAATAGAAACATAATCAAAGTTACTGGCATGGGATCATAATGCAGATAATGAGTAAAAAATGAAAATTGCTTTCATCCAAAGGGTCAAAGTTATTCATAATCAATTCATAGAAAAATGTGGTGGGGATAAGGAAAAAGTCAGTCTAACCTTTCGGAAGGAATGTTTAATGGAAACATATTATCAAATTAATGAAAAAAACAAATAAAAAGATGTAAAAATGCATTCAAATATATTCAAAAGCATGGATAACATTTTTCAGTTGGCACTTAAGACTGGGGAGATATGACAATTTATTGATGAGATTTTTGAGCAGTTTGAGAAAATTTCCATAAAAAATCTGAAGGTTAAAAAGTGTATACCCATAATATGTACCAACAGTAAGACATGTCCTGAAATGAAGCAACTTCCAGAGGATATGACTATCACACCTTAGAGAAAAATGCAATGAGTGAATGATTATAAAGTAGTCAAATCAGTACTATCCTGTGTGAAGTCAGGTGAATTATCAATGGAGTAAATGTGCGCAAAAGTTCAAAGTAAGTTTGTTTAATTATTTTTAGTTTTCCTTAGATTATAATTTTCTTTTAAATAAAATATATTGTTGTTGGTAGAATTTGTTATATACAACTCACTATATTAAAAAAATTAACTTTATTTATTCATTCAGAAGATTTATATGAAAATTTAAAATGTTGAATGAATACACATTAGGGGAATTTTGAGGTCTAAAATGGACCTTTTAAGGAAATAATAAAATAATAGCTAAACTAATAAAATAATATTTATGAATTTGCAATTCACTTTTTTTTACCAAAATCCATGTAACCATGGTTAAATTCAATTCAAAAGTTGTACTAAAATAAAATTAATAAAAAAATTGTATTGATGTGACTATAAATAAGAATGAGATTTTCAAGAAAAAATTATTATCATTGCACAACTAATGCATTTTTCCTTTGTACTTAAATAAATTAAAATAAAATATAAATATAAATTCTTAAATTCTTAATTATAGAATATACTATTAGTTAAAATTTATATTATTTAAATTATATAATAACATGTAATTAATGTACTATATAAAAATAATATAATATAATATATTGTTTTATGTATGAATTTTATATTACATATTGAATTGATTTGATTTATAAATAAATATTTGAAAATATAAAAATATAATATTAATTGAAAAGTGTGTAAATATATGAAGATTGTGTAGGGATATGCATTATTTGTTTCAAAAAATAAGAAATGACAATAATAATATTTTATTCAAAAAAAATGAAATGACATTTATTATGAGTATTTTACTTTATGAATTTAAAAGTACTTAGAGCACTACCATGGTTAACCATGATTTTTTATCTACCATTGAGAATGTGACAAGTAAGTACCTTTAACTCAAGCAATGCCACCTCAACCATTAGGGATGATGTCATCCCCTAAAATGTGATTGGTTCTCATATAAAGTGAATTCTCGATTGCATTTTCTTAGAGGCTCTATTTAATTCCCAAAATTCCCTAATATTAGGATGATGTTGTGTGTCACTACCCAGAATCAAGTTCTACAACAACACTTAAAGATTTTTATATTGCGTTCAATAATGCATGTTAATTTATACATTAATTTTATTCATATTTAAACTATTTTTTTTATTACTTATACATATATATTTTTATGTCATTAAAGATGTCAAAGAAGGATGAAAATGGAGTACTAGATACTTTCAAAAGCTTTATTGAAAAAAATTAAGTTGGAAAAGATGAGAAACAAACGTCTTATGATTGTTGAACTTGATCCCACTCTTAATCATTTCAGTTGGAACGGATTTGACAGTATCCAATATAAAATAATACTAGGTGATTGTGAAGACATTGCAAAACTCATACCTAAAAGGGAATATGCGCTAGTTATTACAGATATTCCTCATGATCTCGATTTCTCAGACATTGAATATGATAGTGAACCATATACTTATCAAGCTTTTAGTAAAGTGGTTACGGGCTTTCAAGAAGTCACAACATCACCACTTTGGATATTTGTGACATTTCATTCAGACACACAATTTGCACTGTTATTAACAAAATTTAAGGGAAAAACAAACTCAAGGATGCAACTTACATGGTAGTACATTGAAAATGAATGCTTGATCAATGTTAGAATTTTTTATTTATGTACAATTTAATTGAAATTTTACTATGTTATGTTACAGGAAGAAGTCAAATCTTGTTTCTTCCAAAGATCAGCCTATTATAAATGATTGTGAGTTCGTCCATGTTGAATGTTGGACAAAATAGGATAGATATATATATGTGTGTGTGTTTGTGTGTGTGTGTGTCTATTCTTCTGAACCAAGTAGATAGGAAGAGTCATAGTCAAGTACTGGTTCATGATGCTGTTGTAAGAAAACTAACATATGCGGATAAATATGCAAAAGGAGATATAGTTAACATTTATCAAAAACTGCAAACATTGATTAGCTATCTTATATATCTATGTTCAAATGAAGGACATTGGGTTTTGGATTTATTCTCAGGTTCAGGTAAGTTTTATTATATAAACTTGAATTTAAATATTTTAGTTTTTAGTTTTTATGTGTTTATACTAATTTTCTTAATTATTTCTTTTTTTCTTGATGATTAGGTACAACGCTAGCATGTTTCCTAAAAAAATGAATAAATTTCATTGCCACTAAGAAAGACCCAGTGGAATGCAAATTTATTCAACAAAGAATTAATGCTCTTCAATTTCTTCTAGATGCAATGCAAGAAGTTGGTTTGAGAAAAGGGGATTTTAATGAATCACGTGTGGCAAAAAAGGAAAAAGAACGTCAACCACCGTTATATGGAATGATTGGAAAATGACACTTTGGAAGATTTGCAGACATGAAAGATCCATTAGAAGATTGAAATGACCAAAATGACCAAAATGAAGTAGAAAATTTTGTGGAAGAAGACATAAATGATGTTCTAGAAGATTTTGAACATGGCTTAGTTGATATTATGGAATAGCTTTAAGTTATGCTTGCAAATAAAGCTCAATTTTGAAAGTTATTAATCAGTTTTACTTTTAATGTTTAAACTTTGATATTCTAGGAGAATAATCCTTATTTTTTGCAAAAAAATATGTGATTACTATTAATTTTTTACATAAAATTCAGAGAAAATGCTATATTTTTTAAAGTTTTTTTTTAAAGATTTTCCCCAAAAAAACGTTTATTTAACATGTTTTTTTTTTACAAAGTGTCTCAAAATGTATATTATTTTCATTATATTTATATTGAAAATGTGTATTTTTTGGTCATATGATTAAAAATATTGGTTTTTTAGTTTTTTAGTGACAATTATTTTATGTGCATTGAAATATTAATTAACAATACATGAACATATAGAAAATCTTAACTTTAAAATATAAACCATTTTTTATTTTATTTTTTTAACTATGTGAAAAAATAAATTATTTCATTACATAAAAAATTAAAAAATTAAAAATAAAACAAATACCTATGTACACTTTAAAATAAACATTTCAAGGAAGAAGACATTAGAAAATGTATAGTGTCAAAATCAACCCTCTAAAAAAAGTAGGTGATTCTACATCACCACTATTCAAAATCGACATGAAAATCATGACATTTAAAAAAAAAAAATTCATAAGAAAATTTAAAGTGCCAAAACTATGCTTAAAAATAAAAAGGGTGATTCTGCATCACCACTTTTCAAAATCAGGTGTTTTTTTTGCTACCTCAAAAAACGGATACCAGGAAATTTTCTCGTTTGATCAGTAATAGTGTTTACAACGTCGATGGCACTACTAGCTTTGGTGGATAACATGGCGTCAACCTGACATACTAGCTCCTCTTTCTCTGATTGTCATCTCAGAGTACGAATATTTTTTGTTGTTGCAAAGTTTGGTTTTTGTTTTTCTCTACAGTGTCAACTGCACTATTAGTTTTGTTGGATAAAATGGTGTCAGCCAAACATACTAATGGTCAACTCACTGGATAAAATTTATTTTGTCTTTTTGTTTTGGTACTCGAAATCTTATCAATTTTTGAGTGGGAATACCTTTGTAACTACCTGAGTAATGTTTTGTAAAAAAGTGATGATGGAGGGTCAAGATGGTCTACTTAATTTCTGAAAACTTTAATGCCACTTAAAAGTATCTGGTCGAAGGTTATGCACTCCCAGATTAATCTTTTTTGATAAACAAGGTCTCAATATAAAATCTCTTTTATTAATAGAAATTTCGCATCTCCTTACACACAATTATCAAATCACAATTTTTGCAAAAATGAAGTATAAGCATTATCCAAGTTTTTCATCTTGGAATATTTATGGATGAAATTATATACATACACCACATGTAATGTTATATATTTATGAAGAACATATATGCTTGTGTGACTTTGATATTCGAAGGATTGTTATTGATACTACATAAATATGTAAAATATTCATGTCCATTTTAATTATAAAATATGAGCTTTTAAATAAATTATACATATGATTTATTAGTCCTTGCCTCACGTCTGGGACTATAGTAATCGAAATGGAGGACTTAGCATTACTTTAAACTGCTTTACATTATGACTACTACAAATAACCAATGTTTTTATTTTATATTCCAAGGAATATTCTCTGTCATCCAATGAAACAATTTACAGTCTTATTGGCCTCATATCGAGGCGATAAGGATATATTTCATAAATTCTATATCTTAATCAATATCACTTTACAAAAAAAGGTAATTCTAGATTTTTACTAGCATTAATCATAAAGCATTTAACGTTTACAAATATTTCACTCAATTTGTCTAGACAGACCAATATGAAATAAATGACAAAAAAACATTTGTGGCCTGCATAACGAAAACACTTGCATGAACAAAAACACCTATGACCATCATCCATGTAATTGAAAACAGGTGGCTTGGATGGGGATGCAAGTGGCAGTTAGGTATTTTATCAGATTTGTTTAGACCTGTCTCACAATTTAGTTTCATAATCAAGAAACCACATTCATAATTCAGTTTTAGGACCATAATCAAGAAACCACATTCACAATTCATTTTCGGGATGGAATTCACAATTTAGTTTCATAATCAAGCAAGCATACCTCAAGCAAGTGTGATCTCTGTTACCAGTCAATGTTGGTTGTATAGAAGCATGGGTATTTGGAAGTAGAGCAGGTGTTTGTTGTATGGAACCTTAGCTGTATGGAAACACAACAGCTCCTAAATGCTAAGTAGTTCAGAATTTGCAGCGGAAGCACCAACAGATTTCACTTATTGTTGCAATACTTATTCCTCATGCGAGTTGCAATGGAGCTCGAGGGATCTTGGTAAGTGGGTGAAAATGCAAAGATGGGTAACACTTTTGTGACAATTTGGGGTGGAAATTTTTTTTCCTCCATAGTTCAGCTGAACTCTTGTGATATTTCGGCCAAACAATTCAGGAGTTCGGCCGAACTATTGAATTTTGTTCGGCCGAACTTCATTTGCCGTTTACATTGACGGCGTACTGACGACAATGGAAAATATATTTTTCACCTGAGTTTGGAAAATCGGCAAACAAAGTTCAGCCGAAATATAAGTTTGACCGAACTATTATTTTATAAATATATCGCCCGCAACTTGTTCCGGGTTTCTATTCACATTTATCCCGCACTCATTTCTGTCCAGCATTCTTGCATGCTCATTTATGTCCAGCATTCTCACGTGCTCATTTCTGACATTTATCATGTGCTCATTTCTGTTGAGCATTCTCTCGCGCTCATTTCTGTCCAGCATTCTCACGCGCTCAGTTTTATCACATGCGAATTAAGATCAAGGAGGTAAGATATACCAAATTTTAAATTTCTATAATTTTTTTTGTTGTTGTTTTTTTAATTTGGTTTTAATCTGATTTTTTTGTTGCAGAGGTCTTCCATGACGTCTTCAGGGATCGTTGTCTTCAGCGTCCTCTGCCACGACTTTCCAGGTACGTTTAACATTGTCACTGTTATCCTGTAGGGAACTTATGCAGAAGAGAAATCGGTTATGAATGAGAGAGGCCCTGTCTCTGCTTTTTTTTGGCTCTGTCTCTATTAATTAAATATGAAAATTTATAATACTACTGTGTACATTTGATAATATTTTGGAACATGTTAATTTTTTTTTTTTTTTTTTTCTGAATTGGTCTACTCCTATATTGATACAAAAATAAAATTACAGAGAGGCAGTGGCCTCAAGAGGTCTGGCCCATAGATGCGGCATATGCACATTACAATGCTGGACATTGACTAAAAAGACTAGCTGGATACTGACCAAGAGAGCTTCAAACACCATGACCATGTCTGACCCAGAGATACAGCTTACTACTATAACGAGACTGTAAACTGACCAGAGGAAATTCATAGACCCTAACAGATTGACTGGGCTAATACAGATGAATAGGTTAGCGCTGCCCATTTCAAAACTAAAATCTAACACTTTGAATTGTTGTAGCCATCACCAAAAATCAAAGACGCATGCAGTAGAATGCTGCCCACGCAGGGGAAACTAGTAGTTTAACATAAGAGAAAGCATATGTGCATGAGAACTATAGAGCCTAAGTTGACTATAAAACAAGAAGGAATTGAACACCTTCGTGCTATCGAAAATCAAAAACCAAGGAGCGCAGACCTGATTAAGCTTCATGAGAGGTGGATGGCACTTCCTCGATGATGCGGCATGCATAATTGTAGGGATATTCTTCCACATGAGGATGACTTTCCTTGCTTGTAGAGCCGCCACCAATTGGGACGCTTGGACCAGCTTGCAGGCTCACATCCTGGGATGCAATGCCACCAGTTTCCATGCTCGGCCTGTTGTCATTCTGAGAAGTGCCAAGCGCGTCTTCCTCCCTTGTCTCCAGAGCCACCCCTGTGGTTGCATTAACTAGACCAGAGGAAACTTCTCGAAGCTCAATGGTGACTGAAGCTAAGAAGGAGAAATTGCTGAGAGTATATGGGTACTGAAAACGAGCAATGTGAGATTGAGTCCTGGAGGAAAGATGAAAGTGTGCTACCAAATTATGCCGCCCTCGACCCCATCCACGACCCCTTATGGAGATGGGATAGCAAATAGGGTAGAAGTCTAAAGAGAAGGACGAGGATTCAGAAGTGGAGGAGGAGGGCTGGAAATTAACTTGCCCACAGGAACTTCCCCTCCTGCGGCGCAATCTTGGCATAATGTAAAGAGAAGGAAGAGCGGAACTAGCAGCAATTTTGTGGAGACAGGGGGAAACTGAAAGGGGACTAGCGTCAGCTCGCAGAGGATTACTGGAGTAAGTTGAGGACAAATGACCACTGTGATTGCAGAAAGGGCTATGGGAAACATGAAATCCCGGCACCAAGTCAACACAGCATCCCAATGCGCATCGTTTCCCAGTGCTGGTGCGAGAGCATGGCTCTGCGGCAACAAGGGAGCAACAAGTGCACAGGGGAGGAGCACAAATGAGTTCTTGGAGGGGCGCCATGACAGAAGAATGAGCCGGCTGGTATGGAGGGACGAGTTGCATTAACGCAACATTGAAGATTTGAGCAGAAGACTTTAAAACAGACATCATGCGAGGTTGGATGGTAGTGGTGATAAGCCACACGCTGACCCACCAAATCACCAACGTACAGATCTCCTCGTTACCCACCCGCATCCGGGATGGAACATGTTATTTAAATTATATATACATATGTACTTTTTTTGGCTCTATCTCTGCTCTTTTTGGCTCTGTCTCTGCTCTTTTTGGCTCTATCTCTGCTTTTTTTAGCTCTGTCTCTATTAATTAGATATGAAAATTTATAATACTACTATGTACATTTGAGAATATTTTGGAACATGTTTATATAAATTATATATACATATGTACTTTTTTTGGCGCTCTGCCTTATGTAAAATGATTCATTCCATATTATTCATAGATCAAATGTCATTTAAATATACAAGATTTATCATAATGTAGAATGACTCATTCCATATTCATTTTTAGATTTAGGAGGAGCTTTTGAGAATGCCAATAAAGACTGAGCAAGAATCATCTTCAACATCTATTAATTAGATATGAAAATTTATAATACTACTGTGTACATTTGAGAATATTTTGGAGCATGTTTATATAAATTATATATACATATGTACTTTACATATACATATGTACTTTATAAATATTTTGGAACATGTTTGTTGTGTGAGGAAGTGGTACTTTATGATGATAAGTTTAGTGATTGAAGGAAGTAGAATATTTTATTTTTGAAATTATTATTACACTTGTATTGAAACACTTAATAGATATGTAGGTTCATTGATATTTACCTTAATATCTTGTACAACCCATTTCATCCAAAACATTGAAAAAGAAGTAACTACTATGTATTCCACTTCTATTCTAGACAGAGAAAGTAATGACTCTTTCTTGCTTAACCATTAAACCAAAGACTCATCCTAAGTAGAATTATACATTGTCCACTTGTACTTTTCATGTCATCCACACAAGCCTAGTTGAATATCTATATGTTGTCAATGTAGATTTCTCACCTTTTGGGTACTATAGTCCATTGTTTGTAGTCTCTTTCAAGTATCTTAACATCTATTTGTTGGTAATAGATGACTTTCTCACCTTTTGGGTACTATAGTACATTGTTTGTAGTCTCTTTCAAGTATCTTCATATCTGTTTTTTGGTGTTTGTTGGTAATAGATGACTCTATTTAGTTGTTGATTGAAATATTCCAACTAATATAAATTCCAAAATTATATCTAGTATTTAAACCTTGTTATGTATATCAAGCTTCCTATCATATAGATGTAAAGGTTATGATCAACAGATCACTTCATTCATCATCCATTATCTGCACATAACTTGCATCCAATTGATATGGAGATTCACTTAGGTCATTCATCATCAATCATCTTCACATAACTTGAATTCCAAAATTATATCTAGTCTAAACCTTGTTATGTATATCAAGCTTCCTATCATATATATGTAAAGGTTATGATCAACATCACTGAATTCATCATCCATCATCTGCACATAACTTGCATCCAATTGATACGGAGATTCACTTAGGTCATTCATCATCCATCATCTGCACTTAACTTGAATTCCAAAATTATATCTAGTCTAAACCTTGTTATGTATATCAATCTTCCTATCATATAGATGTAAAGGTTATGATCAACATCACCTCATTCATCATCCATCATCTGCACATAACTTGCATCCAATTGATATGGAGATTCACTTAGGTCATTCATCATCCATCATTTGCACATAACTTGCATGTTATGTGCATCCAATTGATATTCAACATGTATATAGTATTTAGAAGCAAAAATTAATTTTACAAAACATAGGTTTTAACCAATTATATAGTTTTTCTGTTTCATATCCATGGTATCAAACAATGAGAGAGAAAAAACGTTTTATATTCAACTTGTAAAACACAAATTAGCCATAACAGTTTCCCATTGAAACCAAAAGTGATTTGATACAAAACATAGGTTTTAACTTAATCTAGTAAATGCCCCTACATTCAATTTCTAGAATAGACCTAATTAGAAGTTTGTCATTTTCATATCCATGATAGTTCTATAGGTAGAGTCTGTAAAGGGCAAGCTAGCCTTTGGATCTCATCTTTTATGAAAGATAAAATATCTAGTAAATGCCCCTACAGTCAATCTTTGGAATAGATCAAAATTCCCCTACAGTAAATGCCCCTACAGTCAACATGTATCTTGTTGGGGTTCCCATGTTTTGGCCAGATTGGCAAGACCAAAAGATGAGACAACATCAAAACCACTTTGGGGCCCTAGGATCTAGCCCTCCTGGACCCGAAGAGGGATCTCTCCAATAAACAAAGAATAATTTATCTTTGAAGCTCAAGATGAAATATTAGGCTAGTTATGAAGCACAAAGGGGGGTTTTTAAAAATGATTTGGTTGAAGGGTTGCTGGGTTGGTTAGGAGATCATAGGCCGAGAAAGCAATGGGAGGAAAGGAACGAAACAACAGGCTGTTTCAGCAAAGAGGATGGGCCAAGACCGTGCCATCCATTGGGCTATGGAGTCATGATAGGAAAATTACTTACATCCACTAGCCAAGGCTTCCAAAGGGCATGTCATCTAATACTAAAGGATCTTTAGATTAGAGAGTGGGGTGGAACATTAAGGAGGAAAGTGAAAGAAGGAAAGCAACCGAATTTTTGTCTATAGATCAGGTCAGAGGTCATTTAACTCCAGACCTGCTTGGACATACTCAAAGGCAGCTCTCAAAGAGACAAAGGGGCTGCTTATAGATCAGACCAGAGGTCATTTAACTCCAGGTCTGCTTTAGCAACTCCAAGGGAAAGACAGAGATAATATTACAAAGGGATCTCAGAAAGGTAAATAGGTCATGCAAGGATTCTAGTGGACAGGGCTAACACTTATCCCCAGTGCTCCCAAACTTTCCAGCTTAAACCCCTCAAGAACATCTAAGAACGTCATCAACTAATTCATACATAAGCCAGCAGGCAATGACATCCGCTGCGCTGGTTAAATCAACTGAAACCAGCTCTTAGATAGCACATACAGCAGAAAACATAAAGGTAGGGAGAGCAGACAGCATGGGGCACCTAACAAGGGTGAATCCTATACCATTATTCTGATGCCTACCAGAAGAACATGAAACAATGTGAAAATGTAATAAACAGAGTAAGAAAACATCACCAATAGCAATAGACCAGGATCCTGTGAAAAGTGCTTTGATTAATAGATGCAAAACCAGTCATGTACAATAAGCTCAATGGCTATTACAGTCCAGACTTCTCCTCCCAACCTATTACATACAAACTACTCTGCTATTCCCTCCCACGACTGTTCTAATAGTCAAGAACGAATCCCTCTAACAGAAACTACGCAGCAACTGAACAACAACAACCTTTACAATATGTTCTCGGGGATCTTTTATAGGAGAAGAGAGAAAACAGAGGTAAATAGACAATTAATTTAGATTCATTAAGACAGAATGGCGGAGGTGTTCACACCCATGCTGCTTAATGGCTGTCTGCAACGTTGAATGTACTCTAAGACTGGTCGGAGATCTCTGTCAGGTCGAAATCGACCTCTGATATTTCTTTGGAGTCCTTATGGTGCTTGGAGCTCTGTGCTGCCACTCTGAAATAAATGAACTGGGCGAAATATCTGCATGGCTTCTCCATTCCTTTATTATTGCGGCTCAGACAGGGCAATTAATCTTTTCAGGGCTCGAGGAGGCATGGAGAACGTTGTGGGAAGTCGTACTTCAGGAGTAAACGTGCTCTGCTGTTAGGTGGCGCAGTTATGACTTGCTGGTGCGCTCTTCGTCTTCAAACAGTGCCTTAATTCTTTGAATGCGGGATTAGCGCTTCAAATATCCAATTACAGGCCCAAATCCCTTCTAATCCGGTCTCTGCTGATTTGATGGCCGGCTGAAATGGCCTCTCTGTGCTGCCTGCACTGTACAATAAACATATTATCAACCAGGCAATGGTGGAGAAATGTGGTGGAGGTGGAGGAATGGTGGCGGAACCGTGGAGAAACAATGGAAAGAATGAAAAGTGGCGGAGAAATGGTGGCTTTTACTATAATGGTAACAAAATGCAATGAAATGATGAAATCTTATGGACAATGGAATTTGGTGATCGTATGCAGCGTAGACTGTTAGATCTAGGTCTGGGAACAAAGATCAATGGTGTAGGTTGAGCGGCGTAACAATATGTGAAATGGGCAAACAACATACAAAACACATGAAACCCGACGGAGATGAATGAAAGAGTGGGACCCAGTAGAGGCGGAGGGCGATTGGATCAGAACCGTCAAATCTGGAAAGGACGGACGGCTAGGATTCAATCGGGCAATCACAATCGGGGGGCAGACGAAACGGTTTGCGATTGCGATTGGAGAGGAGTTTGCGATTGAGCACTGACCGTTGATCTCGGGTCCAGATCAACGGCTCACAATCCATCGGAGGGAGAAACAGGAGGTGCGAAGGGAATGAAGCGATTAGCGCTGAGCCGTAGGATCAGCAGGGAGATGGACGGACAGGATTGAATCGAAGCATCGAAGGAAAGGCTTGCGATCAGCGATCGGAAGGGGGGTTGCGATTGAGCGATAGCCGTAGGATCAGCAGGGAGATGTACGGCTATGATGTAATCGGGAGATCTCAATCGGGACGGCACCCATGTGAGTTGCGATTGCGATCAGAAAGGATTTGCGATTGAGCGCAAACCGTAGATCTGGGTGAAAACAGACGGTGGAGATTTAATCGGAAGGGCAATGCGATCGGGAGAGGAGTTGTGATCGGAAGCTGCGATGACCGTCGGATCTGTGAGAGAATGGGCGGTCAGGATTAAATCGGAGCATCGCAATTGAGAGGTGCAAAATGAGTGTTGCGATTGCGATTGATGGGGGCTTGCGATTGGCGCTCCACCGTTGGATCTGCAGGGTAGATCAACGGCCTTGATTACATCGCGAGACTTGATTAATAAAATGATCGCATCGGGGCTTTTGCTGTTTACAAAGGAAATACGCACCCGCCCGACCTTCCGATTACGATTGGCGCTCGGGACTTAAGCGCTTGGTCCCAGCGCGGGGTCATGTGTGGGGAAGTGGTTAGAAGGGGCTGGCAAAAAGGGGCTAGGCCTTATAATAAGGTCGGAAGTGGGTTTTAGCCCATTTTAATGTAATTTGAGGGCCGGGGAAAGGTAACGATAGAGGAATAGAAGGGGAAAAAGGGAAAACAAGGGGTAGGGGAGGAATTTAAAGTGGATTTTGAGGGGATTTGAGGGGTAGATGGGGAAATAGAAGGGGAGACAAGGGGGAATAAAAAGAGGCTAAATGAGGGGAAATAAGAGGGAAAAGGAAGGCCTTGGGCATTTCTTCACATAGCAGAGAGGCTTATAAGGGAAATCAGCAGAGGGGATACTATCAAAGGATAACAGACACATGGAGGCTTCAAGGAGACTGTGTTTTCAGGGGAAATGCATTCCTTGAAGACTCAACAACAATTTAGCCCCCTATTTGCTTGTCAAAAATTTTATAGGGGGGCTAACAGTGGCTCCACATGGGGATGGCTTCTTCTTGAAGGAGCCAAGAAACCAGAAGATGATCTCTTGGTGTAGGCCAGATGCCTGCTACTTGAACCATCCATTTCTTTCTTTGATCAGCTGCCACAAACTGTGAAGACAACATATCAGGAGTACAATTCTCCCAAACAACTACCTACCCACACTATAGTCCTAAAATTTTTCTTCTGGGGTGCATTTGGACTTGCAGACCCTTTACATCATTAACTTTTACAAACAGGAAAAATAAACCTAGTCTACTTCTACCCTTATTTCTCCATGAGACCAGATTAGACTGTTGGTCTCACATGTTTCTCTACCTACACTACTACCTGCTAGGATTAGACTGTCTAGCAGGTTTCTTCTCTACATTCTAAGACAACAATTTAAACAACTAATCTACTTGCTCATAGGCTGAGCTTTATTGAGCTTTTCCTACCTACCCTACTCTAACTGAAATATTTACAAGCTAGCTTACAAACATTGTTTTCCAATGTAACCAGTCTATCAAGTGATCCCATGGCTGGTCCTTCTTGCTCAACTCCTTGAGCATGTTGGATAGGCAGGGCAGCTCCCACTCTTTTTGTTCAAAATCAACAGCTTTGAAAAAATTTCTTTCTGCTTGCAATATACTGCTGAGCAAGACCTTTGATCCTTCTTCAAATGTATGCAAGAAATGTGCATAAGGATCATGAAAAGATACCTGGCTGCAAATGTCTGGCAGGCTGGCTTCGACCAGGATCTCTTCTTCTTCCACTGGATCCAGAAGAAGACTCTCTTAAGAGAGAGAATCTCCCTCATCATCTAAACTGGAGGACTCATCGTATATTGGGGCTGAGTCCTCTCAGAGCTCCGATATGTTCTGCTCTGAGGTGCAGGGCTCCGTGAAAAGGTCTGTATATTCTTGAGCAGTGGTTTGTTCCATTGCTTCCTCCTTTTCAAGAGAAAGCTCTTTTCTTTCACTCTGCTCAAGAAACTCTTCTTCGCTTTCCTCCTCATGTTCTGAAAGGAAATACTGCTGGCGTCTGATCTCATGACACTCATCACTGATGCTTTCATAACTTTCCCCATCAGTGTCATAGATAGGCGGACCTGACCAAGTCCACCTTTCTGGGCACACAGCAGGTCTTTCTTCGTCCTGATCCACCGAGGAGTCTTCTGAATCTGAATCAACAAACTCATAAAATGGATGAGCAGGAGCGTGTGTTCTATAGAAGGCCTCAGAGGTGGACTGCTGATTTAATATCTGTTAAATCTCTTCATCTGTCAAAAGAGGGGTTTCCCTTTCATCATGGACAGAAGAGCAGCAATCCTCTCTCTCTTGCATTAGCTGACTGGGAGGCGGGATGTCTTCTTGAGCCTCTTCTTCAACATCAGACTTTGCCTCTTCTGTGCGGTCTTCTGCTTCCTCAGGGCAGCTTTCCCTATCAGCCTTTGCTAATAGGTCCTGATGTTCTCTGGCCAGCGTAACACAAGGCATAGATAAGTAATCAGGCAGTTCCTGATCACTTTCCTCTTCATCTTCTACAGATTCTTGAGCATCATATAGGTCCTGCTCATCTTCTAGATCTTGAGTTTGTTCTTGTTCTGAAGACGACATGGCCTGTTCAAAATAATCATCATCTGCATTCATATTAGCCATGTACGTCTCCAGCATTTTGGTAAGCACTTCTGTTATTCTGCATGCTTTATTATACAAAGCATTATACTTTTCATCCCTGTCCATGCTTGGATTCGTGATTGTGCAAAGAAGGCTATTGTCTCTTCTCAACCAGTTCAGTGTTCTTCACCAGTGGAGTCATCAGGTCTTTGGATCATAGGGAGTGTGGAGTTGCCAGGTGGATGATTATGACTGTTTGGAGCTGAATGTTGTCCACCATTAGCAATGAAAATCCAATCTAGAGACAAAGCAGTTCTTTCCCCAGTGGAGTCGCCATTATGTTGGGGTTCCCATGTTTTGGCCAGATTGGCAAGACCAAAAGATGAGACAACATCAGAACCACTTTGGGGCCCTAGGATCTAGCCCTCCTGGACCCGGAGAGGGATCTCTCCAATAAACAAAGAATGATTTATCTTTGAAGCTCAAGATGAAATATTAGGCTAGTTATGAAGCACAAAGGGGGGTTTTTAATAATGATTTGGTTGAAGGGTTGCTAGGTTGGTTAGGAGATCATAGGCCGAGAAAGCAATGGGAGGAAAGGAACGAAACAACAGGTTGTTTCAGCAAAGAGGATGGGCCAAGACCGTGCCATCCATTGGGCTATGGAGTCATGATAGGAAAATTACTTACATCCACTAGCCAAGGCTTCCAAAGGGCATGTCATCTAATACTAAAGGATCTTTAGATTAGAGAGTGGGGTGGAACATTAAGGAAGGAAAGTGAAAGAAGGAGAACAACCAGATTTCTATCTATAGATCAGGTCAGAGGTCATTTAACTCCAGACCTGCTTGGACATACTCAAAGGCAGCTCTCAAAGAGACAAAGGGGCTGCTTATAGATCAGACCAGAGGTCATTTAACTCTAGGTCTGCTTTAGCAACTCCAAGGGAAAGACAGAGATAAGATTACAAAGGGATCTCAGAAAGGTAAACTGTTCGTGCAAGGATTCTAGTGGGCAGGGCTAACACTTATCCCCAGTGCTCCCAAACTTTCCAGCTTAAACCCCTCAAGAACATCTAAGAACGTCATCAACTAATTCATACATCAGCCAGCAGGCAATGACATCCGCTACGCTGGTTAAATCAACTGAAACTAGCTCTTAGATAGCACATAGAGCAGAAAACATAAAGGTAGGGAGAGCAGACAGCATGGGGCACCTAACAAGGGTGAATCCTATACCATTATTTTGATGCCTACCAGAAGAACATGAAACAATGTGAAAATGTAATAAACAGAGTAAGAAAACATCACCAATAGCAATAGACCAGGATCCTGCGAAAAGTGCTTTGATTAATAGATGCAAAACCAGTCATGTACAATAAGCTCAATGGCTGTTACAGTCCAGACTTCTCATCCCAGCCTATTACATACAAACTACTCCACTATTCCCTCCCACGACTGTTCTAACAGTCAAGAACGAATCCCTCTAACAGTAACTACGCAGCAACTGAACAACAACAACCTTTACAATATGTTCTCGGAGATCTTTTATAGGATAAGAGAGAAAACAGAGGTAGATAGACAATTAATTTAGACTCATTAAGACAGAATGGCGGAGGTGTTCACGACCATGCTGCTTAATGGCTGTCTGCAACGTTGAATGTACTCTAAGACTGGTCGGAGATCTCTGTCAGGTCGAAATCGACCTCTAATATTTCTTTGGAGTCCTTGTGGTGCTTGGAGCTCTATGTTGCCACTCTGAAATAAATGAACTGGGCGAAATATCTGCATGGCTTCTCCATTCCTCCATTATTGCGGCTCAAATAGGGCAATTAATCTTTTCAGGGCTCGAGGAGGCATGGAGAACGCTGTGGGAAGTCGTACTTTAGGAGTAAACGCGCTCTGCTATTAGGTGGCGCAGTTATGACTTGCTGGTGCGCTCTTCGTCTTCAAACAGTGCCTTAATTCTTTGAATGCGGGATTAGTGCTTCAAATATCCAATTACAGGCCCAAATCCCTTCTAATCCGGTCTCTGCTGCTTTGCTGGCCGGCTGAAATGGCCTCTCTGTGCTGCTTGTGCTGTACAATAAACATATTATTAATTGGGCAGTGGTGGAGAAATGCGGTGGAGGTGGAGGAATGGTGGCGGAACCGTGGAGAAACAATGGAAAGAATGCAAAGTGGCGGAGAAATGGTGGCTTTTACTATAATGGTAACAGAATGCAATGAAATGATGAAATCTTATGGACAATGGAATTTGGTGATGGTATGCAGCGCAGACCGTTAGATCTAGGTCTGGGAACAAAGATCAACGGTGTAGGTTGAGCGGTGTAACAATATGTGAAACGGGCAAACAACATACAAAACACATGAAACCCGATGGAGATGAATGAAAGAGTGGGACCCAGCAGAGGCGGAGGGCGATTGGATCAGAACCGTCAGATCTGGAAAGGATGGACGACTAGGATTCAATCGGGCAATCGCAATCGGGGGGCAGACAAAACGGTTTGCGATTGCGATTGGAGAGGGGTTTGCGATTGAGCGTTGACCGTTGATCTCGGGTCCAGATCAACGGCTCACAATCCATCGGAGGGAGAAACAGGAGGTGCGAAGGGAATGAAGCGATTAGCGTTGAGCCGTAGGATCAACGGGGAGATGGACGGACAGGATTGAATCGGAGCGTCGGAGGAAAGGCTTGCGATCAGCGATCGGAAGGGGGGTTGCGATTGAGCGATAGCCGTAGGATCAGCAGGGAGATGGATGGATATGATGTAATCGGGAGATCTCAATCGGGGCGGCACCCTTGTGAGTTGCGATTGTGATCGGAAAGGATTTGCGATTGAGCGCAGACCGTAGATCTGGGCGAAAACGGACGGTGGAGATTTAATCGGAAGGGCAGTGCGATCGGGAGAGGACTTGTGATCGGAAGCTGCGATGACCGTCGGATCTTTGAGAGAATGGGCGGTCAAGATTAAATCGGAGCATCGCAATCGGGAGGTGCACAATGAGTGTTGCGATTGCGATTGACGGGGGCTTGCAATTGGCGCTCCACCGTTGGATCTGCAGGGTAGATCAACGACCTTGATTACATCGCGAGACTTGATTAATAAAACGATCGCATCGGGGCTTTTGTTGTTTACAAAGGAAATACGCACCCGCCCGACCTTCCGATTGCGATTGGCGCTCGGGACTTAAGCGCTTGGTCCCAGCGCGGGGTCATGTGTGGGGAAGTGGTTAGAAGGGGCTGGCAGAAAGGGGCTAGGCCTTATAATAAGGTCAGAAGTGGGTTTTAGCCCATTTTAATGTAATTTGAGGGCTGGGGAAAGGTAACGATAGAGGAATAGAAGGGGAAAAAGGGAAAACAAGGGGTAGGGGAGGAATTTAAAGGGGATTTTGGGGGGATTTGAGGGGTAGATGGGGAAATAGAAGGGGAGACAAGGGGGAATAAAAAGAGGCTAAATGAGGGGAAATAAGAGGGAAAAGGAAGGCCTTGGGCATTTCTTCACATAGCAGAGAGGTTTATAAGGGAAATCAGCAGAGGGGATACTATCAAAGGATAACAGACACATGGAGGCTTCAAGGAGACTGTTTTTCAGGGGAAATGCATTCCTTGAAGACTCAACAACAATTTAGCCCCCTATTTGCTTGTCAAAAATTTCATAGGGGGGCTAAAATATCTAGTATTTAGAAACAAAAAGCAATTTGATACAAAACATAGGTTTTAACCAAGTATATAGTTTTTCATTTTCATATCCATGGTCTCAAACAATGAGAGATAAAAAACCTTTTATATTTAATGTATGTAAAACACAAATTAGCCATATCTCTATAATAGATCTAAATAGAAGTTTTTAATTTTCATATCCATGGTCTCAAACAATGAGAGAGAGAAAAACCTTTTATATTCAACATGTAAAACACAAATTAGCCATAAAAGTTTCTGATTGAAACCATAAGTAATTTGATACAAAACATAGGTTTTAACCTAAGAGTAAATGCCCCTACAAGTCAATCAATCTCTCAAATAGTTTTAAATATAGAAGTTTTTCATTTTCATATCCATGGTCTCAAACAATGAGAGAAAAAACCTTTTATATTCAATGTATGTAAAACACAAATTAGCCATATCTCTAGAATAGATCTAAATAGAATCTTTTGATTTTCATATCCATGGTCTCAAACAATAAGAGAGAAAAAAACCTTTTATATTCAACATGTAAAACACAAATTAGCCATAAACGTTTCCCATTGAAACCATAAGTGATTTGATACAAAACATAGGTTTTAACCTAAGAGTAAATGCCCCTACAGTCAATGTCTAGAATAGTTTTAAATAGAAATTTTTCATTTTCATATCCATGGTCTCAAATAATGAGAGAAAAAACCTTTTATATTCAATGTATGTAAAACACAAATTAGCCATATCTCTAGAATAGATCTAAATAGAAGTTTTTCATTTTCATATCCATGGTCTCAAACAATGAGAGAGAAAAAAACCTTTTATATTCAACATGTAAAACACTTGAATTAGCCATAAAAGTTTTTCATTGAAACCATAAGTGATTTGATACAAAACATAGGTTTTAACCTAAGAGTAAATGGCCCTACAAGTCATTCAAGATGTAAAACACTTGAATTAGCCATAAAAGTTTCCCATTGAAACCATAAGTGATTTGATACAGAACATATGTTTTAACCTAAGAGTAAATGCCCCTACAAGTCAATCAAACTCTTGAATACTTTTAAATATATAAGTTTTTCATTTTCATATCCATGGACTAAAACATTGAGATAAAAAACCTTTTATATTCAATGTATGTAAAACACAAATTAGCCATAGCTCTAGAATAGATATAAATATACGTTTTTCATTTTCATATCCATGGTCTCAAACAATGAGAGAGAAAAAAACCTTTTATATTCAAAATGTATATAACTTATTTAGAAACATAAAGTAATTTAATACAAAACATAGGTTTTAACCAATTATATAGTTTTTCATTTTCATATCCATGGTCTCAAACAATGAGAGAGAAAAAACATTTTATATTCAACATTTATATAACTTATTTAGAAACAAAAAGTAATTTAATACAAAACATAGGTTTTAACCAATTATATAATTTTTCATTTTCATATCCATGGTCTCAAACAATGAGAGAGAAAAAACCTTTTATATTAAACATGTAAAACACAAATTAGCCATAAACATTTCCCATTGAAACCATAAGTGATTTGATACAAAACATAGGTTTTAACCTAAGATTAAATGCCCCGACAAGTCAATCAATCTCTCAAATAGTTTTAAATATATAAGTTTTTCATTTTCATATCCATGGTCTCAAACAATGAGAGAAAAAACCTTTTATATTCCATGTATGTAAAAAAAAAATTAGCCATATCTCTAGAATAGATCTAAATAGAAGTTTTTCATTTTCATATCCATGGTCTCAAACAATGAGAGAGAAAAAAACCTTTTATATTCAACATGTAAAACACTTGAATTAGCCATAAAAATTTCCCATTGAAACCATAAGTGATTTGATACAAAACATAGGTTTTAACCTAAGAGTAAATGCCCCTACAAGTCAATCAATCTCTTGAATAGTTTTAAATATAGAAGTTTTTCATTTTCATATCCATGGTCTCAAACAATGAGAGAAAAAACATTTTATATTCAATGTATGTAAAACACAAATTAGCCATATCTCTATAACAGATTTAAATAGAAGTTTTTCATTTTCATATCCATGGTCTCAAACAATGAGAGAGAAAAAAATATTTTATATTCAACATGTAAAACACAAATTAGCCATAAAATTTTTCCATTGAAACCATAAGTGATTTGATACAAAACATAGGTTTTAACCTAAGAGTAAATGCCCCTACAAGTCAATCAATCTCTGGAATAGTTTTAAATATAGAAGTTTTTCATTTTCATATCCATGGTCTCAAACAATGAGAGAATAAACCTTTTATATTCAATGTATGTAAAACACAAATTAGCCATATCTCGAGGATAGATCTAAATAGAAGTTTTTCATTTTCATATCCATGGTTTCAAACAATGAGAGAGAAAAAAACCTTTTATATTCAACATGTAAAACACAAATTAGCCATAAAAGTTTCCCATTGAAACCATAAGTGATTTGATACAAAACTTAGGTTTTAACCTAAGAGTAAATGCCCCTACAAGTCAATCAATCTCTCGAATAGTTTTAAATATAGAATTTTTTCATTTTCATATCCATGATCTCAAAAAATGAGAGAAAAAACCTTTTATATTCAATGTATGTAAAAAAAAAAATTAGCCATATCTCTATAATATATCTAAATAGAATTTTTTCATTTTCATATACATGGTCTCAAACAATGAGAGAGAAAAAACCCTTTTATATTCAACAAGTAAAACACAAATTGGCCATCAAAGTTTCCCATTGAAACCATAAGTGATTTCATACAAAACATAGGTTTTAACCTAAGAGTAAATGCCCCTACAAGTCAATCAATCTCTCGAATAGTTTTAAATATAGAAGTTTCATTTTGATATCCATGGTCTCAAACAATGAGAGAAAAAACCTTTTATATTCAATGTACATGTAAAACACAAATTAGCCATATCTCTAGAATATATCTAAATAGAAGTTTTTCATTTTCATATCCATGGTCTCAAGTAATGAGAGAGAAAAAAACATTTTATATTCAGCATGTAAAACACAAATTAGCCATAAAAGTTTCCCATTGAAACCATAAGTGATTTGATACAAAACATAGGTTTTAACCTAAGAGTAAATGCCCCTACAAGTCAATAAATCTCTGGGATTGTTGTAAATATCTAGAAGTTTTTCATTTTCATATCCATGGTCTCAAACAATGAGAGAAAAATCCTTTTATATTCAATGTATGTAAAACACAAATTATCCATATCTCTAGAATAGATCTAAATAGAATTTTTTCATTTTCATATCCATGGTCTCAAACAATGAGAGAGGAAAAACCTTTTATATTCAACATGTAAAACACTTGAATTAGCCATAAAAGTTTCCCATTGAAACCATAAGTGATTTGATAGAAAACATAGGTTTTAACCTAAGAGTAAATGCCTCTACAAGTCAATCAATCTCTTGAATAGTTTTAAATAGAAGTTTTTCATTTTCATATCCATGGACTCAAACACTAAGAGAAAAAACCTTTTATATTCAATGTATGTAAAACAAAAATTAGCCATATCTCTAGAATAGATCTAAATAGAAGTTTTTTCATTCTCATATCCATGGTCTCAAACAATGAGAGAGAAAAAAACCTTTTATATTCAACATGTAAAACACTTGAATTAGTCATAAAAGTTTCCCATTGAAACCATAAGTGATTTGATACAAAACATAGGTTTTAACCTAAGAGTCGATGTATGTAAAACACAAATTAGCCATAGCTCTAAAATAGATCTAAATAGAGGTTTTTCATTTTCATATCCATGGTCTCAAACAATGAGAGAGAAAAAAACCTTTTATATTTAACATGTATATAACTTATTTAGAAACAAAAAGTAATTTAATACAAAACATAGGTTTTAACCAATTATATAGTTTTTCATTTTCATATCCATGGTCTCAAACAATGAGAGAGAAAAAACCTTTTATATTCAACATGTAAAACACAAATTTATTGTTTATTGATCGACATTGTAACATATCTTGGATATGTGTGTGTTGTGTACTTATAAATGTGTCTTTTTTAATAACCATGTGCTTTTTTCAATTATATACCAAGTGTGCTCCCACCACACCATATAAAGCGCAACTTGGTGAACTTCACATTTGCCACAAGTCGTGAACTTCACATTTTTATGAAATTAAAATGCGGGGACTTCAACAAATTTTTGTTTAAATGGAGTTTCACTTATTTTTTAATGACAATGTGTTTCTTTCAATTTTATACCAAGTGTGCTCCCACCATGTAAAACAAAATTTGTTGAACTTATCATTTTTATAACTTTTTTTTTGCTTAAATTGAGTTTCACACATCAATTAGTGCTTTGAAAGTTGTGTTTTACACAATTTGTTTATACTAAATTAAACATTAATTTTCTAAACTTTATTTTGAATTTAATTTAAATTAGTTATTTAAAAAATTAATTGTAAATGTCTACCATAGATATATATATCATGGAGGATGAATGACGAAGATCAACAAAATCCCATATCTCTACGAGAGGGGAGGATTAGGGATCGGGATCGAGAGCTGTTCATGGTAAATTTAAATATAATATTAAATCTCCATACATGTGTGTACATATGGAATTGATTTTTTATCAACTTTGTGAGTTAAAGTAATTGTTAATAAGTTTCATTTTTTATTTTTTAGGAGCTAATAAGAAGAGAAGGGTCTCTACTCCAGCCATGGATGCCCATGTTTCACCCAGTCGTGGTATGGTTTTAACAAAATTTAATAAATGAATATGTACACGTGTATTTATATGTATGCATGTATTTTTCAATTGATTATAAATTTGTATTTGTCTATGAAGCTTCTTTCTCCTCTCGAAAAGTTGGTGGTGGTTCAAATCCCCTTAGAGGGCCATCAATAAGTGGTAGCAGGTTGCGTGAAGGTGGTGATATTTATTCTCCTGGAGGCCAATCAATGGTTGCTGGTGCTAGTTCTCGGCAGGGTTGTTCTAGTTCTCAACAGTTTCAGGGTGGAGAAGATGCTAACCAACCACGTTGAGGTTGCCATCAATTTCAATATTTCTTTCATTGAATTTGTACAAATTTTTTTACATGTGTTTTTTCTAATATACAAAATTATATATATATTGATGCAGAGGCTGAAAATGTTCCAAATATTGGTCAAAATAGATGCAAGGCAGAATGCTACATTCAAGAAGAAGGTTTTCTACCCACCACAACTTATACAGCCGACATTTGTGATATGCCATGGCAAAGAACCATGGCGCAATGCACCTTAGAAAGGTGTCAACAACTTCATGCAAAATTGCGGAGAGATCTTGTGGCTTTGACTCTACATGCTGAGAGTCGAAAAAGCCTCGAAATAGTTACACATTCATTGGGAGAAATAGTAAATGTGTACAAAAATCTTGGGCCAACGACTGATACATTTGTATAAGTCATGAGAAAGAGAAAGGAAACAGTAATGGGTCCCGATAAATGGGAGGATGTAAAACAAAGAGTTATAAAAGATATGGCGAAGTCAATGTTTAATTTCAAGGAACGGCCAAAAAGAAAAATGTTGAAGGTGCAATATTTCAAGCACCCCGATATAGCTCACTATTTGTATGATAGGCACCTTGCGGCCTATGGAAGGCTCCCATGGAACGATGAGGTTCCTGTTTATTTTGCATAATTGTTTTACGCAGAATTTTTTTTGAAAATGAAACCCAATTACAATGACCTTCTGTTATAATTTTTTGGTCCGGGGAAAGGTCAATTGTATGTGTTGATATTGTAACAAGATGATGAGCTTAGTAAAAAGAGTCGCCTTCACTAAGTGGGCCCGCAGGCTATTTTTGGCGCAAGTCTGTTTTTAGACTATGTCTATTTTTAGACATGTCTATCATATTCTATGAGTTGCAGGATGCTATTTGTGGATGGTTGGTCAAGTTGGAAAAATAGATGGACTTCTATTTTTAGACATACTGGGCGGAATCTATTTTGAGATTGCCAGTCTAAAAATAGATATGTCGAATATTATTAGCTCTTAATAATATTTGGACTATAAACATTATCTTATTCTCTTGGAGCACTTCAGTTAAGTGCAAAAATGTGGCACAGGAGCTGACAGAAGGAATTACGCTATTCCTAAGGGTTAAGTGGAGCTATTGCATGGATACTTCAGTTAGAACTCATGTGACAGAGTTTGGTGGAGTTGATTGAGGAGTTAATGGAGTTGTGTTCAGTTTAACTTCCCAGTTGGGCCTGATTGGAGCTAGTTGTATCTAATATAAATGATTAATACACTAGTGAGAGTGGTGTGAATTAATTATTAATTAATTCACTAATTATTAACTCATTAATAAACTGAAGAATACATCAGTTAACTACAGTGCATGGACATTTTCAGTGGAGACCAGTGGAGAGGTAGGTGAAAGAGCAGGTTGACTATCAGTTGTGACTATAGTGTTGCATGAGTTTGCACCACACACTGATGGAGATGCCAATGAGGATTGCATGAGCAAGGATGGACTAATTTGAGTTCATTCAGAGCCAATATTTAGCAGGGATTGCGCAATAGAGGCAGTCTAGCAGGTGGCAAAGATCGATGCATGGATTTGCTAGATCGGGCATGATTAGTGTGTCGCGATTGTATTGTACTGAGAGCTTGATATGATCAGCTTTGTATGAGGATTGTTACATGATCTCTATGACATATATTAGATACAGATAGTTGGGGTTTTTAGCTTCAGGCTTTCCCGTTAAAACATTGTGTTCATATGTGTGAATTTTTATGGTTTCAATGTGTGCATGCAATTGATTTAATTTCTGCAAGTAATGATCAATAGTAGAAGAGATTTTGTATTGTGCATGAAGTCAAGTAGTGTGTGATCAGGAGAATATTGGATGTATAACGCATTTGTTAAATAATTTCTACATGGTATTAGAGCGATATTGATCATTGGAGAAATTGCAAATCATTGAAGCGATTGAGTTTTGTGCTGGTGGAATTCGAATTTGCAGTAGTGTTTTCTTGGTGTCGAAGTTGAGATGTATTTCAACGAATTGAGATTGGAGTATGCCCTTGAGGGAAGCTTTAATTATATTTCATGGAAGGACAGGATGGAGGCGGTGCTGGAGGATAATGGGTTGAAGGAGTTCATAGATGCAGAAATTCCAAAACCTACTTCTAGCAATGCTGTCGCACTTGACGCATGGCAAAAGAAGACAAAAAAATGTCGAAGGATTCTATTGGAAGGTGTGAAGGATCACATAGTGTCCAGCCTTCATGGTAAAGCTTCTCCATTCTTGATGTGGAAAGCTTTGACAGACTTGTTCCAAAGCAAGAGCGACCAGAGGAAGTTGGCGCTCAAGGATAAACTCAGGAAGATAAAAATGGAGAAAGGCGACAGTATACCCAAGTACCTCACGAAGTTTGTCCAGTGCAGGGATGAGCTGGGAAGTGTGGGGGTTACTGTAGATGAAGAGGACTTGGTGAGCTTGGCTCTCCTTGGGCTTCCGAAGAGTTGGCATTCCTATGAGGACTCTATCAATGGTCGGGAGAAACTGCCAGGATGGGAGTGACTTTGGTCAGATCTGGTGTAGGAGGAGATAAGGCGGAGTACCAGGGACGGATCTTCATCGAAGAATGAAGATAAAGAAAATTTCGCTTTGGCTGCCAAAGCAAGGAAGGTGAAGAGCAAGAGGAATACTTCTCAATCTAGTGCGAAAGGCAAGAAGCAGGACATGTCCAAGGTGAAGTGCTTCCACTGTCACCAACACGAACATTACGCCACTAATTTTCCACAGACGAAGAAAAATAAGCAGGCTGCTGGATCTGCAGCTGGAGAGGCCTTAGCCTCGCAGTTTGAGATGGATTTCTCGTTGATCGCATGCTTGGTCTCAAGTATGATGGGTTCAGTGTGGTTTCTTGACAGTGGTGCATCTTTCCATATGACCAGAGACAAATATTTGTTTACTGATATGGATGAGAAGGATCTTGGAGTGCACATCGAGATGGGCGATGATGGTAGATACAGTGCGACTGGTATCGGGACCATTTCCTTTGAGAGGGAGTCTGGAAAACCTTTCATCTTGAAGGATGTCATACATGTTCCAGGATTGGGAAAGAATCTGATCTCTGTGGAGATGTTGGAAGACAAGGGATATGATGTTGTCTTTAGCGAGGGAAAGGCTTTCCTGCGCAGTAAGGCAACTAGTGAAACCCGGAGGATAGGGGTTCGAGTTAAGAACCTTTATCAGTTGCAGGTAGATGGCTGCGCAAAAATGGCAAGCAAGGCAGAAGGAGTGGTGATTCGGGATGAGGGCGAGCTATGGCACAGGAGATTGGGCCATCTTCACCATGGTGCTTTGAAAATTTTGCAGCAGATTTCTACCAGGCTTCCCAAAGGTACACTTTCGCAGTTAGATCAGTGCAAGGGATGTACTTTGGGAAAATTTGTGAAAGCCACCTTTCATGAGAAGGATAGTCACACCAGGACGATCCTTGAGAGAATTCACATAGACGTGTGTGGACCTTTCTCAGTAGCTTCGACAGCAAAGCACAGGTATTATGTAATATTTGTTGATGATTTTTCTCGTAAGTGCTAGATCTTCTTCATGCAGAAGAAGAGCGAGACATACTCAAAGTTCTGTGAGTTCAAGGCATTGTTTGAGAAAGAATCAGGGAAGCAATTGAAGGCTCTTAGGAGTGATAATGGTCGTGAATTCATCTCTGGCGAATTCAAGGACTTTTGCAGCGCAGAAGGAATTCAAAGAGAGCTCATAGCGCCTCATAACCCACAGAAGAATGGGGTTGCTGAGCAAAAGAACAGAACGATCGTTGGTGATGCATGGGCGATGTTGCATGATCAGGGCCTTCCTATACATTTGTGGGCTGAAGCTTGCAATACTGCGGTTTATGTGCAAAACCGTTGTCCTCAAAAGGTAATTGGCATGAGTACACTCGAGGAGGCATTTTCTGGTAAGAAGCCTGATATTTCTCATTTGAAGATTTTTGGCTCACCTATTTACATTCATGTGACAAATAATGCCAGGAAGAAGCTAGAGCTAACCACAGAGGTTGGGATATTTGTGTGGTACACTGATACACCCCACAACTATCGTGTGTATTTTCCAGACAGTCGAAAGACTGTTGTGCGACGGGATATCAAATTTCATGAGGAGAAAGCCATGAAATGTTCGCTTGAGAGGGAGCCACACTTGCATGCAAATGAGGAGCTATTAGTTCCTAAGGATGAGCCTCGGGATGTGGATCAGCCACAAGAGGAGGTTCATGGAGTGGAAGAAACCACTCATGCAGCGCCAACCATCAGAGGGTGTAAGCGCACTATAGAAGCTGAGCGACTGAATCTTGATGCAGAGAATATTGTAGGAGCACCTACATCATAGCGCAGACAGAGATAGTCACCTGACCGATATACTGGATACATGGCTCTGATGAGCAAGTGTATCGTGATAGAGCCATCCTCTTTCGAGGAAGTTGTGGAGGACCCTGCATGGGTAGATGCCATGGTGGAAGAGTATGATTCGATTGTCAGAAACAATGCATGGGATGTTGTCCCAAGGCCGGAAGGGAAATCAGTGGTAGGTTTGATATGGATCTACAAAGTGAAGCAACTTGCTGACGGGAGCGTCGAGAATTACAAGGCAAGATTTGTAGCCTGGGGCTTCTCACAGATTGAAGGGATCGACTATGAGGAAACCTTTGCACCTATCGCAAGGTATTATTCCATACGGAGCATCCTAGCTCTCTCAGTGCAGATGGGATGGCACATTCATCAGATGGATGTGAAGACTGCGTTCCTCAATGGAGTCATTGAGGAGGAGGTGTGCATAGAGAAGCCCAAAGGTTTCGAGATCTTCACCAGCGAGTCGCATGTGTGCAGGCTAAAAAGCACGTTGTATGGGTTGAAACAAGCACCTCGTGCTTGGTACACACGGATAGACAGTTATTTCACTAGTCTTGGATTTTCCAAGAGTGAGGCGGATCTGAACCTATACCAGATTGTGGTGGAGGGTAAGTTGTAGATTATTGTACTTTATGTAGATGATTTGATTCTGACAGGTGATGAACAGTTGATACTCTCATGCAAGGCTGATCTTGCAAAAGAGTTTGAGATGAAGGACTTGGGCCTCCTTCATTATTTCCTGGGATTGGAAATTTGGCAGCACAGTGATGGACTGTTTATGTCTCAAGGCAAGTATTCCCGGGAGATACTGGAGAAGTTCAACATGCATGGTTGCAAGCCTACCGACACTCCTCTTCCTAGTGGTTTGAGGAAAGAGGATGCTACATCGGCAGAGGTAATGGATGCCACTGTTTACTGACAGTTGGTTGGTTCGCTCATGTATCTAGTCAATACATGACTTGACATATGCTATGCTATTAATTAGCTTTCACAAGCTATGGTTAAGCCTACCAAGCTCTTTTGGAAAGTTGGGAAGCATGTATTGATATATCTCAGAGGCACATCGGGATATGGATTATGGTACAGAAAGTTGGATGAGGTGAAGTTGCATGGCTTCACGGATGCAGATTGGGCAGGGAGCCCAATGGACAGAAAGAGCACATCTGGAGGGATTTTTAGTATCAGGTCGACAGCAATTTCTTGGTACAGTAGGAAGTAGAGATCTGTGGCACTCAGTTCAGCGGAGGCCGAGTACATGGCACCAAGTTTGGCTGCATGCTAGGCTATATGGATGAGGAAGTTCCTGGTCAGGTTGTTCGGTTCACACTTAGATCCTACTATGATATATTGTGATAATAAGAGTTGCATCAAACTCTCGGTTAATCCATTATTTCATGATAGATCTAAACACATTGACATCCGGTATCATCGTATCAGAGATTGTGTGCAGCGGAAGATCATGTTACTTTCTTACATTCCTATGGAGGATTAGGATGCTAATATCTTGACGAAGGCGCTCACGAGGAGCAAATTCGAATACCATAGAGGCAGGATCGGGGTGGCAGATAATCCCTATCTTGTTGAGAGGGAGTGTTGAGATTGCAACAAGATGATGAGCTTAGTGAAAAGAGTCGCCTTCAGTAAGCAGGCCGGCAGGCTATTTTTGGCACAAGTCTAGTTTTAGACTATGTATATTTTTAGACATGTCGATCATATTATATGAGTTGCAGGATGCTATTTGTGGATGGTTGGTCAAGTTGGAAAAATAGATGGACTTATATTTTTAGACATGCTGGGCGGAATCTATTTTTAGATTGCCAGTCTAAAAATAGATATGTCGAATATTATTAGCTCTTAATAATATTTGGACTATAAACATTATCTTATTCTCTTGGAGCACTTCAGTTAAGTGCACAGATGTGGCACAGGAGCTGACAGAATGAATTACGCTATTCCTGAGGGTTAAGTGGAGCTATTGCATGGATACTTCAGTTAGAACTCATGTGACAGAGTTTGGTGGAGTTATTGAGGTATTTGGTGGAGTTGTGTTTAGTTTAACTCAGTTAGACACAGTTGATCTAGTTGTATCTAGTCTAACTGATTGATACACTAATGAGAGTGGTGTGAATTAACTATTAATTAATTCACTAATTATTAACTCATTAATCAACTGAATAATACATCAGTTAACTACAGTGCATGGACAGTTTTAGTGGAGACCAGTGGAGAGGTAGGTGAAAGAGCAGGTTGACTGTCAGTTGTGACTATAGTGTTGCAATAGTTTGCACCACATATTGATGGAGATGAAAATGAGGATTTTGTGAGCAAGTCTGGACCAATTCGAGTTCATTCAGAGCCAATATTCAGCATGGATTGCGCAGTAGAGGCAGGCTAGCAGGTGGCAAAGATCGGTGCATGGATTTGCCAGATCGGGCCTGATTAGTGTGTAGCAATTGTATTGTACTGAGATCTTGATATGATCAGCTTTGTATGAGGATTGTTACATGATCTCTATGACATATATTATATACAGATATTTGGGGTTTTTAGCTTCAGGATTTCCCGTTAAAACACTGTGTTCATATGTGTGAATTTTTATGGTTTCAATGTGTGTATGCAGTTGATTTAATTTCCACAAGTAATGATCAATAGTAGAAGAGATTCTGTATTGTGCATGAAGTAAAATAGTGTGTGATCATGAGAATCTTGGATGTATAACGCATTAGTTATATAATTTCTACAGTATGACCGTAAGGGCACTAAGCGAGATGTGGAGTTGCCTCGCCCTGAGCCGCCATTGGTGAGTCGACCTTTTCGGGTCGAAAATATGAGCTTAGAGATGGATGCGACTTCGCAAATAAGTCAAGAAGAAAGGGATGCTATGATCAACAATTTTTACAGTGGATTGGGTGGAGTCGATGTTTGTCTAAATCGACAAAGAGCACGTAAGAATGCACATGCCAATTTTGTGTATTGTACAGATGAAGAGATTGACAACATGAATGTTGAAGATCTCTGAATATATGAAAATAATTTTCGCAATGGTTGGAAAGACCTAATTCTTCATGAGGAAGAGGGCATGGGAACGGTATACGTTAATGACCATAGGGTTCAATTATTTTAACACATACATTTGTACAATTTGTAATAAATACATGTGTATATACATGTATACATTTATTTGTATGTACATTAATATAAAAAAAATGTATCATTATATGTTAAAACACCATTTGTAGTTGTCATGCATGATGAATGACGAAAATGTTAATATCACGTTCAGGACCTCTGGTTCAAACAATGCAGATGGGTCTCACCATCAAGATATGTTGACAAATGTTAGTATTTTTTAAGTGATATTTTTAAAATAAATAATTGTGCACACATGTACATGTACATATATAATAATAAAATGTTTTAACAGATTTCGACTCCGTCCGATGTTTTTGGGATGGCGGTACCTTCTTCTTCCTTGGGAGATGTACATTCTACTTTCTTAGAAGATGTGCCACATCCACAACAAGTATGGACAATTTTTCACTTTTAAAATTTATGTTTAAGTTATATATATATATATATATATATTCCACCTCAAAAAGTTCCATTAAAAATTGAGATATATATATATATATATCTATATCTTGAGTTATTTTAAATTTTTTGAATTTTAGGTTCCTGGAAATTTTCTTTTGGAGCCTCTCTTAGGAGATGTCCCAAATTAACCTGCATAAGTATTCAATTTTTCAATTATATATATATATATATATATATATATATATATATATATATATATATATATATGTCAAACCAGGAGGTAACTCCTCAAATCAGAATGTGTATTAGCTGAAGAATGCATATGGATTTATACATGGAGGTGAGGCTATTGGGATTCATCTCCCAATGACTCTTGGCCTTCCTTATTTCCTAATATTAAATAATATACAATATTAAATGTGCACACCCATCCCATAGGATTAGGTGTCAACATTCTCCCCTTTAATCCGAAGGGATGTTGGTGAGTCCAAGCATCGATCTGAACTTTTCAAACTTTTCTCTTCCAAGTGCTTTGGTGAAGATGTCAGCAGTTTGCTCATTTGTGGAACAATGATGTAGATGGATGGTTTTGGCCTGAACATGATGTCGAATGAGATGGTACTTTGTATTGATGTGTTTTGTTCGATCATGGAACTTTGGGTTCTTGTCCAACTTTATTGCAAAAGTGTTGTCGATCATGAGTGGAGTGGAATACATTTGTTTCATCTGAAAATCTTCCAGGATTTTCCGGAGCCACACAATTTCCTTTGTTGCTTCAGCTGCTGCCACATATTCTGCCTCGGTCGTGGAATCTGCTGGAACTGACTGTTTGCGTGATCTCCATGAGACAACTCCTGATCCAAGACTCATGGTGTAACTTGTAGTAGACACCCCTGTTTCTTTGTCGCCATCAAAGTCTGAATCAGAGTATCCGATCAAGCTGAAGTCGCCTACCTGTGTATATTTGAGTCCAAAGTCTTGAGTCCCCTTCAAGTACCTTAGCACTCTTTTTGCAGCAGACCAATGTCCTTCACAAGGTTTTTGCATGAACCTTGAGAGGATTCCAACACCAAATGAAATGTCAGGTCTGGTGGTGGTCAGGTAGATAAGACTTCCTACAAGCTGTCTATACTTAGTTGCATCCTCAAATTCCTTCCCTTCAATAGATCTGAGCTTCAAGTTTTGTTCCATTGGAGTGGTTAAGGGATTACAGTCATCCATGCCAAATTTGTTCAAGAGATCTCCAATGTACTTATTTTGAGAAATAAATATGAATTTAGGATGTTGAATTACTTCAATACCCAAATAGTAATGAACATGACCCAAATCAGTCATTTCAAAACCTTTCTTCAACTCTTTCTTCATGGATGCAATATAGCTCTCATTGTTTCCTGTTATCAAAAGATCATCTACATATACCACAAGATATACAACTTATTTTCCAACTTTCTTAACAAACAAAGTTGCATCATCAAGATCAAAATGTTTGAAGTCAAGTTTCAGAAGATGCTCGGTCAATTTCTCATACCAGGCTCGTGGTGCTTGCTTAAGGCCATACAAGGATTTTACAAGTTTGCAAACTTTGTGTTCTTGACCCTTTATCACAAATCCTTCTGGCTAGGACATATAAACTTTCTCCTTTAGATCTCCATTCAAGAAGGTTGTTTTTACATCCATCTGATGGACTTTCCATCCATTCTGAGATGCTAAGGCAAAGAGAGTCTGGATGGTGGTCCATTTTGCTGTGGGAGCAAAAGTTTCTTCATAATCGACTCCTTCTTTCTGTGCGAATCCTTTTGCCACAAGCCTGGCCTTGTGCTTGTCAAGTGAGCCGTCTGCTTTGTACTTATTCTTGTAGACCCAATTACAGCCAATTGGTTTCGTTCCCAAAGGCAGATCAACCAGCTTCCAAGTGCCATTCTTAATCAAGGCATCATACTCCTTCTGCATCTCTTCTTTCCATTCATCATGAGAAGCGGCTTCTTTGAAGGAAGTTGGTTCATGATCTGTAGACAAACTCAATTCACAGTTATAAGCAATATCCATATCAACAGGAGAATCATAATTATCTACATCACCTTCGATTTCTTGAGTGGAACTTCTTGTTCCTGTTTTTCCAACCTCATCGGGATGAACATCCTCCAGTGTCTTTGTCAGCCATTTGGGAGGACCTTTCTGAGATGGCCCAGGCTGGTCACTTGACTGAGTTGGGATTGATTCAAGGTTCAATCTCCCAATTCTGTCAATCACATCATCTAATGTGTCATCCGTGGTTGTTTCTTCATGTGGGGGAGAGAGTGCTTCAGGATATGATTCCACAGTTTGATTCAATATCGGAATCCCCCCTTCAAGGTGTGGAATCACATTATCAAATTCTTGGAAAGACTTTGCATGTGTGAATCTGTCCAGGCAATCAAGTTGCCGCTCAACAACCTTGTCACTCTTGGAAGATTCAAGAAATATGACATCTCTTGCTATCACAAACTTCTTATTTGTTTCATCATAGAGACGATATCCTTTGGAGGTATTGGAGTACCCCAAGAAGATACATTTGCGACTTCTAGCACCAAGTTTGTTCCTTTGACCCTTGGGTATCAAGGCATAACAGGTGGACCCAAAGACCCCGAAATGCTTTACCGAAGGAATGTGGCCATGCCACATTTCAAAAGGAGTTTTGTTTCTAATTGAACTTGAAGGACACCTATTCTTTATGTAAACAACACATAGAATTGCATCAGCCCAAAACATCAATTTTACATTCTTGAAAAATAACATGGAGCGGACCATATTTAAAATAGTTCTGTTCATTCTTTCAGCTACACCGTTCTGTTGTGGATTATATGGCACAGTTGTTTGATGTTTGATTCCACGTTGACGAAGATAATTTTCAAATTCGTTTGAAGTGTATTCTTTTCCATTATCAGTACGTAGAGAGCCAATATGTGTTTGTGCATCATTTTCAATCCATGCATGAAAATTTTTGAAATTTTGAAAGGCATCAAACTTATTCTTCAGTAAGTAAATCCAACACATTCTGGTGTAGTCATCAATAAATGTCATCATGTATTTGTTTCCATTTGCAGAAGCAATAGGCATAGGGCCACATAAATCTGAATGAACAAGTTCAAGTTTCCTATGTGCTCTTGAGTGTGAATCATGAAATGGCTGTTTGTTATGCTTTCCTAGAATACAAGCATCACATTCCTTAGGTTTTCTAGGAATTGTAGGCAGTCCATCAACACCATTTTTCTTCAACAAACGAAGGCTGTCATAGTTTAAGTGTCCAAATTTAGCATGCCATAAAAGACTTGATGGGAATGTACCTTCATCATGATGTGAACTGAATGCAAAGTTTTGAGCATGAGCAGATGAACCTTTCAGCTTCAAGAGTCTCCATTCTTCTATTCCCTCCATGACAAGTGAGTGATCTGATGCTTTTCTGACCTCTGCCTTGCCATCAAACAAGTGAATTGAGTGTCCTTGCTGCCGGATTTCGACCAGGGACAACAAGTTTCTCTTCAACTCAGGGAGGTATAGAACCTCATGTAGGATATGATCAGGAAGACCAGGCAGTTTAAGCCTGACTGTGCCAAGCCCCGATGGCTTGAGTTTGGATTTATCTGCGAAATATACTGCTCCATCAACTTTGTCAGTGAATTCTTCAAAAAAATCTTTTCTAAATGTCATGTGACATGTTGCTCCTGAATCTAGCAACCAATCATCTCTCCATGAAGTAAATGAAACATCAAATAGGTTTTCAGTTACTCCATTGTTACAATGTGCTAGAACAGAATGAGCTGATTCAGCTAGTTAACCTTTGTCTTTGTCATCAGTTTTACCTCTGTGTTGATTTGTTTGCTGCTGAGCTTTAGATTGTCTGCCCCCCTTTTCTCTGAAGTTTCTTCTTCGTCTGCTGCCTTCTCTTCCTCTGGATGGACCTGAAGCATGTCTCTTTTCTCTCTGTGCCAAGTAGGTAGCCTCTTTAGAAGATGAAGGGATTATCATCTTCTTTTGAAGGAGGAGAGAAAAAAAAAAACTTTGCTGGAAACTTTCTCTTGAAGGAGAGAAAACAAAAAAAATCTTTGCTGGAAAATGTACTCAGTTTAAAAAACTCTTTGCTGGAAACTAATTCTACTCAAAAACTCTTGCTGAAGACTGAATTTAAATGGACAAAAAATACTCTTTGCTATAAACTGAATTCTGCATAAAAAAATATATATATGTATATTTTTTTTTTTTTTGTGTTTGGGGAATAAAATTTGTGAAATGGTAGGGAGGTCGATATGGAATGTTGTGAATGGGATGGTATTATGAAATGGAAGTGATATTAAATATGACAGTGGGAGGGCGTATGGGTATTAGAGGAGGGGTTGTATTAAATGATGGGAGGGGCGCATACCATATATTAAATGATGGGAGGGGCGCATACCATATATTATATGATGGGAGGGACTGTATTATATGATGGGAGGGGCACATACCATGACAACGCATACCATGATAATAATGAAACATAGCGTTTAAATATAATGACAGAATTTAAATACAACGTAATCACAATAAAACACAACGTTTAAATAAAACACAGCGTTTAAATATAATGACAGCGTTTAAATACAATGCGTGGGCGGTATGGTCGACGGTGGTGGTATGCAATCGACTGTGGAGGGTGAGCAATCAACGTGGAGACAGCGTTGTGTGAGACTGCGTTGTAATATATGAACAACGTTTTATATATATATCGACAGAGTTTTAATATGCAGCGTGGAGGAGGGCCGACAGGCCACGGAGGGCGGTATATGCCGGTGTGTATGACAGGTGGATAAAATGCTGGAGCGGGCGTTGACGGATAAAATGCTGGACGGAGCTTTGTAATATAAAATGGAGTGATATAACACTGTATGGATGGCTTTGATAGCGCTGCATATAATATTTGACAGCTTTGACAATTTTGATGGCGCTGTATGTAAATGTGGCAGGTGCGCAGAGGGCACCTGCCACATATATATATATATATGTTTTTTTAATTTAGTTATAATTTATAAATTGAAGTTTATTTAAGTTTTATTATAAATTGAGATCTTAATCTTGAGTTATTTTATACTTTTAAAATTTTGAATTTTAGGTTTCTATAGAAGATTTCTTTAATCCATGGACTCTAGAGACGGAGATAGGAACACCTACACCATTTCAACCATTTGAACAAGTTGTCTATTTTTTTTTTAATATTATTGAAAATAAGTTTATATATGTACACGTGCATTTTCATCTGAAAATTTTTAAGATATATATATATATATATATATATATATATATATATATATATAGTTTACTATTGGAGATGTTCCCATGGGGGAACTTATAGCAGGTGAACAAATGGAGAGGGAACCTCATGAGGTATTGCATGATTTTTTTTCTATTTTGTTTTTTACATGAAGTTCTATATATATTCTCACTCATTTTTAAAACATCAAATTTTAGTGTTTTTATGTGCATTGTGTACAGGTCTCCCATGCTTTGCAAGATAGTGCACGGATTGAGACTCTGATAGGGAACACACTACATCCATCTCTATTTGATGGACATGATTTATAGATTTGATTTCAAGAATTAGATATTCTTAAATTCATTTTTTTATATATTATCTAAATGCACTGTTATATCTATATATATATATATATATATATATATATATATATATATATATATATATATATATATATAACTTGATACAGTTTGATACTTGTGAGATCTACAATTTTTGGACATATTTTATTACAGTGTTAATATAATTTTTTTTGTTCCAAAAAGTTAATTTTTGGATGGTTTTAGTACTTTTGGCATGTGAATGTGAAGTAATGTTGTTATATAATTTGTTTGGTTTTTAAAACTTTTAAGTTTTGGATAATTGAACTACTAGTAATGTTGTCATCTATAAATTAAAGTTTTGCTTTTGAACTACATTTGGCATGTTATGTAATGATGTGTTATAATTTTTTTTGTTTTTGAAATTTAAGTTTTTGATGCTTGAAGTACATCTGGCATGTGAAGTAATTTTGTGATCTATAATTTTTTGTTAAATTAAAAGTTAAGTTTTGGATGGTTTCAATCTACATTTGGCATGTGATATAATGTTAAATTTGTTTATTGGATAAATGAACTATAATTGGCATGGCATGTGAAGTAACGTTACATGATATAATAAAAAAAAAATTAAAACTCAAGTTTTGGATGGTTTAAATCTACATTTGGCATGTGATATATAATGTTATTTATGTTTAATGTTTTTATTGGATAGTGAAGAACTACAATTGGCATGGCATGTGAAGTAATGTTGTGATCTATAATTTTTTGTTAAATTAAATGTTAGGTTTTGGATGGTTTCAATCTACATTTGGCATGTGATATAATGTTAAATGTTTTTATTGGATAGTTGAACTATAATTGGCATGACATGTGAAGTAATGTTGCACGATATATAATCAAAAAGTTTTTAAAACTTAAGTTTCGGATGGTTTTAATCTACATGGCACATGTGATATAATGTTACATGTTTTTATTGGATAGTTGAACTACAATTGGATGGCATGTCAAGTAATATTGTGATATAATCAAAAAGTTTTTAAAACTCAAGTTTTGGATGGTTGAAGTACATTAGGCATGTGAAGTAATGTTGTGATATAATCAAAAAGTTTTTAAAACTAATTTTTGGATACCATCTCAATCTACATTTGGCATGTGATATAATGTTAAATGTTTAATGTTTTTATTGGATAGTTGAACTACAATTGGCATGACATGTGAAGTAATTTTTTTTGATATAATAAAAAAAAAAATAAAATTCAAGTTTTAGACATGGTTGAAGTACATTTTGTAAGTTTAAAAAAAAAAAAATCACTCAAATAATAGTATGTAGCATGTAAATTTTTCATCAATGCACATAGAACATATTCGACCATTGGACAGAAAAAATTTGTAATAGATTTTAAATCATGAATAGAGATGTGGGTCAAATCCCACCAAAAGTCGAAGAAGTGGTCCGCGTCTCATGTTTGAAAGGAATCTTCGTACAAAATTATACTGTGGATAATTTATTACATTGTGAACACTTTTTACTAGAAAATCCCACAAGAAAAACTAGGCGTGCATTGATTTTGTGTATATATCTAGTACATGCAACATTTTTCATCAACGCACATAGAAAAACTACTTTCAGTTAATTTCATTTTAGAACATATATATTGAGTACGTGACACATTTTTCATCAATGCACATAGTAAAACTACTTGAACAGTTAATTGCATTCTAGAACATATATATATATATATATATATCGAATATGTATGCAACATTTTTCATCAATGCATGTATAAAAAAACTACTTTCAGTTGATACTAGAGTGTGCATGTATCAAAACAATTTGTACATGTGCAAACACTTGCACAGATAACATAACAAGGTAGCTCAATTTTTAATTGAGTACTGAAACTTCTAGAACGTATAATCCAAAGAGAATAAATTGTTGGACAGTTCAATCAAAAAAATTCCAATGGAATGCCATCTTCAATAATCCGTTCATGATCAAATTTTGACATTTTCCATTTCTTAATATTCATTTTTTTCTTTGATTGAACCTCGATCAACTTCATGTGTGCTGCACACACCAAGTGACTATATTGAAAACCTATGAAATCAGGTTCATACTCTTCAAAGTAAACAAAATTCCCACTTTGATTAGTTTGTCTGAAAAAATAACCTCTCTGTATAATAGATCCTCTTTCATATGGAAATCCGTGATCATTATAGTCTTCTCATAATTTCATTTTTCGTTCAGTGCAACGCATCAAATAACACTTCACATTTTCATCGTTGTTAGTAGGTGAAATTACAACAAAAACATCTCCTGCAAAATAAAACAAACCTGACAAAATTATACATATTCAAATTTATTTCTAGATCTTTATCATTAGAAAGCAATTCAAATGTTACATTCTCTAACAAGATCATAAACTCGATCACCATCAGATGATATTGTAGTCTCCTCTTATTGCATTTCTTCAAACATTGCGACGGACATTTTGCCCTTTGTATTTAGCTCTGTATGTTTCCAATCTTTTACATAAATTTTGTTTTCACAAACGTCATTGGATTTTGTATTGTTTATGAAAACAGGACAAAAACAAGAATATTTTCTTTTATCCAATGTAAACACATTTCTAGATAACTTGTTTTTAATTGAATGCAATTTTCGAGTCTCTTTTATTGTTTCAACGTCATTTCCAATTGATCTATCTACGTATTTGATCCCAATATGCCAAAAAAACCTTTATATGGAAAATTTAAAGAATAATGTAAATATGATATCAAAATACAATCAAAGATAATCATTGTGATAAATGTACATTGTTTATTTAATTAGATATCCAATAAAAATTAAATTGAATGTACCTTCGCACTTCCCTTGATCGGTTAGTCTCATGGCTTAGAGCAGTGATGCACCATTGAACAACTTCTTTCGCATCCACAAGTCGGCTTGCAAAGGGATTCATTTGATATCTTCGAAGTGCTCATTTTATGCATGCCCTTGCACTGTCATGTTCTCCTTTTCCATGGCCAGTCTCAAAGAAATTCCAACAATGTTTAATGCAGGTTTTCTTATGAAGACAACACAACCAGAAGAATGATCGTGCAGATTTGAATTGTCCTACGCATCCCTCTGACCATTTCCAATGTTCATTGAATGTTATTCCACAATTTTTCAAGGAATCATAAATTTTTCCAAAACAATGTTGTACAAAATATGTATCATGTGTATGATCATCACTCATATAAAAGTGATATTCTTTAATAATATGTCGATTTTCACTGCTGCTTTCTATATGATCGACGTTTTTTTCAACGTGTCTATATAGAATATGGACGAGCATAGAGACTTCATCAGAATGATAATATTCACTCTAAATTTATTTTTGTGGAAAAAATGTGTATTTTTCTGCAAAATCAATTACTGACAAAATGGTCCCTCGTGGAAAAACTTTACAGGATTTTTTAAATTGCAAATCTTGCCATCAAGCTCTATGGGAATGTTTGGTGTATTTGTAAATTTCTGCCTCAAACTTTCTCAAAAATTATATCACAAAAATTTCTTTTTCTCATAATTCAATTCTTTTAACACTATTTGAACTTTGAATCAATGTATGGATATATTCATATGTCTTCCATTTCACTTTCATGTTGGACAATGATTGATCATTTATATCAATATGATATTTGTTTTGAAATTTAGTCAAATTTCCACAATCATCGGATTTTTTACCACTAACACATTTCTTTTCATAAAATATTTTATCGCTTTCACTTTCACATATAATTTGAGATATAAAATCACAGATAGTGGAAGGAGGAGATGAATCCTTCCAAAATGTTCTACCAAAATCAAAGAATGTGTCATAATATAAGTCAAATTCCACATGATAACGGCAACAACAAGTGTCGTGTACGGTGATAGGTTTTACATACCATAGTTTTTGTTGAACAAAAGCACTGACTGAAACAAGAATTTCACGATTCTCTTCTTTGAACTTGTTGAACAACTCTATCTGAGTGGTTTCCAAGAAATGTTTTTCATGTTCTTTGTATTGATTTCGTGCTATTCTTCTTTGCATCACATGCCTTGCATTTGGCGAAACACGTGAATTCTTCTTCCAATATTCATATATTATATTTTTAACATTTTTTCCAAGTCTATCTTTGTATGGTTGCCTACAAATAGCTCTCCAACAAGCAAATTCATCATTTACATCTATTTGCAACCGAAATTTCCGATGTTTGTGCAAAGTTTTTCGCGAGGTTCTTAATGCTCGTGCCATAGATTTTACCAAGCGATTCTCTTTAATACTTGATGAAACCACTGCCATATGTATTGCTCTACGTACAACTGAAACATTTTTCTGTCTAGATCTTTTAATTGAATTTATAGCACATATTATATTACATCGTATCATACAAGCTTTAATTCCATTCACATGACACGTGTGCCGACTTATCTGATACTAAACACCATTGCGTCATCGACAATAAATCTCCAATCCTGCATGAAGCAATCTAGAGTTTGAGGCAATTCTTCCAAACCAAGGCTTCTTCTTATTGTCATACCATTCAGTGACGCAACTCAATATAACAGGCTCCTTGTCAAAGTAGTTTAGCATAAATCCTTTCATTTTTATTTAATTAAGTTGCAACTGGAAGCTAATCATCAAAATAGATTCTTTGCTACAGCAACATGAAGGGGGGTTGTTTGAGGTCGAAGCTTATTTCCACTGCTATCGGCCCATTAATGCGGTGGCAGATACGCTGCCCACCGTCAGATTTAAAATTGTTTAAATCTAACGGTGGGCAGCGTATCTACCACTGCATTAATGGGCCGATAGCAGTGGAAATATTGGTTGCCCTATTGTTTAAATCTAACGGTGGGCAGCGTATCTGCCACCGCATTAATGGGCCGATAGCAGTGGAAATATTGGTTGCCCTGTTTGAGTTTGTTGCATCTGCATGAACATTCTCTAGTTCTGAATTGGATAAAAATCAGTACGCAATATACGGCCAGAAACTCCAAATTGTAGCAGTACAGTACGCATACCAAACAACCTTTTATATGAAAAGGTAAAAGAAATGACGGTCAATGTCTGTCTAACCGCTTAAGTTTCCGTCTTTCACCGTCTTGTGCGCCATCATCGGCAAAGTCCGTCGGCTGTCAATTTTCTTAATCTTACGGTGGGGCAGACACCGTGGATTTTGACATACGAATTCTCCTAATTTTCTCTCTGGCCACCTCGCAGACCTCGTCAAAGTCCAGTTAGGAATTTTTCACAACAAATCGTTCAAATCGTACTTCAATTTTTTTTAAATATTTGCAGTCACGCCTCTCTCGTTTTCTCCCGATTGGATAATATGGCATCTTCAATTCTAATTTTAAATGTTAACTTTATTCTGAACTGGGCTCATCACTCAGGGACCCAATCAAAGCATATGGAGCAATGCCCAATTCGATACTTATAGAATCACAAACCAAGGCTTGATTTTATTATGATTCCATAGCTGTGTATGTAACGAAATATAACTTGCGCTGTCGATGATGAGTCGGTTCAGAGATATAACTGGCAGCTGTTTTCCCATAAATTTCTAGGTACTTGCACATAAAATTTTAAATTCTTTCATGTAAGGCGGAAAAAGTATATATTTCTCACAACAAATTATGTTGGTTGTTACACGACGAAGTTTTTCACAATCACCGTACACTAAATTTTTCTGATTAATTTCTCTAAACAGTACTAAAATACAATACAATATATAACTGTAAAGTGTAAAAAATAAGTAATTAACCATTTGTATAATATAATATAAATAAATTTGTTTAGAGTTATTTTAATTTTTGATTTTTATTAAGTTTGTAGAGCATCAAATTAATTGAACTGAAATTTTTTTAAGTGAAAAGAGATTGAAATTTTTTTAAGTGAAAAGAGATTTGATCTATTTGGTAGATCTATAATTAAAATGGATAATTAGTAAATAAGAATATTATGAGCAAAACCATAAGTTATTTAAACTTGAACCTGTTGTGTAACCAGCTCTAAAGAGAGAAGAAAAGAGATATTCACACCTTAGAAATGAGCCACTTCGAGGGGGCAACCTCCAATACATTACATGAATGAACAATTCTTGGATGATACAATTTACAAAACCTCCTTTCTATATATAGGAGTCCATGTGGCCATAATGTAATCCTAGTGGGCCACAATATAATCCTAGCTGACCTAACAATAATAATTTAAGGGCACAATAATAACAAAACGGGGGTTACAAGGGTACAATAATAACAATAAGGGGGTTACACTAATAACAATAAGGGACTATATTAGTAATATAGGGACCTAACATGCCCCTCTCCTTCAAAAAAGTGTTGTCCTCAACGCTTGAGTAGCTCTGGGTGCTTTTGTATAAAATTCTCATCCTCCCATGTAGAATCTTCAGTGGGTAAGTTCTTCCACTTGATGACATACTCTGAAATTGATCGATTCCGTAGTTGTCGAGTTCTTTTTTCTATGACTGCTTCAGGTTCCAATATGATCTTCCCTTCCCCATCAAGTTCTGGCAATACTGTTTGAACTGGAAGATTTTCACCTATAACCTTCTTTAAGCATGAAACATGGAAAACTGAATGTACTCGCGAAGAAGCAGGAAGCTCCAATTTGTATGCCATAGTACCAATCTTTTGCAACACCTTGTAAGGACCATAGTACTTTGGCGATAATTTATTATCCTTCTTAGCTTGCTTGAGGAACATTTGTTTATATGGTTGTAGCCGTAAAAATACCCAATCTCCTATACCAAAACTTCTCTCGCTGCGATGTTGATCTGCCTGTTGTTTCATTCGATTTTGTGCCAAATTCAGGTTATCCTTTAAGAGTTGGAGAACTTCTTGCTGATGCTCGATGTGATCTTCCACTGCTTGAACCTTCGAATTTTCCCTCAAAGATGATGTGATGGATGGTGGATGATATCCATAAAGTGCCATAAATGGGGTCATTTTTGCTGTAGTATGGAAGGAAGTGTTATACCACCATTCAGCGAGAGGTAACCACTTGACCCATTGTGTTTGTTTATCGTATACAAAACAACGAAGATATCCTTCCAAACATTTATTTACTATCTCAGTTTGACCATCAGATTGAGGATGATAAGATGAGCTATGAGCTAATTGAGTACCCAAACAAGAAAATAACTCGGTCCAAAAATTTCCAGTAAAAATGGGATCTTTGTCGCTCACAATAACCCTTGGGCTTCCATGTAGCTTTTGAATTCTATCCATAAATGTAGTAGCAACTGCACTTGCTTTAAATGGATGAGATAATGCACAAAAGTGTGCATACTTGGTAAGTCTATCAACTACCACCATGATGACACTCTTTCCTTCGGACTTAGGTAAACCCGTGATAAAATCCATTGAAATCTCCTCCCAACGTTGACTTGGAATGGATAAAGGTTGTAGAAGTCCTGGGGTCTTAATTGTTTCCACTTTATTCTGCTGGCAAACCAAACATTCCGCCACAAACTTTTGAATATCGGATTTAAGGCCATCCCAAAAAAATTCTTTCTTCACCCTGTGGTAAGTTTTTAAAAATCCTGAGTGTCCTCCTAAAGGAGAAGTGTGCAATTCCAGAAGAATCTTTGTTTTAGTTGGGAATTCTTACAAAGATATAAGCGATCTTTGTACCATAAGGAATCATTTTTCCAACTAAATGTATCAGATGTACTAGGATCTTGCTGCAACTTTTGTATGAGTGTCCATACATCTTTGTCCTTCTTCCATTCATCTCTTGCTTCGGTTATCCAATCTGGTTGGATAATAGAAATGGCACAAAGCAATGCTTCCACCTCTTCATTCTTCCTTGAGAGTGCATCTGCAACAACATTAAGCTTTCCTTTTTTGTAGATTATTTCAAAGTCATAACCCAACATCTTTGTGACCCATTTTTGCTGCTCTTCGGATGATAGTCTTTGTTCCAAAAAGTGTTTAAGACTATCATGATCAGTTTTTACCTTGAAGTGTCTTCCCATTAGGTAAGTTCGCCATTTCTTAGTGCATGTAGTATTGCTAACATTTCCTTCTCATAAATAGGTTTCTGTAAATACTTTCCTTTGATTGGACGACTTTCAAAAGCAATGGGTCTTCCTTCCTGCATTAAAACTGCACCAATTCCATTTCCTGAGGCATCACATTCCACAATAAAGGTTTTGTGAAGTCTGGCGTAGCTAAGACCGGTGCATGGCACATTGCCTCCTTAAGACGTTCAAAGGCCTTAGTTGCTTCAGGAGTCCATGAAAATGCATCTTTCTTCAATAATGTTGTTAGAGGTACTGCTATTCTCCCATAATTCTTAACAAACTTGCGATAATACCCTGTTAACCCGAGAAATCCTCGCAACTGCTTTATGGTTGTGGGAACTTTCCATTCCTTAATGGCTTTAATTTTGTTAGGGTCCACTTTAACCCCCTCGTGAGATACAATATGACCCAGGTATTCCACCTCTTGTACTCCAAAGAAACATTTGGACTTTTTTGCATATAATTGTTTCTCCTGCAATAGTTTGAGCACCCTGTCAACATGTTCAACATGATCCTTCCAAGACCTGTTGTAGATTAGTATATCATCAAAAAATACTAGCATAAATTTTCTAAGGAAGGGTTTGAAAATGGAATTCATCAACCCTTGAAATGTAGAAGGTGCATTGGTAAGGCCAAAAGGCATGACCAAAAATTCATAATGACCCTCATGAGTTCGAAATGCTGTTTTTGGAATATCTTCAGCCTTCATTCTAATTTGATGATATCCTGAACGAAGATCCAAATTGGTAAAATAAATTGCTCCATGTAATTCATCCAATAATTCATCAATCACAGGAATGGGAAATTTGTCTTTAATGGTGAGCTTATTGAGCTCCCTATAATCCGGACACATTCGCCATGATCCATCCTTCTTGTGTAACAATACTACAGGAGCAGAGAAAGAACTTTGACTAGGTTGAATTATACCCGCCTCTAACATTTCTGCAATCATACGTTCAATTTCGCTCTTTGGGAAGTAAGGATATCTATAAGGCCTGATGTTTGGAGGAACACTTCCTGGAATCAAATGAATAGCATGATCATGATCACGAATAGGTGGGAGTCCTTTGGGAGTTTCCAACACCTTGGAATGATTGTCCAAGACTTGTTGGAGATCTGCAGAAATAGATGATTTTGATGTTGGAACTTCTAGTGAGCATAATTGTGCAATTACGCCTCGTTGTTCTTTCTTTAGAAGCTTTTTCATGCCATTAGAGCTTATTATCCTTCCTGGCTTCCCTTCAATACCCCGTAATTCGACTTCCTTTCCTTCTAAAAAGAATTTCAAGAAAAGTTCTTGAAAATTAAAAGCTACCGTCCCCAAAGATTGTAACCATTGTACTCCTAGTACAACATCAGCACCTCCCATAGGAATGGAAAGCATCGGACTAGTCAACACATATTCCCCCATGGTTAGCTTGATGTTATTGCATTTTCCAGAGCAATTTATAGTTCCTCCATTTGCAACCATCACTTGACATTCTGGTGCTGGGTATAGGAAACAATTTAATTCCTTGGCTACCTTATAATGAATAAAATTATGGGTGCTACCTCAATCAATCAACACTATTACCCTTTTCTTCTTTATATGTCCTTCTATCTTGAGAGTTTGAGGAGTGGTAATTCCTGCCAGTGCATTACACGATATGGTCGGATTCATTTCTTCCTCTTCTAGGGGTGGTTCCTGGTGTATATCCTCTTCTTGTTCATTTTCTTCTTCTTCTTCACAATCTATGTAAAATAATTCTTCTCAGCACACTTATGACCTTTAGTGTATTTGCTATCACAACTGTAGCAAAGCCCTTTTGCTCTTTTTTCTTCCAATTGTTGTGGTGTCAACCTTGTAGGTTGTGGAAATCTAGATGTAGCTACACTTCCTTCTTTATAGAATTGAGTAGTAGACTTCCTTGTTGCCATAATTTTACATTCAACTTTTCTTGCCAACCTGAATGCCTTCTCTAATGAATCAGGTTCCAGAACACGAACTTCATGCTGAATGTTATCCTTTAAACTGCCTAAGAAGAGATCAATCCTGTGGTCCTCTGAAATATCAGTTACCCTTATACTCAATTTTTGGAAGTCCTCAATGTGCTGCCCCACTAAACCCTTTTGTTTGAGATTTATCAATTGGGTAAAGAAGGTGTTGCTCGTTGTATCCTCATAATGTGCTATCATTTCCTCCGTAAAAATTGACCAAGTGACAATTTTTTTACGGGAGCAAAGCCATTGATACCATACAAATGTATTTTGTTCTAAATGTAAAGTTGCAATGCGTACCTTTTGTGTGTTTTGTACGTTATGGAGATCAAAATATTGCTCCATCCGTAGTATCCATGTTACAGGATCCTTTCCATCAAACTTCCTCATATCCATCTTTGGAATATGGTGGTTCTTCCCGCCAACATTAGAGTTTATGAAATCACAATTAACATTTATTTTGTTCTCATCATGAGGTTCTTCTACTATCTTTTCGCCATTAGGAATCATTTCTAGTTTTAAACTTGTCATCAAGCCTTCCATGTATGCTTTTAGATCATTCTTCATGTTTTCCATGTTGTCTTTCATGTCATCCATCTTAGCTTCCATGCCCACTTCCATGCCATCCATCTTATCTTCCACGCCTTTCTTCAAACCTTCCATCTTCACTTCCACGCCATCCATCTTAGCTTCCATGCCTTTCTTCAAACGATCCATCTTCACTTCCACACCTTTCTTCAAAACTTCCATTTCATTTTTTGCTGCTCTTTGCGAGAGTGAAATTTGTTGCACTTGTTCTTGTAATTTTGATAGATCATGTTGCAATTCTTCATCTTCATGAGTCAGGGTAGAGCCTTCTGAAGGCTTGATGGGTGTTGAATTCTTTTTAGGGGCCATTTTAGAATCCAATATTGATATATATTCTACAAGATGCCCTTGGAATCAATTCAACTTGATTCTTCAAACAAGACTTATGCAATTCGGAAAAAAATACACACCTTTTACTAGCTTTGAGGAGCTCGATATTGAAATTGTATTATCTCTGTTATTTCAGATTTTCAATATCTGAAATTCAGCACTGAAGTAGCCCTCTGAATTATATTTTGAAGGCCACAGGTCTGACCTGATTTGGATTCTCCAAGACAAATTTGTGTCCAATCTCCCACAATGACCTAATTCTGGACTGGTTCAGTAGAGCTAACTTGTACGACTTGCCACGTGTCATTGTTTTGTCCTTTGTCTCTGAAATTGATAGCCCAGAAACTTCAATCTGTGTACTTGTGACCAATTTTTACGGCACTTCAATCTGAGGCCCAGAGAGAGAGTTATTGAAGTTTTCCCACGATCACCTCTTTGAGATGCAATTCAGGAGCCTGAAAAAGCACTACCTTCCACAGATCATATCTCCAAAAATATTACGAACCAAGTTCTGAAATTTTTTGACGAATTTCCTCCAGATTTCAGCTTCGCACCATATGAATTTCAGACTCTGACCCTTCGTACAAAAAAATTTATAGCGCAAATGCCACGATGACCTATTTATGAGCCTGAAAAAATACCTAACTTCCACAGATGATATCTCCTCAAATATTGCGAACCAAGATCTGAAATTTTTAGACAACCTTCCTCAAGATTTCAGCTTCGCACCCTAAACATTTCAGCTTCTGAAGCTTCGTAGAAAAAAAGTTATAGCGAAAATGCCACGATGACCTGTTTGGAGCAGCGAAACCCTAGAATCCCAAATCTCTGATACCAAATGTTGTGTAACCAGCTTCAAAAATAGAAGAAAAGAGATATCAACGCCTTAGAAATAAGCCACTTCGAGGGGGCAACCTCCAATACATTACATAAATGAACAATTCTTGGATGATACAATTTACAAAACCTCCTTTCTATATATGGGAGTCCATGTGGCCATAATGTAATCCTAGTGGGCCACAATGTAATCCTAGCCGACCTAACAATAATAATTTAAGGGCACAATAATAACAAAATGGGGGTTACAAGGGTACAATAATAACAATAAGGGGGTTACACTAACAAAAATAAGGGACTATACTAGTAATATAGGGACCTAACAGAACCAGAAAACCACTATAAGTTAATTGATTATTTTACCTCAATTTTATAATAAATTTTTACATAACATAATAAGACATGACAACATCTCTTTTACATTCTGTTAAAAAAATTTTCAATATAACAAGATGATAAACTTTACTTCTTGAGCCATTTAATAAGGTGTGAAATCTAACTTTAGACAATATATGCATAGCCCAGAAAATAAACTTTACCCAACAAAATAGTTACTAACGACAAATCCTTTAAAACCGCCCAGCCAAGGAGGCAAGCTCTTATCAGTAAAATGCCATGATATGGTGATCTTAGTGGCTGCTTTCAGATGCCAGACACCTAGGTCACTATAGACTTGAGAGGCGGATATTCTAGGCAAAACCCATCTTGCTTGAGGTTCAACTTCTTCATATAGATGATCAGACTCATTGATTACTCTATTACTGCTACTAGAAAACATATCTCTTAATAGGTTTTTTTCAGCTGTATCTTTCTCTTCTAATTCTCTGAAAGACACAGATTTTCTCATAGGTGAATCCATTTTATATTTTTCAAAGAGAGACTGGTTTAAGTACTGACCTTTTATGAACCAGGCGATACCAACTTGGCTCTGATACCAACTTCTAGCAGAGGCTTCTCAAAAGCTTGCTTGCTTTCCTCAACGGGCAGAATTGGCCTTGTTAAGTTTCTCTGAACACTGCTTTATGTGAACCCAACTGTGAACCCCTACAAGAACCTACTGAAGCTTCACGCAACTGACGACCTTTTCAATGGCATACCTCGCCTTTACACGGCCTGGGCGTCCCTCACTTGTTTCGCGAACCTCGGGTGAACTTATGGCGAACTTTCAAGCAATGCAAGTATCTTAACAGCTATATAAACTCAGAGTGACAGTACTCAAATGCGGAAATGATAAAGAATTTCTCTCTTTTATTAATAGCAGAATGCTTTACAGATTGATATGGATTCAAGCGTCTGTATCAGAGATCGACTGTAATGGCTTTTACGAGACTTATGATACTCATAAAGAGCGATCGTTACCGGAGGCTTTCTGGCCAATTTACAGACTCTGTCTCAGAGCTTTACTTATGCACACTAAACACACAAACTGACTCGATCTAAAGAACTGGCCACTTTAGGTTCTGATCTATGCCGAGCACATAGACCCGCAGGCTTCTCAGTTCTCCTAAGGACTATGAATCAAGACTCCGTGATGCAAGCAGATCGCAGAGATTGCGCAGATGCAGAGCAGGGAGCAAAACTAGGACTCTCAAAACACAAAGAATCAAACTCCAAATGCCGATGATCACAAATGAGCCTTACCCCTCCTTATATAGAATGGAGAGGGGAACAAACAACCCTGTAGACCATCTGATTTATGACACCTGGAAGGCGGATCATCGTTTTCGGGTAACCCTTGACGGGACATCCGCACGGAGATTCGATCTTTCCGATACAAACATGTGATAGTGGGTGGATGTACACTGTGGATGACTTTAAGTGCAAGGCCCACAAGGAAACAGAATCATTTATTACAGTGGAGATTATTTTCGGACAGATAAAAGCCTCCGAGAAAACTCTGTCACTATAGACCTGTGACTAGGTATCATTATTACATGGGGAAAACCTTTTTAGTGGGGCTCCCGAGGACCACTTGTACTGGTTGATGTCGCTGCTATAGGAGGATCCAAGATCGTGATACCAGGATATCTCAATCCGTAAAACTCATCGTCCCAAGCCTTTGTGTAGATTCGTTAGACGATCATGGGTTTATTGAGGACGATCTGGTGTTTGATCTTAGTCATGACAAGCCATTGATAATGCATCTGCATGTAGGACTTCAAGATAGGATTCACCAGTTTGTATTCTAGATTGCCAATTTCTCCCACTTTCTGACATGGATAGTGGAAGCATTCCTCGGCTGGTCCTTCGATACAGTCTGTACAAAACCTACGACAGTAAGTTTCATAAAAATTTGGATCCATGCTATAAGGACTTACACCATAATGGTGCCACCAATTAGATAACCAGGGTACAGCAGCTTCTCTCGAATTTATCCATGTAGGGGCAAACTTTAATTTTGTGTAATGGGTTTCATCCTGTCCATCTTTATTTAGAAGATCCCACCACAATCTTTGGTATCCTGTAAAATCATAAACAGTGTCAGGAAATAAAAGAGTTGGATTATTATCCGGCCATGTTTGAAATTTTCCAGCAGTATACTGGCCAGGATTCCTTGTTCTGTTTATGGTAAAAGATTTATAATAAATTTTTGTTCTGTCTCCGCCACCAGTACATATGACGGAGAGATCCCAAAAATCTTGTGAGAGTGACCTTTCTTCTTCTTCTGAAGCTGCAATGTTGTGTGAATACATCATGTCATGTATCCACCTGCTTCCTTTAGGATACACTCTCCTTCCAGGTACCAAGTGCTCAAGGTCATTGTGACTTTGGAGGTTTGCATCAAGCACTTGTGTATTTCGGAGCTGCCAAGTTGGCCTCCATTTTTCTGCATATACAGGCCATGATTCTTCATCTGGAATATATCTGATTTCTTCTCTTTGATAGGCCTGATTCCATTCTGTGAGAATGACCATAACATGTATTTCTTCCTTTTCAGGGTCATCTCTCTGTTCTTGGTGTTGGATATATTCTCTGCTCAAAAAGTCTGGAATACAATTTTTAGAACCCTTAATATGTTGAACTTTAAAACTGAAATATGCAAACAGAGCTTGCCACCTAGCGAACTTTGCATCTTCCGGGTTCTTTATTTCTTTTGTTAAAACTTTTTCCATAGATTTTGCATCAGTTCTGAGCAAAAAATCTTTATTAGCCAATGGATAGAAAACTTACTGATGCAATTCCAGGCTGCTTTTACCTCTTTTTCAATAGGAGCATAATTTAATTCTGCCTTTCTCCAAACTCCTGAAACAAACTCCACAACCTGTTCTTGCTCCTTTGGGCTGTCTTTCTTTGGCTTCTGTTTGAGGACACCTCCCCATCCTATGTTGCTTGCATCTGTTTCAACAATTTTAAAAGCATTATCATCAGAAACATATAAAACAGGGAGATTACGAACCTTGGATTTTATTTCTCTTACTGCCTGAGTGTGCTTTTCTGTCCAAGGCTTCGGATTCTTTCTGAGTCTCTGGTTCAACAGAGACCTATCAAGGGCGCATGATGGGTAAAAATTGATCACATAATTTAAACAACCCAAAAATCTTTGCAACTGGGTTTTATCCATAATGACATCAGGAAACTTGCCAGCAAACTCCAGTGCATGGTGTTGAAGAGCAATTTGACCATTCTCAATTTCATGCCCTAAAAATTTGATCTTAGTCTTGCAGAGTTCCGTTTTCTTCTTGCTCAAGACTATACCATTCCTCTGGACCAACTTCATAAAGATCTTCAAGTGCCTGAAGTGATCCTGTAAATTCTTGGAAAAGATGAGCAGATCATCAATGTAGGCAAGCAACCATTCATCATAGGGCTTAAAGATGGAGTCCATTACCTTCTGGAATTTTGAAGGTGCATGCTTTAATCCAAAAGGCATTACATTCCATTCATAGTGTCCATGAGGAACACTGAATGCAGTCTTCCATCTGTCACCTTCTGTAATAGCAACTTGCCAGAAGCCAGATTTTAAATCAAATTTCGAAAAAACTTTGGCTCCTGAAATTCTTTTCATCAGATCTCCTTTATGAGGGATCGGATAAGTGTCATCTGCTAGAACATTATTCAGAGGTTTGTAATTTATTACCAGTCTGGGGACTCCTCTGATTTTTTCACTCCTTTTATTGACGTAGAACCCATAGCAGTTCCAAGGGCTGCTAGATTCTCTGATGAGCTTCTTCTGAAGAAGTTGTTCGATCTCTTTCTGGCAAAGCTGTCTGTGTTCAACAGACATGGAGATAGCTCTAGACTTACAAGGTCTGCCAGTGTAACCTTCCTTGTAAGGTAGCTCAATACTATGCTGCTTTCTGTGCCAAAAGGCATTGGGCTCTTCTGAGCAGCATGTTTCTTCAAATTCTCTCTGAATTTCAGAGATTCTTTTCTGGATGGCTGGAGAACTCAACTGTTCTTCAATTCTTATTGTGTTCTTATGATCTTTGAGTTCTTCAAGGCTTTTTACAGCTGTTTGAAGTTTTTCTTCTTTTGCTTGCATGGCCTAAACCATGGGTGAAATTCTAGTTCTGGAAACATATGGCAATTCAATTCTTTCTCCAGAAATAGTGATAAAATATCCTGCAGATTTGTTAGGAAATCTGAAAGACCCATCTGGCTCTACTGCTACTAAAAATATATTTCCTAATATACAGTCTACTGGAATATCAGAAACTGCAAAGGAAAGCTTTACACACTTTGAATCAAAACACACAGCAGCTTTTGAAACTTCAAACTTCAATTGTTTAGTTCCTAATCCCGTGACTTCTTTCTCAGATGTAGTCCAATATCTTGATGGGATTATATGTTTAGACACAAGGTTAATATTTGATCCAGAGTCTATGAGTGCAATAACCTTGTAGACATGACCAGCAACACAAATATTTACTTGTACATGGTGTTGTTGGTATTGGATGGCGAGGACCTGCATGTCCCCAATTTCACTGAAACCAGCTGAAGAGTCAAATTTTCCGGTTACAAATTGAACTTCAGTCTTTGGAGTAGAATGCAACGTATAATTTGTCTGTTTTCCTGAAATAGCTGTAGAAGAAGAGGCTGGCTGTTGAGCTTGAGATTTCAAAACAGAGATTTCATTTTTCATGCTGCGGATTTCAGTTTTTAAATCATGTATCTCCTTGCTCACCTCCCCCAAAGTGAGTGTACGAGCTTTGTTAGAATTGTGCTGGAGATACGTCTTGGTGTTTCTTTCATAAGAAGCATCAACAAAATTGGGCTTCTTAGGGGAGCTAGAAGAAGAACTAGAAGAACCAGGCATGTTTTTCATATAAGCTGTTAGGAGAGCAGCTTTGAGATCACCTTCCTCCATGGCTCGAATTTGAGCAAAAAGCTTAAGGTCATCATCAAGTTGGGCCATAAGGACATGCGGAAGTTCTTCTTCAGCAGAAGAAAAAGAATCAGAATCAGACTCAGAACAATGACAGGCATCTGAGTCAGAGCAGTGACAATACATATGGACTTGTTCCTCGGAAGAGGAGGAGGAATAGTCATCAGAAGAGGAAGAGGCAGGAGACTGCTCAGCATGTTGTTGGATGGAGAGAGGCTGAGCACGATTGTGACAATTTGCTGTGTTAGTGTCCCGTGATTTGGCCGATTGGCGAGCCAAATGACGATGTAACATCAAACCAAGCTTTGGAGCCCAAGGACCTAGCCTTCCTGGACTCAGAGAGGGCTCTCTCTATATGTATAAAAGATATCGGTGTGTTTGCTTATGTTGTTATGATATTAGGCTAGTTATGAAGTGAGTTTTTGATTTTTTGGTTTTTTAAGTTTGTGAGGGATAAAACTGATCAAAGATATAAACTGGATAACAAGATGTAGATAAACTGGGCTATGGGGTCAAAAAGGTCAAGGAAGCTATGAGATGATGATGTAAGGCTGCTGTAGGGCCGATTTGATTTCAAGGTAGAAAGGATCTTTGGGAAAAATGGGGTAAATGAACATCAAGTTTGTGAAAGACAAGGGATTTCAACTATAACTAGTTGATAGCAGACATAAACATGTTATAGCAAGCCATTAATCATGCTAAATGTAACTATGAGCTAATTAATACATAGAAATCAAACATTCCAACCATGCATAGAAGTATAAGACCTTCTAACTTAGGGAAATGGCTATCAGACTTTGGGGAGAACACATAAGATGGACTAACAACTCAAAATACTATGCCGGAACGCCTAAACATAGTCTCTAAGTCATTGGGCACTTTGAAAAACAAGCTTTCATAGTTTTAGGCAAAGGGCTAGATCGGGACTAGGCCTCCTTGGTTCAACAAGATGATAAGCTAATCAGTCAAAGAGATAGTTTTATGGAAAGAACTATGGAAAATCATAGGTAGGCAGGGCACACCATACATCCTACTCAACATGCATAGAACTTATGAATAAAACTAGCAACAGTACCTTAAGTTACTAAAGAGCAGTTAAGAATTCTTTAGTATAACTAAGGAAGAAGAAAACATAAAGCTATGAAGATTCAGGAACTTTGAGGTGCCTCCATGGGCATATCTCAAAACTAATCTCTATTGATCTATAGCAGCAAGAAGTATGTATCATGAATGAAAACTAGAAGACAACAACAAAGCAAGAAACACTATACCATTCTACCATGTCATGGAATCCATCAACAACCCTTCATCATTCATCAAAAGCATCCAAGAGGCAGTCCAAAATCATAACACAAGTATGTTCTTCAAAGCTCATATGACCAATATATTGATTCTTCTCTCAAGTTCAGCTTTGTTTTACAATGAAGCCTTGTGGAATAAATAGGCTTGAGTGAGGAAAACCTCATGGAGCAACTCGCTATCTCATTGGCCTAATCAAAATATCTAAACTTGTCCTTGAGGCTTTGCAAAGCCCAAGGCACAAAATATCCCATAAAATATCTTAAAAAATGCTAAAAACGGAAATTATATTGACTTTGCATCATTTTCCAAGTGCAAAAATAGCTAAACGCACATTTGGAAAAAGCATATTTTTGAGGTTCAAAAATTGCAAAAATACTTCAAATTTATATCAGAAAAAGGTCCCCTGACTTGATGGAGACAAATGGTAGCCTTCCTGGTGTCGAAAGGAGGCTCATGATAGCTCGTTGGAAATATTTCTGTGTCTAATTTCCGGCGCAACTGAAATCACCTCAATCTGATGCCTGGAAGTCCTCCAAATCTGTACCTGTGTGTAAAAAGCCAGGAAATAGCAGACTGCTGATATGACGGGCAGAATGTGCAAAAAGCGAGCATTTTTCGCCAATTTGAGGGGGCGAATGATCTCCGAATGATCTGAAAATCGCTGGGGCCCTGCTCATAGAATTATCGCATCAAATGGTATCATCCTTCTCCCTTGACAAATCCTCAAACTGAAATGGCGAAATTATGAGTTTTCGACCAAAAACCCAAAAAATGCCAAAAAACAAAAAGTTTCCGAAATGGGCCCAAAATTGGCGCGCATGACCCTCAGGGGTCCATAGCAACATGCTCCGAAGCTGAGGCCAAAATATCAAGTGTTTATATGCCTTTCTCCTCTTTCCGTGCCGGGCGCTTCTTGAAACTGTTGTTTATCACTACTAAGTTACTGCTGTTCAGCACTCTTCCTCTCTTTTTCCTGCTGCTGCTCATATTTATCACTGTCATGCTGCTCCTATTGTCTTGCCTTGGAGGCATTTTGACCTAAATGTGCTTTTGAAGAGACAAACTGCCTCACTTTCCTTAAACTGCCTTCTTGGAGCCAAACTATGTCACTTCACTGTTTTGATAGAGAAACAATGTAATTTGGATGATTGCAACAAGTTTTCTTATAATACAAAAACCCTTTCTCTTCTAAACAGTGGCCTTTCCACCTTTAATGTACCTCAGCTAGCAGACCTTTTCAATAAGAAACTATATAGTGGAATGAAGGACAGACTGTTAGGTGAAATTTGTTGTGTGAAGTGTCAAAATCACCTTGCTCTGTGGTGTTTGGAGCTCGACCAACACATTTTATCTTTGTCCAAAGGTAGACTTTTCAATCATTACAAAACTTCCTTTCCTAGTGTGCCAATGAATCAACAGACTTATGGCTTATGCAATCAACCCTCAGTGTAAGTATACAGTCAAATTCGCAGTTAGAGAACAGAGGTGATAGAGTTAAACAAGCTCTAAAGTTTTAAGCAGAGGCTGTAAGAGTTTTCTCTTTTCAAAATAAACAAGGGCTCTTATCAAGGTAACACCTTTGTCTTTGTAGAAAACCTTTGCTCTATATGAATATCAACTTACCAAATAAGCTCTTATACTCCATCAAACAAAATCATACCACATATATAGTCAACCTCCAGTGTGGGCATACAGTCAATCTCACTGTTATGGAACAAGGTGACATAATTTTTTTTTTTAAGAATGCTTCAAACAGTTTAACAAAACCTGTAGGAGTTTATCCCTTTCCCACAATCAAAACTCCTATTTAAAATGGAGACCCTGTCTTTTCAAAACCACGCCCTTCCTTTGATATAAAGCCTTGTCTCTTTAAAACAAAACCTTCTTCTTGCTTTTGTATATGACTCAGCAAATACTCATAATGACATATACAGTCAATGTCAAAGAAAACATGGTGAAGACACCTTCCTGTGGGTGGAAAAAAGTAAAAATACAATCTTCTAAGCTTCAAAATACAGTTTTGTCCTTGTATGCCCTTTACCAGCAAATTTAATCAAAACGAGAACAGTCAACCAGAGTATATCTTATTCAGCCCAAATCCACTGTTATAGGACTAGGTGACAAAGTTTGAGAGGTTTCTTTAAGGTGGCAGTCAAGGTCTTGCAACCAAAAAACTTCCTTTAAGCAAAACACTGTCCTCCCTTTACTGTCCTTTGCTCCAGTTTGATAAACACACTTCTAAATGCCAGGGGCTTTACTCACTGATTTTGCTTTATAGAACAAAGGAATCAACAGTGGTTATTTGCCCTTTTTACCCCACAAAGATGTTTTTTTGAATCAAAAACATTTATATAGCGATCACTGTTCATGAGATTAGGTCATTGTTTTACCTTTCCAAATACTGTGTTTCTCCCTCTGCATGCCATTCAACAAATAATCTTAATGATAAGCACAGTGTCAACCAAAATGTAAAAACACAGTCAAAGATCACTGTGTTAGTGCAAGGTGCCATGGCTCTAGGTGTTTTTAGGATAATAAAATAGCCTTGTAGCAAGCAAACATCTCTCCTAATCAAGGTACTGCCCCTACATTCACCAATCTTCACCCATAATTTTGTCAATACCTCCAAATGGTAACTTTCAGCTTCCTATATTAAAATTTGTTTATGGTCGAAAAGACAGTCTTGATTTTGCTCTTCACCATAACGAGGAAAACTTTGAAAAATGACCTAAAGGATATATGGATGATTACTGCAGTTGGAAATAGGGCCACTGTTTCAATTTTTTTAAACACTGAGTTTCTGCTTAAAACACAGTGCCCTTCATCTCTTATCATTTCTTTGAGGGCAGTTTACTTGGCTTTTCTACCTCAATATAAACTTACCATCTTTACTGTTCCACCTGTAGCCAACATAAAACACTGCAAATCTTGATCTTTAAACAAAACTACAAACCCTTCCAAGCACCGCTTTCTTCACTGCAAATGCTGACAGAGGTTGGCTTTGTTTTATCATAGTAGGGTTACTTTCACACTTTTTATGAGCCTTTCACTACTATGTATTTTGGACTTGCAGGTGTATGTTGATGCATTGTTGTGAGGGCAGTTTATAGGCTCTTTGAAGCTAGAACCAACCCTTCACTCTCAACCAACTATAATTCTCCTTCATAACATTCTCTTAAGAAACTTGACTTACACCTTTCAATATTGCTTTACCCTTTAGAAATTTGACAATCATAAATGAGACATCATAGAATACCTTGAAAATATGATGGCATTCATTACTGAAAATTTTGAGCAGCTCTGCAAATAGCCTTGGAAGGTTTTTAGGTAATTTTTTTTACCATTTCTACAGGAGTTCTGTGGACTGCTACAGGCGCGTCGCGCAGCAGTGCATTCCTTTGTAAATTTTGTGCACAGGCGCGTCGCGCACTTTTCCAGGAGTGTCGCGCAAGTTTGCAGTTCATTTTGAAGGCCTTCCCGGTGTCAGAATTGGGTGTGAAATGGCTCGTTGGAAATATGTGGAAGTCTACTTTCCAGAACAACTTGAATTTTTGCATTTGGTGTCCATTGGATCCTTCAAAAATTGATTTTCCCAACACTGGTCAAAACTGGTGAATCCTGGTGCAGAAATGCATCGAGTTGTTTGTAGGCCATTTTTGAATGCCTTCCTGGTGTCGGAATTGGGCACGAGATGGCTCGTTGGAAAGATGTGGATGTATTATTTCCAGAAAAACTTGAATTTTTTCATTTGGTGTCCATTTGATCCTTCAAAAACTGACTGTCCCATCACTGGTCAAAAAAGGTGTATGCTGGTGCAGAAAAACATAGCGTTGATTGCAGGCTACTTTTGGATGCCTTCCTTTTGTCGGAATTTGGCCCGAGATGGCTCATCAGAAAGATATGGAAGTATATTTTCCATAACAACTTGAATGTTTTCATTTAGAGGAAATTTGGTTGTTCAAAATCTGACTGTCCCATCACTGGTCAAAATGATGAATCCTGGTGCAGAAATTCTCCCGTGACATCTGAAATTTTCACGTTTCTCACAAACCATGATACCTGTGTAGAAAATGAAGGAGGTTTTTATTTTTTAACCTATGAGGGACAAAAAAATCTCTTAATTTTGTAAATCTCATCTCTGTTTGATCAGAAAATCATTTTGAAACAAACTGCCCGGGTGCTCCTTAACCCTAATTTTGCTGTGACAGAGGTATTATGATTCAACAACCATGCAAATTTTACTATCCTTTTGTATTTGCTAAGATCAGATATTTGAGCCTCTTTTTGACTGTGGGTACACTGCTTCAGTGGCATTCACTTAAACTCTTTCATCCATTGTAACAATGTGTGAAGGGACCTCCTTTTTGACAGTGGCATGCTCATATTACCTTTACCTAGTCCTAGGACTCAAAACACATATTATGATCTTTATTGTACTCTTATAATCCTCTGTATTTATTTATGATGCCTTTATGCTGAATAGGAAGCCTAACTGCCACTTCAAAATCTTTTATACCTCTGGTGTTTGAAAGGCATACCTGTCTTTGTCATTTGGAAAGAGGATGTTTTCTTCCTTTTGCAGCATAAACTTACATTTCGCTTTGGAGTTAATTATGCCCATTGTGAAATGAATCTTGACTATAGTTGCAAAAATGCAGTTGCACCCACCTAGGTTTGATCATCCTTTGTCTAAGAAGGTGCTTTCTTTTACAATCTTTCATCTGCTCCCAATGCTGATGTGATATCTCTGATCTTTATAATGACAGTTTTGTACTTGTTTAGAAAACCTCTTCGAAATCTGAGAGTATGTCCAAAATCCATTTATACTTCATAACTCTATATAATAGCTGCAGTATCTCGTGGGAAAACAAGGCTCAAATTCTTACTGTCAACTTAGGACAAACTTATTTTGAAAAGGCACTTGCTCCATAAATGGATTTACTTCCAATAAGGCCATTCTTTGATCATCTTTGCATGTCTGTCCTAGGGTTTTTAGCACTTAAATCATAACCAGCTTATGTCTTTACTTGCTTCTTCAACCTCTTTCTCCCTGCATCTTTGACCAATCAGTATTTTTTTAAAAACAGTCAATGCCTTGGCCATCTTCTCATGAATGAAGGAGGCCCTTCACTTGGCAAAGTATCTGAAGATTGTTTGATAAGCCTGCCTGACAAGGATTTTTCTTGGATATGATGGTAAGCAAACAAACTTGAAAACATTAATACTTTTACCTCTGCCTTCAATCACTACTGTGCTTCAGAAAAACCCTAGTCAAGGTGTCACTGTCTCACTGTACTGCTCTTTGCTGAGGGGAACTGAAATGTCACCATTTGCCTTGGTCAATTTATGACAAATTATTTGAAAGATAATCTCTGTGAGTAGGGAGGTTAGCATCCTTTGAAAAACAACCACCTTTTCTTCTGCCTGTGTAATGACATGATTTGTCAACATTTCTTCAATTTGGTCTTGTTGAAACAACAGGCTGCTTATGATTAGAATTGTTTTCACTAATGATATGCCTCTCTAAGGTTTAACAATTCATATGATTTGAAAACTTCAAATGACTTCCTTTACAAGACCAAAACTCTGTTTTCCCTTTAACTTGCATACTTCAGACTCTAGCCCTGTTATGATCATCACTTACACTCAGAAAACTTAGAGTCATTGTTTCACTGTTCAGTAAAAAGAAAACCTGGGCTTTTGCAATATTTAAAGTCAATATTGGCCAGCGCCCTCTACTTGTCAATGAAGGAGGCGCCCTAACCCTCTGCTTGTAAATGAAGGAGGTTCTTGGCCATGAAAAATTTACCAGTTTGCTGTGACAGTGGTGTCTTTCTCTTACTCTGATTTTCATGCTAAAAGGAAGCTACAAGATCTTGATGAGTGACTCTCTGTCTTGCAGATATATCTCATGCTCATGTTTACATTGAGAAGCAGCTATTATTCTAAATGTAGATTCAAGAATTTTCTCCTGAGATGAAGTTATATTTCCTGTCTTTGTAGAATCCATAAAACACTGTGAAACACCTAATAATCAGCTCGAGACTGTGGTTTATGTAGTGCTGAGACCTAGGGGTGTGTAAGTGGCGCGACTTAGAGCTGTGATCAACTTGATTTGCAGAGTGGGAGGTCTGTTATGAATGGTCTGTATCAGATGGAGGTTTTTTTGGCCTTTTGATGGTTGCCAAGGGTAAAATGCCTTAAAGCGCCACTTCCTAACATAGGGGAGACTTTTGAAACAGACTTGGATTTGCCTTTTAAAGCTGATGGGCAGACCAGTAGGGCTGAAGCTAGATAGGATAGTGATAATGAGTTTTGACTTTGACATGGGCGGACTGAAAAGTAGGAGGGCGAAAAAAGTTTTATGAGGGTTTTCTAGATGACAAATTGACATATGGAAATCAGCTTCTAGAAAGCTCAGCTATGGATCTAGTCATCACTAACAAGTGAAAAATACTGATGACTAACATGCTGTTTTATGGAATGAGGAATGACAATGTGCACATCTAGGTTCTTGTTTGACAGTCTGACTAGTAGATGGTTGTTTGGATTTAGCAGATTTCTTACCAAGGCCACGTTTAGATTCAAGGGCTGTAGGACATATATTTGAAGTATGCCCAGGCTGACCACAAAGCCAACAAAAAACTTCCTTCATTCTATTCAGCTTGGCATCTTTAGGGCGGATATCATGAGGCTGATAGTAATGAGTGTTGGATTTATACCTGTAGTGTCCTTTCCTTGCTTTTGGTCGTCTGCTTTCTTTCGGTCTTCTGAGTTCGCGTCTTTTTCCTAAACTCAACCTGTAGGAGGAGGATTTACTTTTCTTGTAATCCTTCTTTTCTTGTCTCTTATTCTTTCTGCGATGCACCAAAGGATCATCAACTATTATTCCATATCTACTGCAAAAAGATTTAGTACCAAGAAGTCTATTTAATTTATCTATAGAATTTTGCATTTTTGAACTGGTACACAAAGAGATCAAGACTTTAGTGATTGTGGCATAGAGATCTCCCCAGAGATAAGCTTCAAGGGGCAGGGGAAGTGCTTCTTGCATCTTCAAAATATCTACCAGCTTAGATGGTAGAGCAGCAAGATAGACTTGCTTCCACAGGATATTCTTTGGGTCTTTAACCAAGAATATTCTTGCAATCCAATCTCTATGAAAGTATTCATACTGATTTATATTATTACATTTCAAATTCATCAGTATCAATTCATTCTTATCTGTGACTGCAAATTCTGCACCACAGAAATGTTCTTGGATTAGTGCTGTCAATGCACCAATCATATTATTCATTGCTGTACCATCAGGATGAAACATTATATCTTCCTGTTGATCTTTGAGAACTTCTTTCTCCATCTTATCTAACATAACAGGGGATGATTCCAACTCCCACCATCTAGCCAAGGTGCCAGTAAAACATTGAATCAGTGTTTTACATGCTTCTATTTCACTTTTCCCTTCTACACACATCAGTTTATATTCAATAATCATTTGATCAAGCATTTTCCTGATCTGTGATGAAGACAGACCATCAATGTTCCACTCCTTATGAATCCCTTCATGGAATGTCTCTCGGACTGGAATTTTTCCTGCGCCATACAGGTCAGGGGCTGCATGTCTGGTAAACTGAGGTTCCAGAGGTTCATAAATGGGAAAAGCATGTTTTTCAAAATCTAGGGTCTTAAGAGGAGTGGCTATGGTTATTTTCTCAGATTTTTCTTCTGGCTTAGGTTCAGGGGACTGAGACAGTTGTGGCACTTCTTTAGGAAAGAGATGAGGAAACTGAGACATAGGGCTTTCTAGCTCATGAGGATGGATACTCTTTCCTTTTGTCAAAAAAGAAAGCGGAATAGGCTTATTGGCTTTCTTCAAATTTAATCTGTCAAACTTGTCAGACAGATTAGAAACTGAGTCTCTTGTGGAAATAGACTGCTCTATTATACAAATTTCCACATCATCAAATTTATCAAATATGTCTAACTACTTGCAAATCACACTGGACTGAATTTAAAACTCTATGTACATCATTTACAGAAACTTGGACTGAATCAAATTGATCCTTAATCAGGACAGTTTTTGCAACATTCTTCTCTAGACCAGTTAGAGCAGTATCTGTCCAGTTTATCTGCTCAGACACTTTTTGTATTCTACCCTCTGTACCCATAAGTGCAATATCTCTCTGAACCAGAGGATATGCATGTGCTGGATTTTGTCCTTCTCCTAGGACAATGCTTTTGAAAGGAGGATAGGTAGTAGAGGTCTCAATTTTACTGCCATCTGGTGCAGTCCAGGCATGTGAAGAAGAGGCAACTGAATCTGCCATCAAAACCACTTCAGATTCCATCTTCTTCTTCCATGAATAGAACGAAATCCAAACATTCTCTTCTTCCATATAAGTTTTCCATTCTGCAGCCATCTTCATCTTTTCTTCTTTTGGGAAAACTTCTGCAAACGCATCAGCCTGTGGATTGGTGAATAGATCCCAATTCAACATCTGCTTCATCCATTTGGCAGGGATCTCATGCTTTAAGCAACCATCCATTAAAGTATAAAACTTTTGGATTTCAGGCACTGATGGTCTTTTAGTTCCTGGAGGCAAATCTCTGAATCTACATTCAGGGATCAACTGATTTGTTTGTTCAATGTAGCCCAATTCATATCTTGGACTATTTGCTGGTCTCTGGTTCATTAGAATCTCTGTGAGTCTTGGATCTTCATCTTCCAATTGTGGAATAAGATGCATCATAAGAACATGCTCGTCCTCATGAGGGAATGTGCACTATAGGGGTTGCACGCGTGAGAGAACGATCTGTTAATGATTAACATGCGCAATAGACAAAGAGACGACTTATTTATCATGTGAATAGGAACACCTTTGACATCCTAATCACCAAGGGAAATCATAGACTCACATCATGACTTAGCCAAAATGAAGAAGGTTGAGGTAGGAAGGAGATAGAGAGAAAGCTGCTATTTAGCATGAGAGAGGATAAGACAAAATGAGAGAAAAAATAAATGACATAAAAGAAATAACATAAAAAAATACAAATTATAAATTAAACGTAAATATTATTCGACTGAAAAATTTATGTTAATTTCCACTTTAAACCACAATTTCACGTTCCATCTTTCTTTACCATATTAATATGGTAATTAGCCTCTAATTTAAAGGCATATGTGATGCAATGATATCTCATTTAATGGATAATGAAATCCCTATGGCTACACTTACCAATTTATGTACAACAGCAAATAAGGATTTGCACGGAAATTAAATTCTGAAATCGCTTGAAACATTAAGATATCAATGGTATGCACAAAAAAATGTGTAATCATTTCAAGTTAAACAAGGGAGGCTGCGAAGCAGCAAGTCCCCGTCACTAGAGTAAACAGAAAACAAGGTACGGAGTTAGAGACTATGAAGCCCGTGAAAGTTTCCTAGCTCTGCTTTGAAGATACACAAATAGCCTAGTTGCTTTGAAGATACAATTCAAACTTATCAAATGGCTTGTTGTCTTTAGCTTTGTTGTGTGTTGAATTGTCTTTCTTGTTTATTGATTGTGGTCAGGAAATATAAATCTTAAAAAAAAAATGTTTACAAAATCAATTCAGTTTTGAAATAAAAAAATATCTTACCCATCATTAATCAAATTTATAAAATCATGATGTATACTAAATTTTTGAAAATAGTGACACATAATGTTAGTTTAGTGGTAAAAGCATACAAATAGAAGTTTAGTGGTGGATGCATACAAAATTAGTGGAGACACAAATTCAGTAGTAAAAGCATGCTAAAAATTGAATTCTAAGTTAATGAAATATAAGTTAATGAGTGAACTAAGCAACTAGACAATAGGGAGTTGGAAAACCAGAAATTTGAGAAAAAAAATTAGCCAGAACCCAACCCACTCCTTTCCGCTATGTTCAGTTCTAATCAACTTTAAGAATGGGAGCCACGCCCTACTAGGCTTAGGGCTTTTCCGATATTCGGATTTTTAAGGTTTGTCTAACACAAACTTTTTCACCTCTTTCGAAAATGTCTACAGTGGCTAAAACTTTTAGTACTTTAAGATATGACAAACGGCTTGTTGAATTGATGGTTTGTTTCTAGTTCAGATTAACGCATTCCAAAATATATGTAGTGTAATTATCTTATAACATATAAAAAAAATACACGTCTAGAAGGACGTATGAGTAGTTTTGATCCTGCATTCTCTTAGATATGTGGTGTCTTTGTTGAATACACCCAAATGTTTGTAAAGAAGAGGCAGGCGGTAGATTTCTACAGATTTGATTGTTTGACATAAAGAGTGTGAAGATCTTGGTCATTTCTACAGATTTGATTGTTTGAGATAAAGAATGTGAAGATCTTGGTCCTGGGCATATTGGAAATTATTGGCAATAACAGAAAAATAAAACCATTAAATTTAAATTATAAAATAAAATAAGATAATTAATTATATACACTTATTAAAACTTTAAAATTAATTAACCTATCATATGTGTTTTTAGTTTGTTGAAACATAATGTTTATTTCAGATATCGGATGAAAAGTAATTTTAAAAAATCTACATGTATTACAGTGCTCAGGATTGCCCTTGTATTACAGGTGCCCAGGATTGCCGGATTTCCTTTCCTTAAAAATAATTGCTTCTGTTTTATTCTCTGCCAATGCACATGCACATCACAAGGACTTTACAAGCTCTCGAGAGCCGTAAAATGATGGAAAGATTGCCTAGTATACCCAATTGAACCCCAACAGTGTCTTTGGGTGGTCTCTGGGTGGTTAGAATGAGGTTCGAGCCAAGTACTCAAAATTTAACGATGTCAACAAGCCAATATATGAGGCTTTAAATATCCTGTGAACTTGTTGTTCGAGGAAGGAGGAAGACATTCAACCCACAGCCTTTGTGTAATTATTTGAGGAAGACATTCAACCCTCAACAGCTTCTGAAGGTAAATCGGGCAAGCCATTTATTTAATTATTTGCTTATTTTCGTGGTGTATATTGCAACCTGCAGGGTGTGATACATGTTTATGGTTTTTTTTTTTTGTATTTTTAGTTTTTTTTTTTTTTTTCAAGAGTTTAATGTTAACCTCGTTTCAATAATGATGTAAAAATGTTTTTCATTGCTCTCTTCATATCACAGTCGGCTTAAAAAACATATTTGAAAGGTATTTAGTGCTTTAAATATAGAGATTATCAATGTCAATTTTCAAAATTTTAGAAAAAATATTTGATTTATACATCAATAACGTGTATACTCTCAAATTTGTCATTTTTTTCATGTATAGCATTATTTGGGTGAAAATGTGAAGTTGGATTACAGTGTTTGTTTTTTTTTGAGAAAAAAACTTTCATTTTTTTTCAGTTCTTCAACTTTCTGCGAGCTAAAACAATTTTTCTGTTTAGAATTTCATTTTGCGATAAAAATAAAAGTTGTCGGAAAATTTGTTATCTTTCTATTACTTATTTTTTGAAATTTTTTTATACACATTTGTTATGTTAATTTAGCGTTTCTTCGAGTATGTGTTTTTTAACAATCGGCCCATTCATAAGAAGTCATGTTAATACGCAATGTTGTATTCTTTGAAAATTTGTGTTTTTGAGAAATAAAATGTGTTACAACAATCTAGACAGAGTCTACTTCGGTTTCATCATATTTAAAAGCTAATGGATGCATATCATAATTACTAGAATTTTTGAACTAGTCCAATATGAAAAACTGCATATTTTCAATATGTTTCGTGACGCAAGAAATTTCTTAACATATAAGTTATAAACTAAAAATCTAAAAGCTACCCATTAGAGACAACAAACCAATGTAATGTACGATAATTTTTTCAATTTTTTTTACAACGTGTTTTAGAAGATACAAAATTTTTATTTCACTTAATCAAAATGACCTTCAGAAATTGTTTGCATCCGTTTCATTATAAAATTAATTAAAATTAGTAAATATTTATGAAATTTCATGAAAGCTATATTCCTGAAAGTAAATTTAATTCTGAAAATGCTTATATTGGTTCCGACAGTTAATTCAGAATGTTTCATGGAGTTTAATCAGTCCAAAGTTGTAGAAACATATTCAAGGCTTGGCTCTGCGTAACTGGTGACATGTTAGTTCGGCCGGACTCTTAAACAAAGTTCGGCCGAACTATTTTTTGCACCGACGACACGTTAAATCAAACGACAAAGTAGTTCGGCTGAACTATTTATTAGAAGTTCGTCGAACTTTTACTTATCTTTTCATCGGCCAGAAAGTATCGCCGAGCCCCTCCAAAAAAACATTTCGCAGCAATATAAATTGTCGTGAAACCATTTATTATTTTCGCATATTTTCGCACATTGGTTTGATTTTACAAAAGTCTTGATCTGAATTTACAAAGAAATGTTTTGGGTTTAAGAACTTTTCTTGGAGATACATTCAAAGGAATTTTCTTTGAGACACATTATTTTCGTACATTTGATCTGATTTTGCAAGGAATTTTTTTGGGTTTAAAGAATTTTCTTGTAGGTACATTTAAAATTTCTTGGAGGTACATTCAAAAGACATTTCTTGAAGGTATGCGATACAGTTTTTTGCACTTCATTTTTTTTAAAGTATGAATTTGGGCTTAATTTAGAAAGGTCATTTTTTTGTTTTGGGTTGAAGTAAATATTTTATAATGATTTTTTAAAATGAGTTTTTGTGTAACTTTTTGAATGAAATTTTTTTGTAGGACTTTGAAAGAAATATTTTGAACTTCATTTCGTTTTAATAAGACATTTTTTTCTTGAATTTTTTAAAGTAAGTGTTTTGGATTGGAATATGTATTTTTTGCAAAAATTTTAAAATGAGTTTTTTTTTTTTAAATTAAATTTTTTGCAATTTTTTTTTTAATTGAGTTTTTGTCTAAATTTTTGAAAGAAATTTTTTGAAATCCATATTCTATTATCATGGAAAATTGAAGAAATTGTACGAGAAAATATGATCGAAAAAGAGACCCTGAGAAATGTAGAGAAGAGACGAGACAATCTCGCAAAAGAAATATAGAAGCACTCTCAAATATTGAAGGGGGAAATCAACCTCAACTAGAAGTTGAAACAGGTATGTAAATATAAATATTATGATTTTGATATATTTAAAATTTTCCTATTGTAAAATGTAAAGCTTAATTTTTATTTGATGAATTAATTTGAAAAATATTTTGCAATGTAAACAGAGAGATATTCTTGAAAACATTGATGATGAGATACAAAATTTTGAAAAAGAAAGTGAAAGAGATATTGAACCAATGATTGAAGATGGTGAAAATGATGAAAGAAATTCAAGTGAAGAAATTGATCACAAGGTATATATATATATATATATATATATATATATATATATATATATGTTGAACACATGCACGTATTATTGAAATTATACATATATTTATTAATTTAGTTATTTATTGAATATGTAAACTTATTATGTACTATTCATTCGAATATGTACAAATGAAATCAATGTCAATGACGAGATTTTAGAAAATGTTGACACTCACACATATGGATATAAAAAAGTTGACCATTATATACGGTATCGTGAAAGAGATATTGAACCAATGATTGAAGATGGTGAAAATGATGAAAGAAATTCAAGTAAAGAAATTGAATCACAAGGTATATATATATATATATATATATATATATATAAAACACATGCACATATTATTGAAATTATATATATATTTATTAATTTAGTTATTTATTGAATATGTAAACTTATTATGTACTATTCATTCAAATATGTATAGATGAAATCAATGTCGATGACGAGATGTTAGAAAATGTTGACACTCACACATATGGAGATAAAAAAAGTTGACCATTATATACGATATCATGTTAACCGCATTTTTTAGAAGTATTTCATAAAGGAAAATGTGACAGTTCAAGCTCAAATGTTGAAAGGTCTCCTATCATTAAGTGAATTAAAAGAAGATACGACTTTATTGAGTATTCGAAAATCAAACAAAGATTAAAAAAAATGAAGAAAAATGTGATAGAATTTGTTCCTGTTCCGGTTTTGTATTCTTGAGCCCAGGCAATAATATAGCTCAGTGTAGAAATTCGTAGAATAAAGCCAGTAAACCTTGGAAAATGCAAAACACAACAACACGAATTTGTAGATGAGAGAAAGTCGTTTTGTAAAAATGAAGACTTTGAACTTTCACACCAATTACTATTCATCTACCGAACCTTCTTTGAAATCAAGTAATTGTACACTTGGTACTGCTTACTTTATGAATTAGTAATGCTGTAAAAATTGTTTTACCTTCCACCGAAGATGAGTTTTTCACTTATGTTGCCAAGGCCACTTGGAAAAAAAATAGTTGGGAGTGTACTTATATCTAATATAATTCTATGATATTAACGGAATTTCATATCGAAAATAAAATGAGTTTCCAAAAAAACGAAAATAGGTATTGTCAAATTAAATCTTATGATTCACGTTGTTTAATTATTTTTAATATTTCTTTTCATGGATGCATATACATATGAGTGTGGTTATATATATTATGTAGTTGTATAAATTCGTAAAAGTTGATAAATGACGATGGGCCATTTCAAAGGATATATACATATATCACTTGCGGTAGGATCAAGTTCAATTTTACAATAGGCAGGTTTCGTAGCAAATTCAAGTAATTTTAAGTAATTTTTCAGATGCAAGTTTTATAGCCGTTGCTATCCCAAAATATAGGCCTAACCCTATAGCTCCAAGTACATGTATGATCATTTTAAAAAACATTTAAAACTAAAATCATGAGGAAGAAATGCTTTGATAGCCTATTAGATTATGTTATCTAAACATTTTGAGTCAGTCAAATTATATAAATAAAAATAAGATAAAATTATTTGAAATAGAATTCATATATATATATATATATATATATATATATATATATATATATATATCTTAAAATAACTTATATCCATCTTAACTCTAGATATATCAAGTTCTCAGAGGGATCAAATCGTTTGAGGTACAAATCTTCTATCAATTTTGCACTCAAAAATGATGTTTACACCTTGTAAGATTTGATCCATCTCGATTCTTCATAGATCGAAAGTTAAGATGGGTCCATGCTGATTGTTTTAAATTTTCACATGTACATGGCGACTTACATCGTTCCACACTTACACTACATACGACAACACTTTCTTTTTATGGGTTCCTCACCATAGGGTGCCACACCAAACTTCACTTCCACGGCAGACAAATCTTGTAGTAAATGGCTCTTGTCTTATAGTTGTCGCATCCTCCATACAACACGCACCATAGTGTTGAAAGCCACTCCATTGTTCTTCAACGTTCAACAATGGCTCACATCCAGAAATAGTAATTACTCCCATATGCATGAAATGTGTGAAGATTTGAGTTAAGTTAAGAGAAACAATTCAAGTCTAATATTAGAAGACAAGTCCAATGCGAGTTTACATGAAGTAGCTAGTTAGAAAAGATTCAACTCTAGTTAGAGTTTGCATGATTCTGTATTTAGAAGGTTTGGTGTTTATATACGCGTGGTTGGGTCATTGTAATGTGTCAAAACCAATAGCAACAACTCGGGTGGATGTAATTGTAGGTTTTAACTCTGTACAGAATTACCCACAAAAGAATTCTTAAAACATAAGATAAACAATGGCGAGAAAATAAAACATAAATATACACAAATATTTTACCATGGATCCCAAAATTGAGACTACCAGATTGATTTTTCATTATGTTCCTTTCAATGTTACAATACATGTATATACATGTCGAAGCATTCATAAACCTCAATCCATTAACACTGGATTAGAACATAATCGTAGTTCCCTCGATCGGATCTACAAAATACCATGGACAAAAAACCACCATGCCCAAAACCATGTGCAAAATCCATGCACAAAACCATAGGTAGGTCCACCCACCTATTATAGGGTCCAAAAAAAAAATTCCCACTTCTCTTCGTGGAAAAAATATAACACACACCCAAAATTCTCCTACTTATTGTTTTCTTTTCCACACAAGTGGTCACAATAAAGCTTAGTCATTGGTTCAGTGTACGATTATTCATGGAAAGAATATACCACACACCCAACAGTAATGTGAATCAAATTTTTGGTTAATAAATTAATTGAGAAACATGCCACATTTAAAATGTGTTATTTTTGTGTTTTCTCCTATATCCATCCATCATATTGCTACCAGAGCCGAGGTAGAGTTACAAGATCTAAGGAGATAGAATATCCATAAATCCAGTTTATTAAAGGAGGTGAGCAACTTGCAAAGCCTCCATTGTATCAAGAGAAGGACAGCAATGAAATCCAACTGTGGATTTTAAAAAAAATCATGAGGGGGATCGATGTAGCCTTGAAGCACAATATGGAGCGGCTATTTCATAAACTTACGTAGCCCTGAAACAAGGAAAATGCAAGAATGCAATGCAACTATTTCATAAACCAACACAACCATGAACCAATGAAGGCACAACGATTTTGTAAAACTTAACACAAAAAAACTTGTAAATTTGTCGCAGGTTTTCTTTGTTGACAAGTGCATCGGGCGTCGACTTAAAGTGAAGTTTGATTTTCTTTATAAAAATAAATAAAAAGGGTATTATTTAAGCCAAAAAATGGGTTCTACTTATAGGTTTTTAGAATTTTATTTTATTGGAAAGATAATTTGGGGCTTTGAAAAGGTGCTAGTGACAAGGGAAAAGGTATTTAACCATGTGAAAAATCCATGCACAAAACCATAGGTAGGTGTATGTAGTAGTCTTCTGTCGTGCTATGCCACACTTCTTACAGAACTCTTCAAATTCCTTCTTGCAGAACTCTCCACTATTATCTGTCCTAAACACCTTTATCTTCTTATCTATCTGGCTTTCTACCAAAGCCTTAAATTCTTTAAACTTGTCAAAGACTTCAAATTTATTCCTTGGAAAATATATACATGTATTCCTAGAGAAGTCATCTATAAATGATACATAGTACACAACTTACCCAAGGATGGAACCGACACGGGTGCAAACACTAGTGTGCACAAGCTCTAATATACAGTTCTACCTCTTATCATGAGAAGGGAAACTCACCCGATTCTACTTCTCATATACACAATTTTCACAAAAGTCAAAATCTAGAGAGCAATTAAACATACCATTACCATGAAGTATTTGAAGGCCCTTCTCTCCAATATGTCCAAGCCTTTGATGTCATAGCATGGTATTTTATTCAGAAACAACGAGGTTTTCAACACCACTTTCAGGAATCAGATAACTGTTGCACCCATCAATAACAGTGCTACCCAAATGCTTGTACAAAGTTCCAATCCGAATTCCCCACATTAATACCAGTGCTCCCCAAACCATCTTATAGGTATCTTTCTCGAACATTGTTTTTACACTTGCATCATCCATCTTGCTTATAGAAATCAGATTTCTCACCAATGTGGGAATAAAAGATATATACTTATTATAAATAATAATAAAATAATATTATTATGTTATATTTGAATCATATTTGAGTTTCAGTTATAACTATTAACATATTAACAAAATTTAATAATATATTATTATTATATATTTTATTATTAAATAATATATATATATATATATATATATATATATATATATATATAAGTTTAATATATAGTATGGATATAGTTAATATTATTAATCTATCATAAATAAATATATAAAATATATTGGTAATTATAGTTATGAATATATAATAATGACTCGGTTAATACATATTATTAATAAGTATTAAATATTGCTATTATATTGTATATCAATTATATTAATGTTTTAAATATAACTTATATAACAATTATGTATTAATATACAAAATAATGTTAATAAAGTGACTATAATTATATAAATATAAAATAATATCACTATTATTATTTATATAGTCATTAATAATTACAAATAGTATTTATTTAACAAAATACACGTTAGTAAATGTTTTTATTCGTTATACAATATGAGTAAAGTGTTGACAATTCATTTTAATTTTCAATAAACTAGCAATTGTCCCTAAAGGTGCAAAGATACACCGAAGCTAGTTTATTTCGTTAAGATTTGGGAAGATTTGTCTTTCATTGTTGCACTTGAAGTAGCAATTTTGTCTTGTAGTTATGTATACAATATCCTGAATGAATTATCACCAAAATATGTCAATTTGGTGCGTCCCAAATTTAAGGATTGGGAGTGCAACACCCCAAAAATCTGCTAATGTAAATTTTAACCACAACCATGTAGGACCTGCACATAATCCCGTTAATGCAATATCAAAAGGCTAAAAGCCATGTGCTAATCATGTAAATATTGAAAATTGGCTAGAACAACATGTGATTGTGAGAACATGAATACATATGTTCACAAGTTTACAAAATAATCAATCCAATAAATAAAAACATAAAATGTAACCACATAAAATATTTACACATAAAATGGTACTGGAATAAGAAAGTTTACCATTTTCTAATTTAAAAATTTATTGTTAAACCATTTTACCAAATTAAACTGCAAGGCAACAAAAACACTTCAAATTTAAAATTTTAAAGTGCACCAATTTTTTTTCAAATTTTAAAATAATATATTATATAAAATTTGTATAAAACAAATTACAAAACTTAAATTATATATATATATATATATATATATATATATATATATATATATATATATATATATATATAAACTTGAAACAATGATGATAATAACATAGTGATAAAAATTATATAATAATTTCAAGTGCGACTGAGTCTAAAATCAATTGCTCTTGCAATGTACGAATTTAGTGATCCGTGAGAAGGTTAGAAATATTTAATAATAGATAATATTAATGGAAATATTTACGCATAAAAGGTAAAAACATACAAAAGAAAATGGAAAGTTATAATGGAATAAGAAAAAATACCATTTTTTAATTTCAGTTTTGCTTTAAAAAAAGCTCAGAAAATGAGAAAAGAAAGTAAAAAAAAATAGAAAAGAAAATGAAAAATCATAATGGAATAAGAAAGTTTACCATTTTCTAATTTCATTTTTGTTTCCAAATAATTAAAAAACTTAGAAAATGGGAAAGGGAAAGTAAAAAAATAGAAAATAAAATTAAAAATGGTATTGGAATAAGAAAGTTCACTATTTTCTAATTTCATTTTTCCTTTCAAAGACTTGAAAAACTTAAAAAATGGGAAAGAGAAAGTAAGAAAATACAACAAAAAAAAAATGGAAAATCATAATGGAATAAGAAAGTTTACCATTTCCTAATTTAATTTTTTCTTTCAAAGGCTTAAAAAACTTTTTAAATGGAAAATGAAAGAATTTGTCTGTGTAAATATGTAATAAATTGCTAATTTTAAAAGGAGTGACTATTTTTGGGATTTTATATATTTTTTAAATATGGTTATATTAATTATGAAGAATTTTAGATACATAAGTTTTTAAATTGAAGAGTATTTTAAATTCAAGTTTAGAAAGGAATATAAGTTTTGAAAAGAAATGATAAGTGTGGTTTTTAATTCAAAATAAATTTAGAAAATAGTAAATGAAAGGTATTATTTTCACAAAGAAAACAGTTTTTTAGCATTTATAATGTCAAAAAAAATTCTCTAATTTCTTTCAATAATACTTTGACACGATCCAAAGACTCCAATCTCTCTCTACTACTATTATTATTATAATCCATAGAATTTGTATGGTTGTTAACACAACTTCTAACTAATATCCCAATAAAATCATCCTAAGTCTACAATACAAAAGAAAATAAATTTAAATGAGAACGTTCAAAGTGTTATCTTTACAAAAACCACACGCAAGCATCGTAAGTCAATTAACGTCTTCTAGCATTTCTAGCAGCGAGTAGTTAAGGAAATGAACACTAATGTTTCAGTACAATGGGGATTTCTTGGAAAATCCATGAATCTCCGACACCTAAAACTATGTCACCATCTATGCTACAGTAGTTGAGACCTGGGTGTTGGGGAAGCCGTTGAGATCTCGGTATTGGGGAAGCCATGACTAGTTGAGATCTGTACAAAATAAAAACCTGAAGAAGCTAGTCATCTTCAGGAAGAACTGTATCAGAGCAATATTTATAACATAAATGGTTAAAACTTACCATTTTCTAATTTTCTAATAAGAAAGTTTATCATTTTCTAATTTCATTTTTCCTTTCAAAGACTTGAAAAGCTTAGAAAATGGGAAAGAGAAAGTAAGAAAATACAAAAAAAATATGGAAAATCACAATGGAATAAGAAAGTTTAGCATTTTCTAATTTAATTTTTGCTTTCAAAGGCCTAAAAATATTTTTAAATGGAAAATGAAAGAATTTGTCTGTGTAAATATGTAATACATTGCTAATTTTAAAAAGAGTGACTATTTTTGGGATTTTATATATTTTTTAAATATTTATTATACAGATCCAACGGTGGAGAATGTGACAGTTGTTTACTTGAATCAACAACAGAAAATAAAAAGGTCGATTATGGTGAGCAGTGGAATGATTCAAAAGTAAACACCTTCGATGTAATTATACATATGATTTATTTAATTTGAAATGATTACACATTTCCCGCGTTACATGAAAGAATGTAAAACTGTATGCGTTAAGTACTTGGAAATTTATGCAAAAACATATGACAGCTTTATCTTCGAATCCACTCCATCATCGACGGCGAGACTTATATTTCATTACATAAAAAACTCTAGAATCATAATAAAATCAACCCTGGCCTTGTGATTCTAGAAGTATCGAATTGGGCATTGCTCCATACGCTTTGAATGAGTCGTGAGTGATGAGCCCAGTTCAAAATAAAAGTTAAAAATTAAAATTAGAAATGAAAATGCCATATTATCCAATCGGGAGAAAACAAATGCAAATATGTTTTGAAAAATGAATACTTGGACATCATGTATGATTAAAAATATTTCTCGTGGAAGATTCGTAACTAGACTTTGACGAGATCTACCCGGTGACCAGAGAGAAAATTAAGAGAATTCGTATGTCAAAATCCACGATGTGTGGCCCACCGGAAGATTATGAAAATTGACAGTCGACAAAATTTGCCAATGATGACACACAGGGCAGTGAATGACAGAAACTTAATTGGTTAGACAGACATTGAATGTTATTTGTTCTACCATTTCATATAAAAGGTCGTTTGGTAAGCGTAGAGTTGCAATTTGGAATTTTTGGTTGTTGTTGAAATTTCTTGAAAGTTTAAATTTTGTGTGTTAGTATTATGCCCAACTTATAATATTTCTTGCTTTTTATCCAATATAGTGTTGGAATTTTGCAAATTCCAGAATTATCAATGGAGAATAAAACTCCCTTTCCAACACAGAGAAAATATTTTTAAAATTTGCAGACACAGTGACAGATTTTTCTCATAAAAAAAATTCTATTCAGTAAAAAAAGCTTGTTACAATGCTTCCTCACTGTAGAGGAATTACAACTATTGTTGGACTGCTTCTAAGCACAGTTCCAAAACAAAACACTCTTCTCTGTCTCACACAGAAAATTTAAACTAAACACACTGCTGTGTAATTCAGATTTTTACACTCTGCTGTGTAAAAAACCTCACTGTCTCTGTCTATTAAAAATAATACACTGCTGTGTATATTTTAAATCTGCACTCTCTGTCTTTTTAAATTGACGCACTGTTGTGCTCTCAACAACTGAAAAAAAAAAATTACAATTCTGTTCTATATATTTATAGACAAAATATCTAAATTCAATTAATGTCTTATGTTGACAAAAATCACTAAATTCTACCGCTTGAAAAAATTCATAAATGCCATTAAAAATTCTTCTGCACCGCTTCAAAATTCATTTATGGCAATTTTGATTTACAGTGGCGGCCGATGAATTTTACATGATAATTGGCGGAGCAGTGGCTGTATTTGGCGGCGTCTGGTGGGCCTTTATTAATGGTTGTGAGAGGAAATTATGGTTCTCCCCGTACATATCAATCGGGTGACCCCCCGTAATAAATCACAGCCGCACATCTTGGGTCAAAGCCCGATTGTCGAGTCAACTGCGGGGGGTGGCTTCCCGTTAACCGCCGTGCTGTTTGACCCCCCGCACACGGTCGATCTCTGTCAAAAAGCCGCCGCGATAACGTTCTGCGCCATCAACCTGTTGCCGTCCAGATTTCCTTGCCGACGTGCTGACCTTCGCGCAGTTGGAATTACATTCCAACACTCCCTCTTAATTTCAACTGCTGGGTTTTCTTGCATACCCAGGCATTTCCTGAAATGTTCAAAGCTTTTCCGCGCAAGTGGATTTGTGAGGATATCTGCAAATTGATCCTCCGTTCTACAATGCTGCAAAACGATTTCTCCATTGGTAACCAATTCACGTATGAAGTGAAACTTGGTGTCAATGTGTTTAGTCCTTTTATGAAAAACATAATTTTTAGACAATGCAATAGTTGAGCTATTGTCACAAAATATCACTGTCCCTTTTACCTGTTCTTGACATAAGCTTCTCAAAATTTTCCGCATCCAAACTTCTTGGCATGCTGCTGCTGTAGCTGCCACATACTCTGCTTCTGCTGTAGACAATGCTACAATGGGTTGTTTCTTAGAAGCCCATGAAATAGCTCCTGAACCCATGTGAAAAACATAACTGGAAGTGCTCTTCCGATCATCTACACTTCCAGCCCAATCACTGTCTGTGTATCCAACTAAATCTGAACATTCTGAAGTAGTATAAAAAATACCAGACCTTACTGATCTTTTAACTACCTCAAATTTCTTTTTCTTTGCCCTTGTCATGCATCCTTTGGCTTTTCCATGAATGCGAAATCAGCTAACGACGCCATTATGTCAAGCTAGTTGCAGTCAAATACATATGAAAGTACCAACTATGCTCTTGTATAAACTAGGATCAAAATCCTTGCTGCTGTCCTCTCTGCTGAGCTTTAATCCCATCACTGTGGGAGTGATTGCTGCTTTGCATTCCTGCATGTTAAATCTTTCAAGTACCTCATTAACATACTTTGCCTGTGAGATGAAAATACCACTTTCATCTTGTTCTACTTCTATTCCCAAGAAGTATTTCAACAAGCCCATATCAGTCATTTCAAATTCTTCTTTCATGACTGTTTTAAAATGTTCAATAAGGCAATCATCATTACCTGTAAAAATAACATCATCAACATACAAGACTACAATCAAGATTTTACCGTCTTTTTCTTTGATGTAGAGGGTGGGTTCTCCCTCACACTTTTCAAAACCATTTTCCAGTAGATAAGAGTATATCCTACTGTACCACGCTCTTGGCGCTTGCTTCAGCCCATAAAGAGCTTTCTTCAACTTGCATACCTTGTGCTCTTGGACTTTCTTTTCATAGCCGAGTGGTTGATCAATGTAAACCTCTTCCATTAACACTCCATTCAGAAATGCTGACTTCACGTCCATTTGGTAAACTTTCCACTTGTTTTGTGCTGCTATGGACAACACTGCTCTCACGGTTTCCATTCTTGCAACCGGTGCGAAAGTTTCCTCATAATCTATCCCATGCTTCTGTTTGTAGCCTTTGACAACAAGCCTTGCCTTGTGTCTCTCTATCTTGCCTTCAGCATTACTCTTGGTCTTGTAGACCCATTTAACACCAATGACATCTTTACCTTTTGGGAGTTCAACCAAATCCCAAGTTTTGTTTCTTTCTATGGCATTTATTTCCTCATCCATAGCTTCTATCCATTTCCTATCCTTGATAGCTTCTTCGAAATGAACATGATCATCAACATGACAATATAAAGCAACCAAAGAATTGATACCTTCATTAGCTATATCTTGTTCATAAATTTCTTTCAAACTTCTGAATTTCTTACCTCTTTCAGTAGGTGTACAAGTACTTGAAGAAGCACTTGAATTTCCTCCTTGTGGTGTGCTTGGAGAAGCACTTTCATTTCTCCTCAAGGGTGTACTTTGCTGCTCTCTTGTTGGTGTTGCTGTTTGGGGATGTATTTCAGCCACCTCATCATCATTCTCATCATGAGATAAACAATGTTTAACATTCACTGTTTTCTCTATGCTTCCATCCCAAGCTTCCTCTTCAATGAATTGAACATCCCTGCTCACAAGAAACTTCTTGCTGGATGGGTTATATAACCTGTATGCCTTGGATTCCTCACTGTATCCAATGAAAATACATTTCTCCCCCTTGCTGTCCAACTTCTTCCTTAGCTGATCCGGAATGTGTGCATAAGCCACACATCCAAAAACCTTCATATGTGTGACACCTTGCTTTGTGCCACTCCATGCCTCTTCCGGCACTTTGTTCATCGCTGCTTTTGTAGGGCACCTATTCAAAATGTATGCTGCACAATGTACAGCTTCAGCCCAATAATCATTAGGCAAATGCTTTGCCTTTAACATACTCCTCACCATGTCCATTATGGTTATATTCTTCCTTTCAGCTACTCCATTTTGCTGCGGAGTATATCTAGTTGTAAACTGCTTTTGAATACCATTTTCTCTACAAAAACGTAGAAAATATTTAGATATATACTCACCTCCTCTATCAGTCCTTAAGACTTTGATATGCAGCCCACTCTGGTTCTCAACAAGTGCTTTGAAATTACAAAATTTTTCAAACACTTCACTTTTGTTTTTCAAAAAGTAAACCCAAGTTTTTCTTGTAAAATCATCTATGAATGTTAACACATAGTGGCTGCTTGCAAGCGATGGAGTTTGCATCAGTCCACATACATCTGAGTGGACAATCTCTAAGGGTGCTTTTGCCCTTATGCTTTTCCCGGAAGGAAAAATTTCTCTGTGTTGTTTCCCAAGAATACAACCTTCACAAAGGCTGTCCGGTTTCTCTATCAATGGTAAACCACTTACCATTTCTTTTCTGTTCAACAAATTAAGACCTCCAAAGTTGAGATGACCAAATCTCAAGTGCCATAACCAATTATCATCCTTTGGTTTGCTTTGGAAAGTCTCCTGTGCAACTGCTGCTTTCTCTTCACCATTCTTCAAGTCTGCTCTCATTCTGAGAGGGAACATCCTGTTCCTTGTCATCTTCACTTCAGCAATACACAGATTGCTGGGTGGTTTATCCATGATGGTACAAACATCATTATCAAAGAAAACATTATGCCCCTTATGGACAAGTTGTCCAATACTTAACAGATTACATTTCATTCCTGGAACATAATAAACATCTGCTATGGATTTCTTTGCACCTAATCTTGTTAAAACATTCACATCTCCTTTTCCCATAACAGAAACTTTGCTATCAGTTCCTAGTGTGACTTGTGACTGCACACTCTCATCTAACATAGAAAACATGGCTATGTTTCCTGTCATATGGTTACTACAACCGGAGTCTAGAAACCATAAATCTTCATTCTTTTCTTCAGCCATATTACAAGCTAAAAACAAATTGTTTTGACTGCTATTTTCTCTTGTGAAATTTGCACTAGTTCCACTTCTCATATCTTGTTTCTTCTTTCTACATTCATTAGCATAATGACCATATTTCTTACAATTGTAACATTGAACATTGGATTTATCATACCTTTGTCCTTGATCATTCTGCTGACCATTCTGCTGGCTGCTGCCTTGGCCTTGATGCTGATTTGGATTGCAGCCCCTTCCTTGAGCATTAGATGGACTGTTCCTTCCACCTCTATTTTGGCTTCTGCCTCTTCCTCTTCCTTTGTGTTGCCCTCTTCCTCTTCCGAAAGACATCTGGGTCTTAAAAGCATGTTCAAGAGATGAGTTTTCATTCCTACTCAATCTCTGTTCATGAGTCATCAGTGATGCATGTAGCTCATCAACTGAAAACTTTGTGAGATCTTTGGTCTCCTCTATGGTGGTGACAATTACATCGAATCTTGAGGGTAAACTTCTCAAGAGTTTTTCAACAATCCTCTTGTCTTCAAGAGTTTCTCCATGTGATCTAATTTGTGTGACCATTCCAATCACATGAGTGAAGAATGAGTCAATAGTGTCTGACTCTTTCATACAGAGAGTCTCAAAGTCTCTCCTCAGCAACTGAAGTTTTGCTGTCTTCACCTTCTCCATGCCTTGATAAGTTGTCTTCATAGTTTCCCATGCTTCTTGGGATTTCTTAGCTGCTGCTATCCTTGGAAACACACTCTCATGAACTGCTTGATATAAGAAGAAAAGAGCCTTGGCATCTTTCTTCTTATTGTTCTTCAGTGACTCCCTTTCTGCCTGAGTTAGAAGAAGAAACTCTACTTCATTTGCTGGCTCTTCAAAGCCATCCTCAACTAATTCCCATAACTCTTGTGAGGTAAATAAAGCTTTCATAGTTATTGACCAGTAGTCATAATTTTTTCCATTGAATTGTGGGAGATGGATATTACCCAAACTCATACCTGTGCTGGAGCCAGCCATACTGCACTCTTAACTATGATTCAAAAACACCTGACTGTGTGTTTTAATTTAACTAACGGTACTGCAATAGTAACACAAAACTGTATAGAGAATTACCTTTGAATTCTTCTTGTCTGAACCTTCACTCTGCTGGAGAGGCTTCTGCAAAAACGAACTCCTTTCCTTCAGCTTATTTGACCTTCAAATAGCCCGAATTGGCTCCGATACCATGTTGGAATTTTGCAAATTCTAGAATTATCAATGGAGAATAAAACTCCCTTTCCAACACAGAGAAAATATTTTTAAAATTTGCAGACACAGTGACAGATTTTTCTCATAAAAAAAATTCTATTCAGTAAAAAAAACTTGTTACGATGCTTCCTCACTGCAGAGGAATTACAACTATTGTTGGACTACTTCTAAGCACAGTTCCAAAACAAAACACTCTTCTCTGTCTCACACAGAAAATTTAAACTAAACACACTGCTGTGTAATTCAGATTTTTACACTCTGCTGTGTAAAAAACTTCACTGTCTCTGTCTATTAAAAATAATACACTGCTGTGTATATTTTAAATCTGCACTCTCTGTCTTTTTAAATTGACGCACTGCTGTGCTCTCAACAACTGAAAAAAAAATTACAATTCTATTCTATATATTTATAGACAAAATATCTAAATTCAATTAATGTCTTATGTTGACAAAAATCACTAAATTCTACCGCTTGAAAAAATTCATAAATGCCATTAAAAATTCTGCTGCACCGCTTCAAAATTCATTTATGGCAATTTTGATTTTGGTGGCAGCGGTGAATTTTTTTTCGCGGTGGTGGCGGAACGGTGGCGCGCTGGCGGCGTATGGTGGAGCCACCACAAGCTGGTGGTTGCGGGGGGTATGGTTCTCCCCGTACATATCAATTGGGTGACCCCCCGTAATAAATCACAGCCGCACATCTTGGGTCAAAGCCCGATCGTCGAGTCAACTGCGGGGGGTGGCTTCCCGTTAACCGCCGTGCTGTTTGACCCCCCCGCACATGGTCGATCTCTGTCAACAAGCCGCTGCGATAACGTTCTACGCCATCAACCTGTTGCCGTCCAGATTTCCTTGCCGACGTGCTGACCTTCGCGCAGTTGGAATTACATTCCAACATATAGAACTAGATGGTCTTTCTGAGACACATGCTCTTTCTCTTTTTATTTTTATCCAATTTAGAACCAGAGGATGTTCATGCAAATGAAATATACTCAAACAACCCCCAGTTCATGTTGCATGTCTTTTCATTATCGGTAGTGCATTCTAAATGGATTTTCTCAACAACAACAAAAACTTATTGTATTTTGCTATGACAGTTTGAACGAACTTCTGACGTGCACCCAATGGAGATGACATGTAATCCACGGGTCAATGAAAGGGTATATCTGGCCCATTTCATCATAACATAGTGGTCACTCAAACAAATCCCCAACGACAACAACTACATCTTACATAATGTGCGTTAGGTGTTCACCGCTACCACTCACTTCTTTATCGATCGAGTCGAGATTTGTAGTTACTGGTTTCAAAATTTCAACTTCATACAACGCTCAGCGTAATTCATAGAAAAGGGTTTTTTTATTATAGGGATTAGTTTTACAACCGTGTGGGGATGGCGATGAGACGAGAATAGGATGATGGTCACAAATTTATACTGAACGTTGGTGGCAAATGATTTGTGACGAGTCGAAGTACTCTGGCCAACGAAGGTCGCGAATTGATGCTGGGAACTATGATCAGCCACGATTGGGCCCATGAGAAACCAAATTCCCACGATTATTTGATCAACATAAATCCAGCCTATTCCTCCCTTCTTCTCGACTTGCTGCAAACATGGGAATTTCACGTTCCTCCACACATGGCCCAGAAGGCTTTTTACAATGAGGAACTCTACTAAGGTCTCATGGAAAAATTCCATAGTGCCACATGGGCTCCCAGCTTCGACGGAAATCTAATTCAGTTTTCCACTTCCATTCATGGAAGATCCACTCAAGATGCCACCGCCATCATAGTAGTGCAGGACGGAGGATGATGCATGGCACACGGCAGCGTGGTTCATGTCTACGATTGGACCATGGAGGAGCTACAACTCCTCAATCTTGATTACCATATCATTAACGATGTGGGTTTTCTGAATCTTCAACGCCTCGTAATCGACACTTGCGCCATCTTGGAAAGGCCCAGCCAAGGCGGCATGGCGAACATCAATACCAGAACAAGAAAGCTGCAACATAGATTCCACGTGTACCATCAAGGTGACCAACATAGGAATTTTACAATCAGAGTGCTCACAACCAGCAGCAACCACGATTACGTGTATGTAGTTGCAGAGGGTTAAAAGCCAAATACAAAATAGGAAGTACAAGTGAGCATTAGGGAAATTTTGAGGTCTAAAATGAGTCTTTTATGAAAAATGTACAACCAAAATAAACTTTATAAGAACCAATAAAATTCAAGATGATGATGTCAAACATGGGGATGATTCACCACTTTTGGAGTAAAAAATTAAAAAAATTAAAAATAATAAAATTGTAAAACTACCTTTTCAACTCATATTTTCAACTTATCTCCGTAAGGTTTTACTCAAATTTCAATCGGAAGTATTCGTTGGATGCAAAATTTAATTCCTCATTCAAGGAGTACCCATGTTGCATACTTTCGATGGATCCTGCTACACAAAAAATTAAAATACATAAAAAAAATGTGATTGCAATCACATTTTTCATGTATTTCTCATTTTTCGTGTAGGTCCATCAAAAGTATGCAACATGGATACTCCTTAGATGAGCAATCAAATTCTACATCCAACGACTATTTTTTCTCGAAATTTGAGTAAACCCATAGAGAGATAAGTTCGAAATACGAGTTGAAAAGAAAGAGTTATTTCTTTTTTCCCTCTAAATTTGATGATGTAATCTAATATTATTTTATTATTTCCACTATTATTTTATAATTTCCTTAGGAGGCCCATTTTAGACCTCAAAATTCCCTTAATGCAAGTGGATTTCGTATATGATTGGCCCCTCGGAGATGCAGAAATGTTGGTGTGATGCAGGAGTGTTGGTGTACATGCACATAGTTAGCCTTAATTAGCTTTAGTTCAACTCTAGTTATTGCATGTGATGTGCACTTGTCTTTAGCTAGTTAATTTGAGTTCTTACATGTGGTATGCAATTGGTTTTACTTATTTAACTCTAGTGCTTGCATGTGGTGCATGTGCACATTAATAGAACATAAAGCACACTTAACTTCAGTTGACTTTAATTATCCATAGTTATTGCATGTACAACTATGCTTAACTTAGTTCCTTTATATATTTATTCTCAGCCTAATATTGATGAATTAATTTCATTCTCAATTCTAATTGTTTTTCTTTTTCAACTTGGAAATTTTGTGCAATTATTATTCAACTAGATCCATATTTGTGCTCTAATAATTTTACATGGTATCAGAGCTACAGGGGCTTGGAGAAGTTGCATGAACAATTTTTTGCAGGTTTGAAAATCAGATCATTTGAGATTATTGGGCGATTCGATTTTGCAGATCATAATGTTAAAGAATTGTCGCAATTGTTGCTACAACCAGAAAGTGAAAGAATGGAATTCCCAACTTCCACTATTCTGACTGTATAAATTTAATACAATAACATGTATATTATCAGACTCCCCTGATCTAATAATTAAATCCACTATTAAATATAGAATCCTTCTACTCAATTCATTGCAAAAATTAAATCGCCAATTGAAAAACACATGAAGAAAAAAATCAAGCGCACATAACAAGATGTTTTAATGGGAAATCTTAAAGCTAAAAACCCCAACTATCATATATTATGTATATCATGGAATCATGAAACAATCTCATACAAAGCTCACCTCATAGATATCTCAGTACAATATACAATCGTCTCACACTGTCATGCAGAAATTTGCATATCTATGCACCAATTTCTTGCCTCCTGACAGCTTGCCTCCACTGTGCAATCCCTGATGAAGAAGATCCCTGAATGAATTCGATATTTCCTTTCCTTGATTGCGCAATCCTCATTGGAAACTCCAATGTGTGTGTAGATGCATTGAATGCATAACTATAGTCACAACTGATAGTCAAACACACCCTTTCACCTATCTCTCCACTGGGTCTCCACTAGATCTGACATGAAAGTAGTTAGCTGTTGTATTTCTTCAGTTTCAAGTAAGACACTACTTGTGAATTAATTCACTCATCTTTCACTAGTGTATCTTTAGTTACAACTAGCACAATTGAGTTTAACTCACGTAACTGAGTTAAACTAAATAACAACTCCCATAACTACTCTACCACAATCAGTTATAATGAAGTCCATCATGCATGAGTCACCAACCAACCTTGGAATGTGAAATTCCTTCAGCTAATTATTTTTCTACATCAGTTAACTGAAATCAAGTGCTCCAAGAGAACAAGTTATTATTTATTGTCTAATTATTATTAAGGGCTAATAATAATCGACATGCATTCTATTTTTAGATATGCGATCTATGAATAGACTTCGTCCATATTCTAAAAATACAAACTCATCTAAAGATATAATTTGCTCAACCATCTAGAATCATCATCTTGCTAATTTTAGAATATGCTCACCATTCTAAAAATAGACATACACCTAAAAATAGCCTGCGAGCCCCACCTAGTGAAGGTGCTTAATTTTCACTAGGATCATCATCTTGTTGATTCTCAACACTCCCTCTCAACAAGAAAGGGATTATCCTTCACCCCGATCTTGTCTCTATGGTATTTGAATTTGCTCTTGGTGAGCGCCTTCATAAGAATATCTGCATCCTGATCTTCCGTAGGAATGTACTGAAGCAACATGATCTTCCGCTACACACAATCTTTGATATGATAATACCAGATATCTATATGCTTAGATCTATCATGAAACACATGATTAATCAAGAGTTTAATGAAACTCTGATTATCACAATGAATCACTGTAGGATCTAAATGAGAACCGACCAAACTGACCAGGATCTTCCTAATCCAGATAGCCTCACATGCAGCTTGACTTGATGCCATGTATTCTGTTTCCGCTGAACTGAGTGCCACAGATCTATGTTTTCTACTGTACCAAGAAACAACTATAGATCCGATACTGAAAACCCCTCTTGATGTGCTCTTTCTATTCATTGGGCTACCTTCCCAATCTACATCCATGAAGCCATGCAACTTCACCTCATCCGTCTGTCTGTACCATAAGCCATACTAAGATGTGCCCCTGAGATATCTCAGGACATGCTTGTCTGCCTTCCAAAAGAGCTTGGTAGGATTAACCATCGTTTGACTAAGCTAGTTCACCGCATTGCATATGTCTGGTCTTGTATTAACTAAATACACGAGCAAACCCACCAACTGTCGATAGACAGTAGCATCTACTACCCCTGCCGATGTAGCATCCTCTTTCCTCCAATTTCCTGGAAGAGGAGTATCCATGGGTTTGCAACCACCCATATGAAACTTACCAAGTATCTCACAAGCACACTTGCCTTGAGACACAAACAGTTCACCTTCTTGCTGCCATATTTCCAATCCAAGGAAATAATGAAGGAGACCCATATCCTTCATCTCGAACTCCTTTGCAATGTCCTCCTTGCATGAGTGTATCAGCTGCTCATCACTTGTCAGAATTAAATCATCAAGATAAAAAACAATGATTAAAAGCTTACCCTCTACCACAATTTGGTATAGGTTTGCATCCACCTCACTCTTGGTGAAGCCAAGTCCAGTGAAATAGTTGTCGATTCGAGTGTACCAAGCATGGAGTGCTTTCTTCAACCCATACATCTCTCTTTTGAGTCTTCACACATGCGACTCGTTGCTGAAGATCTCAAATCATTTAGGCTGCTAAATGCACTTCTTCCTCAATGATCCCATTAAGGAACACAATCTTCACATCCATCTGATGAATGTGCTAACCCATCTGCGCTGAGAGAGCAAGGATGGTCCTTATGGAAGAATATTGTGCGACAGGTGCAAAGGTTTCTTCATAATCAATCCCCTTGATCTGTGAGAAGCCTCGAGCAACAAATCTTGCCTTATACTTCTCAACACTCCCATCAACAACGTTCTTTACCTTATAGATCCATCTTGAACCTACCACTGATTTATCAACCAGCCTTGGAACAATTTTCCAAACACTATTTCTGACAATGGAGTCATACTCCTCCACCATGGCATCTACCCATGTGGGCTCTCGCACTGCTTCCTGAAAAGAATATGGCTTTGTCACAATACACTTTCTCATGAGAGCCATGTATCCAGTGAATCAGTCAAGAGACTATCTCTTTCTGCATTGTGAAGTAGGGGCTCCTACATTCTGTGCCGCATCAAGCTTTAGCCTCTCAGCTTATGTGGTACACCTTCTAACAATTCTGATGTTTGGCTCTGCATGAGTGAACTCCTCCACTCCATTATCCTCCTCCTGTGGCTGATTCACATCTTGATGCTCATCTTTGGGAACAAGCAGTTCCTCCTCTGCATGCAAGTGTAGGTCCCTCTCAAGGGACAACTTCATGGATTTCTCCTCATTTAATTTTATATCCCATCGCACCATAGTCATCCAACTATTTGGAAAATACACAAAATAATTATGGGGTGTTTTTGTGTACCCCACAAACATCCCAACTTTTGCAGTTGACTCCAACTTATTCCTGGTGTTCTTGGTCACATGAACATAAACAGATGAGCCAAAAATATTAAAGTGAGAAACATCCAGTTTCTTACCAGTAAAAGCTTCCTCAGGTGTACTCATGGCAAGTACTCTATGAGGACAACGGTTTTGCACATAAACTGCAGTGTTGCATGCTTCCGCCCACAAGTGCATTGGTAGGCTCTGATCATGAAAATAGCTCGTGCAGCACCCACGATCGTTTTTTTCTTCCTCTCCACGACCCCATTTTTCTATGGCTTATGAGGCGCTATCAGTTCTCTTTGAATTCCTTCTTTGCTACAGAAGTCTTTGAATCCATTTGATATATATTCACCACCATTATCGTTCCATAGAGCCTTCACTTGCTTCCCCGACTCTTTCTCTACCAATTCTTTAAACTCATAGAACTTTGAGAATTTTTTATCCTTCTTCTGCATGAAGAAGATCCAGCATCTACGAGAATAGTAATAAAAAAAAATAACATAATACCTGTGTTTTTCTGTTGAAGCAATCGAGAATGGTCCACACACGTCTGTGTGAATTCTCTCCAGGATAACCGAAGCACAGTTCTCATTTTCATGAAAGGTGGCCTTCACAAACTTACCCATAGTACATCCCTTGCACTGATCTATTTGCACAAGTGTACCCTTGGGAATTCTAGTATAAATCTACTGCAAAATCTTCAGGGCGCCATGGTGAAGATGGCCCAATCTCCTATGCCATAATTCGCCCTCATCCCGGCTCACCACTTCTTCTTCTTTGTCCACCATTGCAGCGCAACCATCTACCTCTAGATTTTAGAGATTCTTGACTCGAATCCATATCCTCTTGGTTTTACCCTTTTTTATGTCACACGAAAGATTTTCCATCCCTGAAAACAACGTCATAACCTCTGTCCCCCAACATCGCGACTGAGACTAAGTTCTTCTTCAGACTTGGAACATGCATAACATCTTACAACAAAAATGGTTTACCTGACTCCCTCTCAAAGGTAATGGTACCAATGCTAGTTGCACTGTATCTACCATCGTCGCCCATCTCTATATGCATTTGGAGATCTTTCTCCTCCAAGTCGCTGAACAACTCCTTATCCCCCGTCATGTGGAAGGAAGCACAACTATCAAGATACCGCACCGATCTCATTTCACTTGAAACCAAGCATGCAATCAAGGATAAATCAAGTTCAAATTGTGAGGAAAGGGTGTCATGAGCTACAGCTCCAGCAACCATCTTGTTCTTCTTTTTCTGTGGGCAGTTAGTGGTGAGACACCCATGTTCATGACAGTGAAAACACTTCACCTTCGACAAATCCAGCTTCTTGCCTTTGCCCTCAGATTTTGAATGGGATTTATTCCCCTTCCCTTTCCTTGCTTTGGCAGCTAAAGCACAATCCTCTTCATCATCCTGTTTTGATGAAGAGCCATCCCAGGTACTTCACCTTATCTCCTCCTGCACTAGATCCAACCAAAGTCGCTCCCAATACGATAGTTTCTCCCACCCATTAACAAAGTCTTGATAACTATGCCAACCCTTCGAAAGTTCAAGGAGAGCCAAGCTCACCCAGTCATCATCAGCAATTGTAATTCCCACACTCCCCAGCTCATCCCTACATTGGACAAACTTCATGAGATACTTTGGAATACTTTCGCCCTTCTCCATTTAGATTTTTCTGATTTTATCTTTCAGCGCCAACTTCCTATGGTCATTGCTACTTTCGAAAAAATATTTCAAAGCCTTCCACATTGCAAATGGAGTGGCTTTCCCGTGAAGGATTGACACAATATGGTATTTCATACCTTCCAATGGAATTTTTCTTGTCTTCGCTACTTTCTTTTGCCAGACAGCAAGTAATGCAGCATCCATCGAAGTGGGCTTAGGAACATCGCTATCAATGAACTCCTTCAGACCATTATCTTCAAGCATCGCCTCCATCCTATCATTCTAGGCTATTTAGTTAGATATTCCATCGAGTGGATACTCCAGCCACAACCCATTGAAAGCCATTTCAATTTTTACTCAACTGTCGCACCAAGAAATTCTTGTAGCAAATTCGAATTGTTCCACTAGCACAAAACTCAACACTGCTTCAATATTGCAATTTCCAGTGATTAACACTTCTCCGATACCATGTAAAAATTTAACACAATAACATGTATATTACCAGACTCCCCTGATCTAACAATTAAATCCACTGTTAAATACAAAATCCTTCTACTCAATTCTTTGCGGAAATTAAATTGCTAATTCCAAAACACATGAAGAAAAATCAAGCGCACATAACAAGATGTTTTACCAGGAAATCTTAAAGCTAAAAACCCCAACTATCATATATTATGTATTTTTGGGGTCCTAGTGATTTGGTCTACTGGCAAACCAAATGACCAGGCAACATCATAACCACTTTGGGATTTCAGGATCTAGCCCTCATGGATCCAGAGAGGGATCTCTCTATAAAAGCAAAGAATAACATATCTTTGAAGTTCAATTTAAGGTATTAGGCTAGCTATAGGGCAAAAGGGTTTTTGATTTGTTTGTTTGGTTAGGAAACATGAAAGAAGGGTTAGTGAGATGTAAAGGAATGAATAGTGAAGGATTTTTTGGCAATGGGGAGATAATTCAAAGAGAGTACAAGTTCATTACGCAATGGGGTCATAAAAGGGTTTAATTTCAATCCAAATATCCAAGGCTTTCAAAGGGCTAGTCATATATATCAGAGGATCTCTTAAGATGATTGTATGGGATGAAACAATAAGGAAGTGAATGGGAATAACAAGGAAAGCCTTCCAAGGTGACAACTTCAGAGTAAGTCAAGGGATAGGGCACATCTTATACCCCTGTGATCAATACTCCTAATGAGGTTAAATTCAAAGACAACAATCTAGCAATGCTCCTGATTGCTTTCAGACAGTAGAAAACACTTAATTTTAACATAGAGTGAAGCCTAAGATCAGAGACGGACTTTTAACTTTCTCTGCTTTTGACACCCAACTCAAAGGGATCTTCGAAAGGCTAACTATTGGAAAAGGAACCTAGGGGACAGGGCTAACTCTAAATCTCCCTATTTCTTAATTCTTTCACCTGAACCAAACAAGAACATCTAGGAACAAACCCTGAATTCATACATCAGTAAGCATGGGCAAACCAACTCTTTAACTGGTTAAATTATGTTGAATTTGTTCTAAGATACACGAATAGTAGAAAACATAAAAATAAGAAAGTGTAAGAAGCATTAGGTTACTTGCAGCGGTATATCCTAAGCTAAAATTATTGTTTCTTATCAGAGAAAATGAAACATGATGTAAAACAGGGGGAAAACAATAACAAAGAAGGGACACATCACCACTGATTCGGATCAGGATCCAATGAACATGTTTGTCATTTTACTAGAGCAAAACCAGTCTCATACATTCTTGTCCAATAGCTTGATACAATCTAGAAATCATCTCCCAGCCTATTTACAACACTATTCTGGGAACTCTAACTCGATAAACAACTTACAATCAGTAATTTTCCAACAACCAACCAACATTTTCAATGTATTTTTCATGGGTTCTTATAGGTGAATGAGTGATAGAAGTGCTAGATAGGACTTAAAAGCTTCATTAAAACAGAGAGAGAAATGTCTTCGAAGCCCATTCTGTTTAATATCTTTACATTAACTTTCAGTACCCTTTAGTCAATTTAGAAGTCTTTGTCAGGTTGACAATAACTTCTAGGGTGTGCCCTTGGAGTACTTTCTGGCTATAGGTACTCTGTTTTGTCTTCTGAGACAAGTAAGGTGAAGATTTGTCTTTCAGATCTTCGATGCCCTCATAACTACTGTTCTGACAGTTTTTAAAGAGGCTCGGTCAGAGTAATAACTATTATGGTGTTTAAAGGAGAATGGAGTAGGTCGTGTGAATTGGTCCTTCTTAGGGAAAAGAACGTTCCGCTGATATCAGATCATTGATAATTTGAATTACTGGTATGACTTGATTATATTTATGATCTGAGCTTTATTAAGTTTCCTTCATTGTCCTTAGCTGCGGATTAGGTACTTAAATCTTCGGTATCATGCATTGATCCTTCTAATCTTCTTCTAATACTCTTTAAACTTCTGCTGACTTGTGTTTGTGAATATACATGTGACAGGGTGCGAGAGTGTTTAAATTAGGGTCAATAACCTCAATATTCAATAAAACATGCTTTTAAACCCTCTTAGTGATTTCTTCCTCTGCGATCTTCGGCTCTGTGATAGTCTTTCTACATTATATGTCACCTGACTGTGACTATGGAGACTATGCGAATCCATCACCCTGTAACCCTGCAAAACACGATAAATGCATTATAAAAACCTGTGGGAGTGGGAATTACTGCTTCAGAGGCTCGTGAGGGTGGAGGAGCAGTGAGGAATAATGTGGACGCATCAGAAAATGCGAAGAAAACCCTGGCAGAGTAGCTAACCAGGTCCGATGGGGGTTTGGGTGCGACGAGAAATGTGGACCATTAGATCAAGATGATCTATGATGGAGATCTCTTGATGAAGCGTTTCAGGAGAGGGATGAAGGGAAAATACAAGATCACGATATAATACGGGTTGTTCGATCTTAGAGATCAACGGACGGGATTAAAACTGAAGGCACGTTGCGGAGGGCAGCGGTATGGCGGAAAACTAGGAATGGTTTTCGCGCAACAAAATGGGGGGAGACGGTTTCGCGAGAATGGAACACGATTCCATTCATCAATTGACACGTGTATTTCCAAAACCATTTTTATCGCGCGGAATTAGCGCACTGTGGGAAGGGGAAAAAAATTGCGCGATATTTATTTTGGGTCGTTCGATGATTGGCGGCAGATCCGATGGGGTGGATAGAACGCGACATGATGTAATATGTGTGGGCGGAGATGGTAGTGGGGTCTACGGTGATGTAGATTTTGTCGCATAGCAGACGAGTGCAATGGGTTATCAGGTTAAGTCCCGACCGTCAGATCTAATGATCGGGCAGTTAAGATTTAATAAAGGGGCGGAGGTTTTGAAAGGGGAAAGGGACGTTAGATGAATGGGCGGAAGGAAGAGTGCCCGATGGCCATTGATTTATGTAGATCAACGGTCCAAATTTGCTTGGACCACAATGTCGTGAATGGAAAAATGAATAGAGGAAAAGGTTTTATGAACAAAGGTTTATGTATTTAAGCGCCCGATTGCGGGGCTTTAGAACATATGAGAGAAAGGGCTAAAGGATATAAGCCCTCGAGGCTTAACAACTTATAATGCAAAAGACTGTTATGTAGGCCAAAAACAAGGATTTTTAAGGCCAAGTGTTCCGATAGGTAAAAGGAGGGATTTTAAAACCAAATAAAGGGAAATATAAGGTTTAATAGGGGTTTAGGATGATTTAGAGGTTAAAATGAAGGTTTATAGAGGAATTTTTGTGAAGGGAATAAGGGTGAAAAATGGAATTATTTGTGAGTGAAAAGAGAAGTGAGATGATGGAAAATGGAGCCTCATGAACAGTTTTTTTTTTATAAACAGCAAGGTTCAATAATGGAAACAACAGTGAAGATTCTCTAAAGGATATGTTAGCGCTCAAATCTACCTCAGGCTGAAATGAGATAAAACTCAAGGCTACATCAAACCACGCTTAGCCTCGTAGCTAGCCCTACGAGGGCAGGAGAGGGCTCTCTCCGTCGATCTCGATAAAATGAGCAATAGGGTGCGAGATGACTAACGATAGGAGCTGATTTTAGGCTAGTAAAGAGATAGGTATGTTTGATTTTGATTTTTTGGGTTTTCGCTGGAGAAATGGGAAAACAAATTTTGGGTCCGGGGATAAGGTCAGACCTTTGCAGATTTCGAGTTGGGGCGAGGTAGGTGATTGTCTTGATGCTTTTGATTGGATATACGGATAGATTAGACCGACAAGAAGCTGGAGAGGGAAAAGAAGAACTTGGATCCTCTCCAAACAGTCGAAAACATATAGAACTAAATGAATTCAAAGGCAGAGCACGGTAAACAATGGATTCAACCTCATCTACTCATTCAATTTAGTTCAGAAGCATATGAAAGGAATGGCATACATTAAACATCAAGAACTTACAGTAAACAAAGAGAAAACACCATCAAGAACAGAACACCACAAGAATCCCAACAGGTGCCGCAAAACCTCTGATCTTTCCTTAGCCAAAATATGAAAAAATATGTACAATGGTGCCAAAAGCTTCCCAAGAGTCCAACCTGTAGAATGTCTCAGAAATTACAATATATAGATCACTCTAACCCCTTCCCATGCCTCTAGGGGTCGAATTCCTTCTTCAGGGATCAGTTTCAACCAAATTCTAATCCAGGAACTAAAATCTAGGCAGCTAACAACTTGCCTCTAAAAGAGTGGAAACTGATTCATTTACATGATTTTCACTTTTTTGAGAGTGAATCTTCTAGAATAGGTAAAAATAAGCCAAAGTTACATGCCAAACATAAATTTACATCATAATAACTCAAAAATTTCATCCCCAAGCAAAACTGGTCCCAACTGGCCGAAATTCTGAGCTGGAAGTTGAAAATTCAGCCAAAAATTTAAGTGGGTAGCGCCCCTGAACTGAGTGGGTAGCGCGCCTTTCAACCTGATTTTGAGGCACTTCCTGACATCCAAATTGAGCTCATGATAGCTCGTTGGAAAGCCCGGGATGTTGGCTATCCAACCCAGGTGGAATTTCCCAATTTGGAGCTCATTTTCCCCTCCAAAACTTCATTCTCCCAGAAGTACTTCCTGCTGGTGCAAAAGGTGGCAGCAAGGTGGTTTTCATGGTGTTTTTGAGCTTTTTGACCATCCAGAATCTGATGAAATGCTTCGGAAATGCCTGAGGATGCATAAATTATCATGAAAAATCCAAAAATGCAAAGATTTCCTTCAGCAAGTGTCCCAAAAAAAAGTGAGCATATGTGCGCGCTACCCGCTTAACTGAAAAACCTGTTTTTAGACCAAAATATTTCAAAATGACAAAAATTTTCCCGAATTTGCTCAAATTCGGAGCGAAGACCCTCCATCATGTATCTTTCCCAGCCAACGAAGCCTTGGCCAAAATCCAGAGTGGATCAGGCCTTTTCCGCCGTTTTAGTGCTTCGCTCAACCTCCTCTTCAGAATCTTCATTCTCGCTTTGCAGACATGCATGCGAGCCCAATAATGGCCTTTCATGTGACGAAGTAGGTCTTTGTCTCTGTTGGCCTTCTCAATCAACTTCTCCAAATGAATGTTAACCCGTGTGAGCACAGAATCTCGATCAATTGGTGTCATGTCGCCGGGTCTCTTCCGGGCCAATTGTCGATCTTCACGGATTCGCCGCAGCTCATAAAGTTCGTGCTCATCCTCAAGTTGTTTGTTGCACTGATCCAGATAGTTTATCACCCACTGAGCCTTTTGCAATTGATCTTTCAGCGTGTCATTCTCGGCCCTTTGCTCCTGGATGATTTCCCTCAGTTTCGAGCTAGGAGAGCTCGCATCAACATCAATGATTGTGAAATCTGTGTCTCGGCCTCCTGATGGGCCCTCATCATGCATGGGCTTCTTGCCCCTATCCTGGATCTGTAACTATGCTGAAGAAGAAGGTGAGACCCCTTCCACATCATGTGGAGATAATACTTGCTCTGCTGATGAAGTCGGCAAGACCCCTTCCACCCTGGGTGGAGATAATACTCGCCGTGTAGCTGCAAATAAGGCCCTATGGCCTTGTTGATATGTCACAAACAATGGAGCACTGATATGCTCAATCTCAGGAATGCCAGGCTGGTGTGAAGGCTCTCCCGCATCATGAACTACCTCGGGAGGCGGCTGTGACGCTGTGAAAAAGTCACGGGAGATGAAATCCTCCCAAGTGATGCCCTGCTGTGCCAACTGATGTAACACTATGATCTTGATCAAAGCGTAATGATATATACTCCTATACTGCTGCGCTGGGCTCGTCTTCTTTTGTACAAAAATCACCATCCTCTCTATGTTGCGATATATGAAGTACGGAATGTTCATCATACGTACCCTTGTGAAGTGCATCAACAAACGAATATGGTACGCAAAGAGACGGGCATATCTACCCTCACAACTAAAATACTGAATGATGAGTTTCATCAACGGAGCAAACTCATCCCTCAAGAATCTGAAAGGAAAAACTTTGCCCAAGTACTTCATATATCCAGGTTTAATGTATGGCTGATAGTGGAATCTCTCTAAATGCTGACGTTTGTTCCATTCCTCGCCCATATTTGGTATGCCAGTGGCTTGAGCAATAGTCAAGGGTGACAAAATGAAATCAACCCCGGCAAGATTTACACGGCCATCCCGTAAATGTAGAACAAACAGACGAGCTAGTTCACGATGAAGCTGGGTTTGCGCAATCATCTCACAAAATCGAAAACATGACAGATACCGAAAACAATCCATTGCTAGTGGACATGCCTGCAACTGAGCCAAAGAAGTAGGCTCCTCCCTGCGATGGTCACCACCTTTGCCACCTCTGTGAGGCCTCCGTGGCACATTACCCTCTGTCGTGGAATCACTGTCCGACTCCTGCTCATAAACTGACTCTGTCTCTGACATGGCTTTGAACAAGATATTTGCAATATGGATCCTGATATAGATGCAGTGAAAGCACAGTGTTAATTTATGTTCAACACCAAATAGATATCACCCACGTACCAAAGTATCACAGGAAAACAAAAATTACCATGAGGAGGCTCTGCTTTAATGGCATAATCACTATCACTGTTTTGATCACAAGTAAGTTTGACAATGAGTACCAAATGCAAATGTGTGGTCAACTTTTGGTAATGATGGGAAAAGTTTGTCAAAGAGGAAAACAAGTAGAGGACTGTGTTTATGAACTGGAGAACAGAGAGAAGACCATGACCATAGTGACACAAATTACTATCACAGTGGTAATATAATGATAACAACAGTAATGGTGATATTATGATAATGAGGGCTATAGACTAGTCAACATAAGACTGTGCAAAATATGAAAGAGCATGAAAAACAGTGATAAGATGATAACTGAGGGCGTGAGGATCATATATACAACTTGCCAGGGTGTGAACATATCTACCATTCAAAGGTTTTCAAATTTTTCATAAAACTGCCCATACAATTTCAAAACCCTTATGGAATTAACTTGCATGTGAATGAAGGATTCATATATTTCTCTGCAAGCATGGCTTGTTTCCCCAACATCAATGACATCACAACCATATTAAAAATCTATTGAGCAATGATTAAAACCTGCTTGCAAGCTGCTGGAGACGATTTGAATGAAAACTGGGCGCAAAACACGATTTTCTGGGTTTCTGTTGTTAAGTGGGTAGCGCCTGCTCAAGTGGGTCGTGGCCCCCAAGTGGGCAGCGCCCGTTCCATTTTACACTGGCTATGGCGCTCAAGTGGGTCGCGCCCCTCAAGTGGGTAGCGCCCGCTCAAGTGGGTCGCGTGCCCTCCAAACACTGTCCAGAACTATGAAAACTTGTCTACGGCCTTCAAAAACTCGACTTCGACCTCTGCCTTGCGGATTTTTGGCAAATGAGTTTGTTTGTCATGTTTATATATGAAATAAATATCTCATCAAATCAGATTGCTTTTCAAATTTATTTGACAACCCACTTTCATAATGTTTCTGCACTTTGTCATTTGATCTTTAACACAATGTTTCTCTTTGGCTTTTCTGAGTTTTTGGACTGATAACTTTGCTGTCTTTTGCAGGGATGCAGCACTTTAGCTTAGGAAAAGATCAGAGGCTTGCAGTGAAGCTTCTCATGGTGAAATGAATACAATTATTACAAAAATGGAATTAAACAATTTCTAGTTCCAAAACAGAGTTTTGGACTAGAAATGTTTTCAAATTCTTATGATAATAAAAATATGAAATCAAAACTTGCGAAACCAACCTCATGGCCTGCAGGCTTTATGACATGTATGCAAAAGAATCGAAAAACCCTAGACTCTAGGACTAAAGACCCCCTTTTTAACGAAACTGACATTTAATGACGATGAATGAAATGACGATAAACTTCAATTATTTCTGAGGAATTCTTACATAGCCCTGCAGGTACAAGCATGAGGAAACACATGACAACCAGAGCCCCTCGTCAGTCAGTGGCATGCTCCTAGCGAAATGCAACGAAGTGGAACAAGCGAGACACCTAAGAATGAATATGCAAAAGCGAAATGATCTTTGACGGAGGGCTGTAAGGACCGACTCTAACATTGGCTCCAATGGGGATGGTGGCTCCGTGGAGATGCCAAGAACGGCAGATCTCTGGGGGAGTCAGACAGTGCCTTCATCCATTGGGCGATGGAGTCATTATTCCAATTGATAAAACAAAAACTTTGGACATATTTATTGACTGCAGACTTGACTGAAACTTGACCAAAACCGACTCGATTTCTAAAATTGTAAAGACTGATAAAACTGACTTGACAAAATTTAAACAAACCAACCTCTATCTCCAAAATTATAGCCTTCGCTCTGGGCCCCAGAATGAAGATGAGAGATCAGTACACACTTGCAATGAAACAGAAGTAAAGCGATATATACAATGATGATGAAATCAGCAGAAGATACTCAGAAGTGATATCGTTTCAGCAACCGACCATTGATCGGTCCTCCAGGACAATCATCTCCATTCATTTCTTTGAGAAGAAAGGCGTTTTGACCCCGATACGCTGCGATCTTAAAAGGACCCTTCCATAGGTTTTCAAATTTTCCGTGCTTTCCCTTATCTTCATTCCGAGCATCCCATTTCAAAACTACCTCATCCAACTGAAACTTATCTGCTTTTGCCTTTCTGTCGTAGATCTTCTTAATGCGCTCCTGCAACTTGAAAGTATTTTGAAATACCTCCTCCCGTGTCTGCTGTAAATGAATCATCTGATTAATCCTCCGCTGCATGGGATCTTCCTCACTACCAGCCTCCTGAAGTAATTTGACAACCGGGACAGAAAGTGAAGTAGGAAAAACCGTGTCTGTTCCGTACACCAACTCGAAAAAAGACATGCCAATAGACTTTTTCTGACTTACTCTGTCAGCCCACAGTGCATTCACTAATTTCTTGTGCCAGCCCTTTTTGTTGATTTCCAGCAATTTCTTAATGATATTCACCAAGGACTTGTTTGAAGATTCCGCCAAACCATTTCCTTGCGGATGGTAGGCGGTCGAATGCCCCAAGGTGATATTGTACTTATAGAAAAATTCAACCATCCTCTTAGACTTGAAGGCTGCTGCATTATCTGTGATTATTTTACTAGGACACCCAAAACGTGACAGAATATTGTTTTCAAGAAAAGAGATAATTACCGCATCCATGGCCTGTCGAGTGGGAATTTCTTTGATCCACTTTGTGAAGTAGTCCGTAGCTGTCAAGATCCATCTATGCTGTCCGGAAGATGCTGGGTGGATTTCCCCGATAAAATCCAATCCCCACTGCTGGAATGGTGCACTAACTTCAATTGGTTTGAGAGGCAAAGGCTGTAGTTTCTGCTTCCCTTCGAAAATTTGACACTCATGACAATTTTTAACAGCCTTAAATACATCAGAAAACAAAGAAGGCCAATAATACCCTGCCCTTAGAATCTTATTCGCTGTGGTCTTCCAAAACAAATGACCTCCGCAGTCACCTTTGTGAAAGTCCTCCAAAACTCTTTGAGCTTCCTCCTCTACCAAACAATTCAACAACACTCCTCCAGGGTCTTTCCAATACAATGCAGAATTCAGAATGCAGAATTTAGCAGCTCTCAACTTCAATGTTCTACTCTTATTTCTAGGCATTCCAGGAGGTGGAGACAAATTCTGAAGCACGTATAAAATGTCAGCATACCAAGGGGAAGAAACAAAAATATCGGATACCGGAATTGACGTACTTTCCTCATCTTCATCGGACATGGCAGCGATCAAATTTATATCTAGAGCATGCATATTTGTTTCAGCCATGAGCTTGGCGAGTCCTTGTCCTTTGATCAGCTTGGTCGGTTTAATTTCCACATCGTATTCTAACAACGCAGCAATCCACTTACCCCGTCTTCCCTCTGGATCTGCCTGTACCAAAACATCTTTAACCGCTGCATTAGGAACGTATGCTATAATGTGGGAATGCAGTATATACACACGGAAATATTTTAAGGCCTTTACAAGTGCAAGTGCTTGTTTCTCAATAATATTGTACTTCAATGCTCCATCCCTTATGATCCGACTGAAAAAAGAAATGGGCTTCTCAACTCCATCCCTTTTTTGCATCAAAACAGCTGCCAATGTATGCTCAGAAGCAAAAGAAAATAAAATGAAGTCCTGTGTGTAATCTGGGCTGATTAAGATAGGGGCTGAAGAAAGAGCTATCTTTACCAAATTGAATGATTTCATCACCTCTTCTGTCCACTTTACCTGGATGTCCTTTTTCAGCATGTTCGTGATTTCTCTAAGATGCTCAGCAAGATTTGGAATGAAACGACGCAGAAAATTCATTTTACCATTAAATGACTGTATTTCTTTCTTGTTCCGGGGCTGCTCAATCTGCTGTATGGCTTCAACACGTGCAGGGTCGACACGAATGCCATCTTTCGATATGATGTGGCCAAGGAGCTTGCCTTCATCCATGGCAAAAAGGCTCTTTTTCAGATTCAGTGAAATGCCATACTTTCTACACTTCTGGAAAACAATTTTCAAATGATATAAATGTTCCTCATCAGAATTTGAAAACACGGTTAAATCATCAAGGTAAACAACCAAAAATACATCTTTCTCGTTGGCAAAAGCCATGTCCATTGCACGTTGAAAGGTGGCGCCTGCATTTTTCAAACCAAACGGCATTTTTGCATAATGAAAAGTTCCCCATGGGGTGGTGAACGCAGTCTTATCTCGATCATCTTCATGTACTAAAATCTGATTATAACCTGAGTATCCATCGAGTAGTGACATCCTGGATGCTCCAACTACTCGCTGCAATATGTGGTCCATTTTTGGCAGCGGATAATTGTCTTTTAATGATACCTTATTCAAATTTCTGAAGTCGATACATAAACGGATCTCACCTGTTTTCTTTCTCATGGGCACCAAATTTGATATCCAATCTGAAAATCGGATAGGCACAATGATTCCTGACTTATACAACCTGTTTACCTCTTTTTCGATTGATGGTAGCAGCTTTGGATTGATTCTCCTCAACTTTTGATGAAAAGGCTTCTGATTTGGTTTGATGGGGATAGTATGTTGAATGATATTAGTGTCATATGTTTTTAGATCTGAGTAATCCCACGCAAAAGCATCAGAAAAAGAAGACAAGAATTTCACATATTCTGCCTTTACCTTTGGTGACAATGACTTTGATAACTTAACCATCCTGGGATTCTCAGCTGTCCCAATATTTACCTCTTCAACACCTTTCTTCCAAATATGTGGTTTGCGGGCCACATCGTCTTGATCAAACAATTCTTCCAACGGAATCAATCCCTTAGGAATGATGTTATCCTTGAGTTGCAGCACTTCCATTTGGTTTATTTGTATGTCATCACTACCATCATCATGTTCTGTATCTATGGAGGTATCTTTAAACTTACCCTTATTCTGCAGAAAATCACTAATCTCCTCATCATCCTGAAAGACTTGCCAACATCGCTGATTGTCTGGAATGGTGGGGCGGTGTTTCACATGAATCTCAAATTTGTTGCTGGAATTCATTGGAATTTTAAGATTGCTTGCTGCCTTAGCAAGACCATCAGCAACACCATTTTGTATGCGAGGCACACATGTCAAGGTATGATCAGAAAATAATTTCAGAATGTCTAAAACTGCATTACGGTAATCCCTCATGCGAGGATGCTTTGCCTGAAACTCACCTTTAACTTGCTTTATCACCAATTCTGAATCACCATATACTGCAATATTTTTCGCTTTCAGCTTCTTAAGAATCTTAAGGCCAGCAATTAGAGCCTCGTATTCCGCTTCATTATTAGAACAATCAAACGCAAACTTGTAGGAACACACCCTCACATTGCTCGGAACTTTATCCGGAGCGGAAAACGGACTTCGAATCCACACACCAATCCCAGCACCATCACTGCCCACTGCGCCATCAAAATACATGGTCCAAAGACCATCTTCATCGTCCTCTAAATGCTGAAATTGTACCAGCTCTGTTTTTTCTGTTTGCTGCCCATTGTCTTCAGCTGATTGCTCCACAGTAGCTTCTTTTTCTCTCCTCTCTTTTTGCAGAACTTCTCTAAAATTTTCAGTGATTTCTGGTATATCTTCTGCCTGAACTAATTAACTATCTATATCATTAAAACTATCAGCAAGCAACACAAACGACTCTAAGTCGGTATGTACATAATTTACAGGATGATTGATTGGCTTCTCTTTGCTAGTTATCATGTACTTCATCTTCTGCTCTCGATATAACTTTCTCATTTGACCGAAGACTGGAATTGTAGCATAAGAGAAATCTAACTGAAGTGTACCTTTCAACTTTGCCCCCCAAGATCTCGAAAGGAGCATACCAAATCACGGAGGAATGTCGGCCACCACCACGTCCATTAAAACATTCTTTGCTGGAATTTGATCTAAGCTTACAACCAAATCTTTGATGAGTCCTATACACCTCACACGGCTGGAATCAAATGAATACAAATCATGATATTTTCTTGTAATGTCTAGTCCCAACTTTTCCATGATTGCCTTTGACATCAAATTGTGCGAAGCACCCGAATCGAACATGGCATTGTGCAAAACATATTCATGCAGCCTCAAACTGATATAAAATGGCGGAACATCACTGTCAGGAGACTCACCATCTAATGCAGGCCCAAAAATCAATTCCGGCTGATCATCCTCAACATTTACCGTATCAAACATTGGATCAAAGTTCAGAATTTTGGAGACTTGACCTCGGTAGCTGCTGTTCTTCATGATTTCTGTCAAAGGAATAGATATTTTTAATTTGGAAATTTCATTTTCCAAACTAAATGCTGAAACTTTCTCAACCTCTTTGACCGGAACATCCTTCTTTTCAGCCTTGTCTTTCACTATGTTTGACTGATTTACCTTTTCTGCTGATGATACTTTACTAGCTGCGGGATCAATTGTCTCTTTTCCTTTCTTCTGTGGTATTGGTGAATCTGCCTTTGGTGCTGAAGCTTCTTTTCGTTTCTGAAGTGGATTTATGGGCACATCTCGGTTTCGCAATGAATATTTCTTCTGTTGAGCGGACAAAGCATTCAAATATCCTCTTTGGTATTCATCTGACTCTTCCTCTAAATATGCATCATTTTCTAATATGAAATCTTCATCTTTCTGTGCAGCTGAACTTTCTCCATATTCTTCATCCTCGGTAATATAAATAGGCAAATCGTCGGGGGTGAAGAAATGATTTTTCTCACCTGCAACATCATCATCATCGTCTGAATCTTGACTCACAAAATTCTGCAAAAGAGGTGTCTTGATCTGCTGTTGGGCTGCTGGCTCTGGTGGTCTTTGTTCACTCTGCTTTATTCTGAACTGTGGCTGCTGCTGGCCACGGTAATTTGGATTCCGAATCTGCGTTTCTGATTTGTCAAGATTCATTCTTTTGAGCATTTTTTCCATCTCACGAATTAAGTGTTGTTCAGATGTAGTTGTGGAAGGCTCTTCTTTTATAGTCACTCTTTTCTCTGCTTTCAACCGTGCTCTCTTATCATTCAGATTTGCCTCAACACTGACGGCAACCTTCTACATATCTTCTAAGGTAGGCGGATCTCGATCACGCAGCGAATAACCCATCTCCGGATCAAAACCATCCGGGAATTTAAGAAGAGCTGACTTTTTAGATGGCCTTAAGTCATCTGGGATTGCATTGTACACTGTATTGAATCTAATGATATAATCCTGAACGGACTCACCAGGATTACGCTTGATGTTTGTATACTCTGAAGTGATCTGCAGTGGATCCTTTTTCATCTCCCATCGATCTAAGAACTGTGTCTGAAGGTCTTGCAATGTATTGATACTTCTGGCCGGCAATGCTCTGAACCATTTGCGAACTTCTCCTCCAAATGTCTGGGCAAACAATCTCATTGAAACATTTTTTGCATCAATTTCATGCAGATCCAAGAAGTCTGTCATTTGAACAATATGCTGCTGAGCTGATATACTTTGTGGGGTGCCATCAAATATAGGAATTTTGCTCTGATAGTCAGCAGGCATAGCATCTAAATTGGCCGGCAAAACAAGAGGTGCAAATCTGGCTGCCATGACTCTTGGCGGATTGATAATAATCTGCTGTCTAGGAGAAACAGGAGGACTAGGAGCAGTAGGTGTGCGAGGTGTATGCAGTGGAGACGGAGGAGAAATTACTGTTGATTGCTGATCAGAAAATTCAGGCTGAACCGGAATGGTAGGGATAAAGGGAGGTTCAGTGGGGATCCGTGAACTAGATGCAAATTCAGATGGTCCAAGAGTTTGTGAAGTAGATTCAGTGAATTCGGGAATATTGGTAGCCACAACGGAATTTTGCAACTGTCTATCCAAGTGATATGAAACAAATCTGTATTGCAAATCTTCAGCAAACAATGGATCCGGAACTAATCTTGACAATTCAGTTTCAGAAAAATTTACGAATAAGGATGTTTCAAATCGTGCATCAAAAGGAATTTCATCAACATATATAATTTTCACAGGACAGGATGCAGATCTAGAAAGCAATCTAGAACTTCCAAAACTCACTTGACTTTCTCTCTCAGAACTTTCTTGACTTCCTTGTCTTCTAAGGATCCTAGGAATTAGATTTGGATTTTCAAATATCGTTGGTGGATCAGGGTCAGGATTCGACCTAGTATTCCTTCTTGAAGCTAGTGTATTAATCTTCTCGGGATAAATTTCAAGGAACACAATCAATTATCTTCAGCCTATAGACTTCTAGACTCAATCATCCAAAGGTCTAGAATGAACAAGTATACTGGGGTGATTTGCAAATCAGGTGCTGCACTCACAAGCTTACCGGAGATCGACTGAAGCAGCGTTTATCTACTACCGCTTATGCATGGCAAAAGCGTTTCGAAAGCTACCTGGCATGACTTCAAAATCCGTCTAAGACTCATGAAACGAACACATCAACAAGCAAACCATTGAGATTGATTTATTCCCCAGTATGGTCGCCACTATGTTAGCGCTCAAATCTACCTCAGGCTAAAATGAGATAAAACTCAAGGCTACATCAAACCACGCTTAGCCTCGTAGCTAGCCCTACGAGGGCAGGAGAGGGCTCTCTCCGTCGATCTCGATAAAATGAGAAATAGGGTGCGAGATGACTAATGATAGGAGCTGATTTTAGGCTAGTAAAGAGATAGGTATGTTTGATTTTGATTTTTTGGGTTTTCGATGGAGAAATGGGAAAACAAATTTTGGGTCCGGGGATAAGGTCAGACCTTTGCAGATTTTGAGTTGGGGCGAGGTAGGTGAATGTCTTGATGATTTTGATTGGATATACGGACAGATTAGACCGACGAGGAGCTGAAGAGGGCAAAGAAGAACTTGGATCCTCTCCAAACAGTCGAAAACATATAGAACTAAATGAATTCAAAGGCAGAGCATGGTAAACAATGGATTCAACCTCATCTACTCATTCAATTTAGTTCAGAAGCATATGAAAGGAATGGCATACATTAAACATGAATAAACTTACAGTAGACAGAGAGAAAACACCATCAAGAACAGAACACCACAAGAATCCCAACAAGTGCCGCAAAACCTCTGATCTTTCCTTAGCCAAAATATGAAAAATATGTACAATGGTGCCAAAAGCTTCCCAAGAGTCCAACCTGTAGAATGTATCAGAAATTACAATATATAGATCACTCTAACCCCTTCCAACACCTCTAGGGGTCGAAATCCTCCTTCTAGGAGCAGTTCCAACAAATTCTAATCAAGGAACTAAAATCTAGGTAGCTAACAACTTGCCTCTAAAAGAGTGGAAACTGATTCATTTACATGATTTTCACTTTTTTAAGAGTGAATCTTCTAGAATAGGTAAAAATGAACCAAAGTTACATGCCAAAAATAAATTTACATCATAATAACTCAAAAATTTCATCCCCAAGCAAAACTGGTCCAAACTGGCCGAAACTCTGAGCTGGAAGTTGAAAATTCAGCAAAAAATTTAAGTGGGTCTCACCCCTGAAACAAGTGGGTCGCACACCTTTCAACCTGATTTTGAGGTACTTCCAGGCATCCAAATTGATCTCATGATAGCTCGTTGGAAATCCCTAGATGTTGGCTATCCAACCCAAGTGGAATTTCCCAATTTGGAGCTCATTTGATCCTCCAAAACTTCATTCTCCCAGAAGTACTTTCTGCTGGTGCAAAATGTGGCAGCAAGGTGATTTTCATGGTGTTTTTAAGCCTTTTGACCATCCAGAATCTGATGAAATTCTTCGGAAATGCCTGAGGATGCATAAATTATCATGAAAAATAAAAAAATGCAAAGAGTTTCTTCAGCAAGTGTCCCAAACAAAAAGTGAGCATATGTGCGCGCTACTCGCTTAACTGAAAAACCTGTTTTTAGACCAAAATATTTCAAAATGACAAAAATTTCTCCGAATTTGCTCAAATTCGGAGCGAAGACCCTCCATCATGTATCTTGCCCATCCAATGAAGCCTCGGCCAAAATACGGAGTGGATTAGGCCTTTTCCGCCATTTTAGTGCTTCGCTCAACCTCCTCTTCAGAATCTTCATTCTCGCTTTGCAGACATGCATGCGAGCCCAATAATGGCCTTTCATGTGACGAAGCAGGTCTTTGTATCTTTTGGCCTTCTGAATCAACTTATCCAAATGAATGTTAACCTTTTTGAGCACATAATCTCGATCAATTGGTGTCATGTCGCTGGGTCTCTTCCGGGCCAATTGTCGATCTTCACGGATTCGCCGCAGCTCATAAAGTTCGTGCTCATCCTCAAGCTATTTGTTGCGCTGCTCCAGATAGTTTATCACCCACTGAGCCTTTTGCAATTGATATTTCAGCGTGTCATTCTCGACCCTTTGCTCCTGGATGATCTCCTCATTCCAGGCTAGAGGAGCTCATCAATATCAATGATGGTGAAATTCCAGGTCCCCGCCTCCAGTGCATCTCCTCATCATGCATGGGGCTCTTGCCCCTGTCTTGTACCTGTACCTGCACTGAAGAAGAAGTTGGTGAGACCCTTCCTGATCAGTGGAGATAATACTTCGTTTCAGCCATGAAGTCGGCAAGAACCCCTTCCACCATGGGTGGAGATAATACTGCCATGTGGTTGCAACAGGCCCTGTGGTCTTCGTCAGATGTCATAAAACAATGGAGCACCGATTTTCCAAATCCAGAATGTACGGTTGGTGTGAAGGTTTCCCGCATTGCGCAACTACTCTCGGAGGCCTGGCCAGATTGGGAAAGTCACGGGAGATGAAATCCTCCCAAGTGATGCCCTGCTGTGCCAACTGATGTAACACTATGATCTTGATCAAGGCGTAATGATATATACTTCTATGCTGCTGTGCTGGGCTCTTCTTCTGTAAAAAAATCACCATCCTCTCTATGTTGCGATACATAAAATACAGAATGTTCATCATACGTACCCTTGTGAAGTGCATCAACAAATGAACATGGTACGCAAAGAGATGTGCGAATCTGCCCTCGCAACTGAAATACCGAATGATGAGTTTCATCAGCGGTGCAAACTCATCCCTCATGAATCTGAAAGGAAAATCTCTGCCCAAGTTCCTCATATACTCAGGTTTGATGTATGGCTGATAGTAGGTTTTCTCTAAATGCTGTCGTTTGTTCCATTCCTCTCCTACATTTGGTATACCAGTGGCCTGAGAAATAGTCATTGGTGACAAAAAGAAATCTACTCCAGCGAGATTTACACGGCCATCACATAAATGAAGAACAAACAGGCGAGCTAGTTCACGATGAAGCTCGGTTTGTGAAATCATCTCACAAAATCGAAAACATAACAGATACCGAAAAGAATCCATTGCTAATGGACATGCCTGCAACTGAGCCAAAAAAGTAGGCTCCTTCCTGCGATGATCACCACCTTTGCCACCTTGGTGAGGCCTCCGTGGTACATTACCCCCCGTCGTGGAATCACTGTCCGACTCCTGCTCATAATCTGACTCTATCTCTGACATGGCTTTGAACAAGATATTTGCAATATGTATACTGATATAGATGCAGTGAAAACAAAGTTATAATGTATGTTTCAAATAATCTAACAGATATCACCCACTGCCAAAGTATCATAGGGAAACAAAATTACAATGAAGATGGCTCTGTTTTAGTGGCATGAAAACTATCACTGTTGACCATAAGTGAATTTCACAAATGAATGCCAGTTGCAAAGTATGGGGCAAGCTTTTGGTAATAATGGGTAAAGTTTGTCAAAGAAGCAAACAAGTAGAGGACTGTGTTTATGAACTGGAGAGCAGGGAGAAGACCATGACCATAGTGACACAAATTACTATCACAGTGGTAATATAATGATAACAACAACAATGGTGATATTATGGTAATGAGGGCTTGAGGATCATCTATACAACGTGCTAGGGTGTGAACATATCCACCATTCGAAGGTTTTCAAATTTTTCATAAAACTGCCCATACAATCTCAAAACCCTTACAGAATTAACTTGCATGTGAATGAAAGGTTCATATATTTTCTCCAAGGATGGCTTGTTTCCCCAACATCAATGACATCACAACCATATTAAAAATCGAATGAGCAGTGATTAAAACCTGTTTGGAAGCTTTAGGAGTCGATTAGAATCGAATCTGGGCACAAAAAACGCATTTTCTGGGTTCTGATTTAAGTGGGTAGCGCGCTGGTTTAAGTGGGTCGCACCCGCCAAGTTGGTCTCACCCGTTCAACTTTACACTGGCTGTGGCGCTCAAGTGGGTCGCGCCCCTCAAGTGGGTATCACCCGTTCAAGTGGGTCGCACGCCCTCCAAACACTGTCCAGAACTATGAAAACTTGCCTACGGCCTTCAAAAACTCGACTTCGGCCTCTGCCTTGCGGATTTTTGGCAAATGAGTTTGTTTGTCATGTTTATATATGAAATAAATATCTCATCAAATCAGATTTCTTTTCAAATTTATTTGACAACCCACTTTCATAATGTTTCTGCACTTTGTCATTTGATCTTTAACACAATGTTTCTCTTTGGCTTTTCTGAGTTTTTGGACTGATAACTTTGCTGTCTTTTGCAGGGATGCAGCACTTTAGCTTAGGAAAAGATCAGAGGCTTGCAGTGAAGCTTCTCATGGTGAAATGAATACAATTATTACAAAAATGGAATTAAACAATTTCTAGTTCCAAAACAGAGTTTTGGACTAGAAATGTTTTCAAATTCTTATGATAATAAAAATATGAAATCAAAACTTGCGAAACCAACCTCATGGCCTGCAGGCTTTATGACATGTATGCAAAAGAATCGAAAAACCCTAGACTCTAGGACTAAAGACCCCCTTTTTAACGAAACTGACATTTAATGACGATGAATGAAATGACGATAAACTTCAATTATTTCTGAGGAATTCTTACATAGCCCTGCAGGTACAAGCATGAGGAAACACATGACAACCAGAGCCCCTCGTCAGTCAGTGGCATGCTCCTAGCGAAATGCAACGAAGTGGAACAAGCGAGACACCTAAGAATGAATATGCAAAAGCGAAA